>JAWWES010000115.1:109760604-109771056 GCA_035583135.1 Lophotriccus pileatus
ACTTCTCTCTACTTTAGGGGTTTTTCTGAGTCTACAAGCAAGCAGAGCTCCCTGCTTTCCCTCACTCAAATAATAAATAAAAACCCATAATGAGAAGGTCTGAAAGCAATAAATTCCATTTTGAGCCTGAGAACCCATGTGCCTGAGCAGAAAGTGTTTTATTTGGTGCATCCACATACTGGACCAACATATGCTTTGTCCTCCCCAGGAGTGTTCCCCAAATTATCATTGCTGTCCTGAGCAATTAAGTGCCTGCATTGTATCTTCACAGGATCACAGAGATGTTGGTTGGAGGGGATCTCTGGAGGCCATCCGGTCCAGCCTCTAGCTCACCGTTTAGGACTGTTGCCAACACTAGTTGAGGTCAGCTCTGACGCTTTTTTTCATCAGCTCTTGAAAACCTCCATGAATCTCCACCACCTCTCTGGGTAGGTGGCATCTGTATTACCCTTCAAGTGAAAAAAATGTTCTGCAACTGAAGTCTTTAGCCCTTATTTACTATTTTACTATCGTTTACATTTACAGCAAATTTGCAGTTGTCCTGTTGTCTGAGAGTGCTTAGGGAGATGCTGAGCAGTCTCTGCCCTGATACTGACCCTTGTGGTATCCTGCTTCTTATTTGTTGTCAAGGGGTTGTTGAGCACTTCATAATTAGCATTTCAGCCTGTCAGTTCAGCAAGTTCTCAACCCAGTTTAACAGTCTGTTCATGCAGTACTTACTTCCTCAGCTCACAAATGAGATCATTGGGTCAGGATTTAGATAAGTCGGTCTTACTCAAAGCTCTTTAAAGTGCTTATGAAACAGGTGATATTTGCATTATATTTGAATGCTTGGTATTACCGTATTATTTCTTGTATCTGTGGTTTTGTTTTGTTGTTTGTTGGGTTTTTTTTACTGTTGGGACTGACTTACAGAGAAAACTGTTTGCCTTCTGTGAGCTGCTGGACAGCCAGAGAGATGTTATTTCTTCCTTGGAAGCAGCTGAGCCCTAGGAAAAGCAGGCTTCCAGAATGGGAATTAGGAGGAGAAAAAGGTGAAGAGGAAGAAGCCTGTGGTGCAACAGAGTTCTGGGAAGAGATGGGAGCGGAAGCACAAGCTGCAGAGATACTGGAAAGGGACTTCCCAGGGAATCAGAGGGTCTGTTGAGTTTCCTGCAGTGCAGGAAGCCACTTTGTTGCTGGATGGAAAGCCACCCGCAGGGTAACCCCTCTATCTCTGAGGATGCAGCAGGCA
The DNA here is from genome assembly GCA_035583135.1 of Lophotriccus pileatus. Lineage (NCBI taxonomy): Eukaryota > Metazoa > Chordata > Aves > Passeriformes > Tyrannidae > Lophotriccus > Lophotriccus pileatus. The sequence goes on from JAWWES010000115.1 coordinate 109,761,839, forward strand.
GGGGTAAATTTGCTTCCAGCTGTGTTTCATTTCTATTTTCTCACTGTGAGGCTTCTGTATTTTAGAATGTTCAGATTCTAGTCTTCACTCACAGATAACTGTGACCTGTGCTACGTCAGCAGGAGCAGAGCCAGCAGGCTGGAGGAGGTGATTTATTTTATTTACTTGAGAAGCAACATCTGGGATTGTCTGTCCTGGTTTGGGCTTCTGTGTCCAAAAAAAAAAAGATGTAGGCAAGCTGGAGAGGACACTGGAAGGGAGCATGTAACATGTGGAGAGGCTGGGTTTGTTCAGCATAAGAAAAAGAGTAAAACTCAGGAGGAACCTTGTTGTTGTCCTCTACCACAGGTGCAGAGGGGAGATGGTCAGACTCTCCTTGCAGGTGCACCATTTCATGGTTCAAATAAATCCAGTCAGAATTTCCCACATCACAACTTACAAGGAAAAACAGTTTTCACAGTGGGTAAGCATTGACTCAAGCTGATGAAGGAGGCTGAAAAACCTCTATCCTTGAAGATATTTTGGAACTTGACTGAACAGGGCGCTAAATAATCTGACTTAACTTTGAGGCTCTCCCTGCTTTGAGTAGGAGGTTACACTAGATGACTTTCAGAAGTCCTTTCCAAGGTAGATTATTCTACTGGCCTATGAGACATACACTTACATGGCACTTTATTGGTGTACTCTGGAAAGTAATGTGGGTTCAGGTATGTGGTTATTTTTCTGCTCTTTGACTTTTGAAGATCGTTCAGCAAAGTTATTTCTTTGTGCTGTGGTTCTCTTGGTACTGGCTTTGTAAAGCATTTAATCTTTACTTATGAACATTGACATCTGCTGAAGAAAACTGATTTGCTGTGTCTGGTACCAGCCTTTTTGTTGTCTAGTTGGCAAATGTAGAGCTTCCTTGTGTATAAACTGCCATAGATGGAGCATGTTTGGTTACAGGTCTCAAAGTCATGCTTTTATTTGGACTGCTTCCTCATCCTTCTGTGCATTGTTCTTACTACAGATAAGAAGTTCTCATTCTTTGCATTCCTTCCTGCATGACTGGGGAGAGATGGAAAATAGTTGCCAGCTTTCCAACACCATCTGAATCTTTCTTCCATTGTTGATTAAATTTCAATTCTTTTTTCCATGTAGTGGCCAAGTCCCGTGTGCTGAAGTTCTTACTTTCTGACAACCTGTGCTAAAGGAAGCTGTCTCTGGACTGAGATCTTGCAGCTGTTCATGGGCTGTGTCTGCATTAGAGAATGGGACAGCGAAGGCAGGGTGGGTCTGTAGAGGAAAACAGTTGTATTTGTGTGGGGCTTTGGTATTTGGTATTTTGGTACTTTTTAATCTAGTTAAAGTCCTCTGGACTGAGCATGCCTGGAATGCCTCTTCCACTTCAATTTTGTCCAAAGAAATCCAATTTGCACACTCAGCCTAATCACTGGTGTAGAACAAAGTGTGATAGGTGAGTGTTGTCAGGAGGTTTGCTTCCAAAGCACAATCCTGAGCTGAACTAAATGCAAGTACACTTGCACCTATAAAATACTGTGGTTTATGTGAAATCTGTTGAAGTCGAGATTTTTCTTATCTGCCTGTGGGGAGACTTAAAACAGAATAATGAAGAATTCCTGGGGCCATATTAGCATGAGCTTTAGTCTTGTAAACTCTCTCAAACATTTTAAAAGAAAAATAGTCACTTGTGTACAAAAAATCTATCCCATTACTGTGGATTATATTCTGATCTTTGTATGTCTATGTTGTAAACTACTGAATAGCCATCTGCAGATACGCTGTTGTGGTAGGGTGTGCTTAGCTGACTTTCAGACATGAGGAGAGAGAGTAAAAAAGCAGAGGGGACATAAAGGCAACTAATGGGAGATGGAAAAAAAATGTTAAATATAGGGTTCATTCCTTAAATTATAGTGTAAAATGTTAAATATGTGGACAGTCATGCTTTGACCAACCTGATGACCTGAGGTGAAGCTAATCACCTCAGTGGGTGAGGAGAGAGAAGTAGATATTTTTTATCATAACTTTAAGTATTTTGACACTGTCCCCTATAACAACCTCATGCACAAACTAATGACAAAGATGAGTAGACAGTGAAGAGGTTTGAAAAGTAGCTCAGCTGCTGAGCTGAAAGGGTTGTGATGAGCAGCACAAAGTCCAGGTGGGGGTCAGTCATTGATGGTGCACCCCTGGGGCTGATGCTCAGGCCGGTACTGTGCCTCATCTTCATTAATGGCTGGGGTGACGGGAGCAAGTGCTCCCTCAGCAAGTTTGAAGACAACACAGAGCCGTGAGGTGTGGTCGGCAGAGCAGATGGGGTGTCCATTCAGAGGGACATCAACAGGCTGGAGAAATGGGCCAACAAATTCAGCAAAGGGAAGTGCTGAGGCCTGCCCCTGGAGAGCAACATGCAGTGCACCAGGCCGTGTTGGGGATGGACCGGCTGGAAAGAAATGGCTCTAAAGTGCTGGTGGACACCAAGAACATGAGCCAGCAGTGCATCCTGGGGGCCAAGAGGCCAAGGACATCCTGGGCAGTATTCAGTAGGGTGGTGGCGTCAGGGTGAGGCTGAAGAGTTCAGCCTGGAGAAGAGAAGGCTTAGGGGTATTTTATCAGTATGTGTAAGCTTCTGATGGGGAGGAGTAAAGAAGCTGAAGTCAGGCTCCTCTCAGTGTTGTTCAGTGAAAAGAAATACAGTGGACACATAATGACAAAAAAAAAAAAAAGGAAATTACTTTTAAATACTAAAACATTTTTATAATAATAAATGTTTTTTTAATGTAGGGTGGTGGAGTGTTAGCACAGTTTGCCTGGAGAGACTGTGGACTCTCAGTCTTTGAAAATGCTCCAAACCTGACTGGGTATGACCCTGAGTAACCTGCTCTAGTTTGACCCTGTGCAGAGCAGGGGGTTGGACTAAATGACCTCCAGACTTGCCCTCCACTTGCAGCTATTCTCTGATTCTTACTCATCTTTCTCCCCTCATAAAAGAAGTCACAACTTCACACTGATCATATAAAGTGTTCCTAAAAATGCTCTGTATAAAGTAGAATTTTCTTGTTAGATTCAGGAGTGTTGATGTGCTGGTATCAGACTTCTGGTTCCTGTTTGCCCACACTTAAATTTATCACTGCAGACCACTTGATTTAAAGTGATCAGTTGTACTGATTTAGCAGTCATTAGAATCGCTTTATTACACATATTTGGGCACCTCTTTCACTGCCTCTTCTTCAAGTTTTTACCCTAATTAAAATCAGGCTCTGTGGAAGTAAAATAGCTTCCACTATGTTACTACTTTGGGTTATTAACAAGCTCCTGTTAGATCTGGGTTTGAGACTATATTCCCAGTTTACTGGTCAGACATAACTCACTGTTGACTGTGCTTCAGTGTCTCTTTTTTTGCCTTGGATCATTGCTTTTTTTTTCACCTGACTTGAGTCATCAGCACAAAAGCTGGAGTTGATTCAGCTTCCCAATTCCTACCTGGCTCCTTAAAAGCAGCTGGCCTGGTTTAATGGACACTTATATGTGCTTTGCTGACAATGTAAAAACTTGAACCAACTGAAACCAAACTCCTTTTTCTGACGTCTTTTTTGTTCTTTTATGCTGAATATGTCGCAATATCTTTTCCCTGATTCCAGGTGGCAGACCCAGACAATCAATCTAGGTTTATCTGTGCTCAGCAAGTTTCAACTTTAAAAACTGCTCTTTTCCTGACTCTGTGGCAGCAGAAATGTATTGGCCAGAGCAGCCTCTGAGCTGAGCTGACCGTGCACTTGAGTATCACGACTCCCACACTTTCTCCCTGACTGTTTCATTATTCAGCATTGCTGTTAAGCATCTTCCTCATGAATCGTTGTGCCCATGATTCTGATGAATTGGAAGATGCAAAATGGTGCGAAATGGGAGTGTGCTCAGGCTTCTTTTTTTCCTCTCTCCAACGCGATCACTCTTACGTGTTCATGCCGCTATTTTATAGTTCCGTTTCAAATTTATCGCCTACTTTGCTCTTCATTTATTCCCTCCCACATGTAAAACCTTTCAAATTACTCCTGTCTTTTTCTTTCCAACAGCAATGCCAATCATCCTGTCCTGTTAGCATTCCCACAGGCATATTGGGGATCATTCTTTGATGACAAGTGTGTATTCATTTCCTATGCCACCGTCATCTTTTATCTATCTCTCCTTCAATTGTGCTGAGCATTGAGCTGAGGCGTTGGGAAGTGACATAACCATTTCTCTTTCTTTACCTGGAAATGTTGCTGCTGAACCCTGGGATTGCAGTGGCTTTTTTCCTAATGCTGGTTTGGAAAACAACAGCTTACCTGTGTTGTTGGTCTTGGCCAACTTGTGGTCCCAATCTTGGTCTTCCCGTGCTTGGAAGACTTTAAGCCATTGGAGGTTTTGTGAACACTGATCTGTTCAATGGGTTATCGTGGGTTGTGTGTGGGTTGTCATTAGTATGCCAGATAAAATTACTCCTAATAATGAATTTCAATAGAAGCATATTAATATCCTTCCCCCTGTGTGGTCCTTCCGCTGCAGGCACTGCAGGGATGTTCTCTTCTGCACCCAGCAGTTCCTACACCAATCCTGCCTTCTCTGCATTAAGCTATGTGCTCTGTGAAATGATTTACTATGTGTGATCCCCCCCATTCATTTATCTGAAATAAACCATATTAGACAAAAACCTATTAAAGATTCTCTTCAAAAAGAGACCAGCTTTAAATTTTGCTGCCTTTTTTTCTTGGCATTCGAGTGTATGGGTTGCAATGATCTCCTTCAAAACCTCTTCCTAACATCTCATGAATTTGTGCAGGCTCGTGCTTGCCCACTGCTCTTCTACCTTTACTGAAGAAAGCTGTGTTTATTCTTGTCCAGTCATGACATTTTATGACTTGGTGACACAACCCTAGAATGAGGAAATTTGAGGTTGTTCAACCCCCTGCATTTGATTTGAGGTGAAAGTTTCAGATGTTTTTGTTAGAAATTATAAACAACTCACTAAAACAAGAAAGCACTCAAATAATGAGATCTCAAAAGGAATGTAAGGGACAAGATGAAATGGTTAGAAAATTATTCTGTGAAACAAGGATGTAGAGGGTAAACAAGAGTCCCTTTTTCCAATTTTCCATTTTCCGTGGCTTCCCAGATTGCAGCAGATTCTGTACACTGATAAATGGAGGTCTGAGATAGTGGCAAGAAAGGAGCTTGGGTTTGGTTCTCTGTTATCTGCCATTTTGAAGACTGAAATCTCTGTCTGGGATCTGTTTGTTCTTCCTCTGAATTTAGAACTCCACAGACTTCAGGTAACATTTATTTATGTAAGTTCTTCTGCAGTGCTCTGTTAGTTAACAAATTCGTGTTGAAAATGCCAGCACCTCTAAATTCCCATTCACCAAAGGAAGTAATACTTCAATTCCAGACAAAGCAAATTCTGTACAACTGAATTCTCCATCAGTATTACATATTAAAAAATTGTGGTCAGAGAGTTATTACATATAAAAAAAATTATTCTGTTGGTTGCACCATGCAACTATCCTGTGAGTTATAAAATCACTGATGATACTGATTTATAAACAGTGGAAAAGATATCTCTGAATTCTCTTTCTGCCTTTTTTAATTTTGATTTAAAAGTACTATTTCTTTGCTCAGCTTTTGCTCTAGAAGTAGGGCTAGAATAGCTCTTAACATGTAATCCCTTCTGTATTGTAGGGGCAGAGGGACTACTTTTGGTTTTGTGCATTAAGCTTGCATAAAGGCTTTACTTCCAGAAATTGATATAGTAATAAATAAACCAGTAAAAATAATTTTGTGTTTATTTTCATAAAGTGAGGAGTTTATTTAGCAAATTGAAATGCATCAGTTGTAACTGGGGAATGGTTCAAGGGCATTAGAGGAAAAGTCAAAAGAGATGGACCATTAAAATTTAAATGCTTTTCCCAGATCTTAAATTGTCATTTAAAAAAACCTCTCGATGCTTTGAGGATTCTCTGTGAAATGATTTTGTACTTGGTAACTACCCTGTCTTCAGGAAAAGCTTTTGTTTTCTGTGTGCTTTCAAAATACCACAAAGTGTTTCCCCCATCCCTGGAAATATTCAAGGCTGGATGAGGCTCTGAGCAACCTGATCTATTGGAAGATGTCTCTGCTTGTTGCAGGGGGGTTGGACTCGATGACCTTTAAAGGTCCCTTCTGTGATTCTGTATATTTAGTAGCTTTTGAACATGTATTTTGCAGTTTCCACAAATAAGTAGATGTTAATATAGAAACCTGTTGGCATTCTCCATTTGTAGCTTATTTGCTTTGTTCTAATTTAAGTGACTAAAGAGACAATTTAGTGTTCTATAGCTGTGTGATAAACTTTAATTAAAGCTGTATTTATACCCGTTCTATGAATTGATTCATATAACTAGGATGGAATATTACCTTGAAATCATGGTAACAGATGACCAAATAATTAGAAAATTAAAGTTAAGTCATCAATAAATATTTTCAGATAATGTTATGAGCTTACTTTTGAAGAAATATAAACATAACTAAATATGCATTGCTTGGTGATGAGGTGAAGAAAGCTGTGATAAGGCTGTGAGCAAAATTCAGAATTGAATTAACTGGGGCACAAGTGGTCAAGATCAGAAATGTAAAATCGAGTAGCAGGTAGAGCCATGTTGCCCTAACAGATAATTTTAACTGCAGTTTTTGTTAAAAACACTTCTAGCTCGGACAAAATTACAGATGGACTGAACTATGGGAACAACTCCACGTGAGTTTAACAGGCCTCTGTGTGTCTGGACATGCAGAAATCAAAGGCAGTCATTGTGAGATTTAAGTTATGACTTTGTGGATTTTTTATTAGCATTTTCTGAGATCTGGTGATCAAACTTGGCCAGAATATCAAGTGCAGACAAGACTTCCCATGGATCTGAACAACTCACTTCAGAAATACTAGGTTTTGGTTTTGGTTTTGGTTTTTTTTTCCCTGAACACTATCAAAACTAGAATGAGTTGGAAATTTTGTATGGAAGTGTTCTACTGGAAAAGGTCATGGTTTGGGGAATAGCATGCATTTGGGTTCATTGTTCACAGCTCCATGTTTCAGAAGAAAACTGATTGTTTAAATATAGATCAGTTGCTTTGAAATAAGATCAATTTTCTGTCACTCACTTGTATTTTAATGTATCTGCTATTTAATTACTGTCAATTTAATATTGACAATGCACTTACTAGAGAGTGAACCGACATATGGAATGACTAAATGGTTTAGAACTGTATTAAAAACTCACCTTCTGAGACCACACTGCAGATACTTCAGGCAGGAGATGCCTGTATGGGAACTAGCTCTGCTTTAATTTTTTTCTTCCTTTATTTTTTGTTAATTCTCTTTACAGCTGTATCACTTCATAAAAAAATTGGAAATATTAAGTAAACAGAGAATGCAAAATATAGGAATGGGCTTAGTTCTGGTCCTTTCCTGGTACGGATCAACGGAAGACTATTTCTTAAGTTCTAGCTGGGAAAATAAATCTGGGTTTTAGGGAGAGCAAAAGGAGAAACTGAATCTGATCTCTTGTAGCTTCACAAGGTACAAGCTCTTAAATGGCCCATCATGGTCTTTTCTTCTGTTTGTGAAATCATGAAATCAGTCTCTAGGGAGGAAATAGGATAAATCCACTTTATAAATACATTACAAGTTCACTAGTATCTTTTAATTAATCAGATTTCTTTTGTTGTTTTCAGATTTTTCATTTTACTTTAGAGCCCCTGGAGAAGATTTATATCTGACTTCTGGTCCCATACTATCTAATTTCCACCTGTCCTTTGAATGTAAATAAAAAAATAGTAGCAGAGAATTTCTCAAAATGGAAGCCAGTGTCGTCTGTCTGCAATGAAGACAAGAATTAATATTTGTGTATGGCAAATTTTAAGTATCAACACTTTTTTTTGTCTGCAGTTGGATCAGGGGATTAACAGGAGAAGAGACTGTCTGGTTTAAAGTGTTGCAGCAAAATAAATACCCACCCTTTAACATCAGGATAAAACAGCAATTATGTAAGAAATCTATTATTCATTGCTTCATTATTTGCTGTCTGACTGCATGCTGTTTGACAGTGGACTTTTTTTCTTTTTTTTTTCCCTTTGAACTGGACTGCTTTTGCTGGCTTGGCAGTAAACACTGTTTTCTCTCAGCACAGCCATTAAATCTCTCACCTGCGTGTCCTGTGCAGAGCTGCAGTTGAGAGATAAGGTTGGTCTCTCTCAGCGGTGAGCATTGGTATTCCAGGCTGTCCTTTCAAGGGCATTTTGCTGTGATGAGGTGTCTGAAATGACAAGCAAAACATACAGGCATGTTAAATACCTTTGCTAGTCTGAGACAAGTAAGGGTAAATGGAAATGATTTAAAAATATATTTTGGAACTGTTAACAGAGTTCGTGGTAACTGCAAATCACAGTTTTAGACAGGAGTGTTACACACCTATTCCAGCTGGCATCATCCATTAAATTACAACTAGGAATGGAGGGTTCTTGTCCTGCCCGGCTTATACTTAAAATCCAAATAAAACACAAAGGCTCTGAGCCCTTCTGAATGTTTGTTCCTGCATGTTCTTCATCTAAGGTCACAAAGGTAGTTAGTGAACGATTGAATTCATTACTTCAGTGTGTTGTTCCCGTGCCAGCCCCTGAGCACCTCCGTCTTCCCACTGGGAAGTGCCTGAGGTTCTGGAGTTTCCTGCAGAGCTCAGAGCACTGGCCTGGCATCCTCTGTGTGTGTGTGTCTCTTACAGAATCCATTTATGACCTGGGTTTAATTCTGTTTTCAAGTGCCACAAGAGTTAACATATGTAAGCGCTTCACCCCTTTTTGTAGTCTTCGGTCATTATCACTTTAACAAAATCAAAGATAGCATAAGAATCTATAAAATAGAAATTTTCCCGGGAAAATCTGTTTTGCACGTGCTTATTAACATTGTCATGCGTTTACTAGCAGGTATTACTCTGCTAGTAAACACTATAGCTCTGCTAGGGGAGATTTGGGTTGGATATTAGGAAGAAATTCTTTACAGAGAGGGTAATCAGGCATTGGAATGGTGCCCAGGGAAGTGGCCGATTCCCCATCCCTGGAGGTGCTTAAGAAGAGACTGGATGTGGCACTTGGTGCCATAGTCTAATAACTGTGGTGGTGGTGGATCAAGGTTGGACTTGATGATCTCAGAGGTC
>JAWWES010000115.1:109774319-109909541 GCA_035583135.1 Lophotriccus pileatus
CAAAACCTGAAATGAATCACGAAGCTTCTGAGTGACTGTTCAAAACTCTACTTTCTCTCCATTCTCAGCATTAGTGACTGTGGTCTTAAAACCCGCTGTAAAATTGGTAGGGGATGGCAGTGGGGTTGAATACTTTTGAATGCACCCACATTTGCATTCTAGTTCAAGTTGTTTTCCTTGGAAATGGCGTTCCACCTCTGGTGCTTTAGCTCACGTCACAGAGCACTCTACATGTCATTCCTTCAGATGAACCTGCACCAAAGGCTGCCTCCAGGGCTGCTTCTGCTGTGCTGCTGCTGGCTTCCAGTCCACAGGGCTTGCTAGAGCCAGCCTGAAAGAATCTCTCTTGACGTAGGTGTAGTGTTGATGTCAGGTCCTCAGCACTAACTGTTTTACTTGGGAAAAAAATCTGCTTGTGCTTATCAGTATTTATTAGTTATATAAATATATTGCCTAGCCTTTAGCTTCCAGCTGAAGCTTTTTGGTGTATACATGATCTACAAATCCTCTGACTTAGCACCTGCCAACAAGGGAATGGCTTTCCTTGGACTCATGTTAGTGCAAAAGCTGTGATTAGTAGCAGTTTGTGATCTGGAGAACCTACTCAATGAGTATCAGTAATATGATGAAGTGCATGTGTGTCTATATCAATTTCTGTTTATTAACTCTGATACTTTAAAATATGCGTGAAGTATGGCTTCATTTTCTCTTGGGAGTTTAGTGGACTGAATTTGGCCAGACCATCTAGAGCCAGAGTTAAGAATTTTTTTTAAAGAAATTGAGATGCTTTTTCTTTAAATTTGGTTGAAAAACAAGTCTCCTGAACTTATAGAAATAGGTCAATATTAATCAATTTTTAATTGTCCAATAATATTTTTATTAACATTAGGTGAGGCTATAAGCAGTTGTAGAATGCCCTGAAAAAAAATTCACATAGGACTGTCTTGATTTCAAATGAGAAATGAGCAGTAACAAATAGAATATGACATATATTGAAAGATGTAAGTTGAAGTACTCAAAAGCTTTGTAGAGTTCTTCTGTTAGGTAATCTTTGTTTTTGAGAAGCAAAAACAACTAGGTTATCTTTGTAAAGAGCTCACTAAAATACCCTAGTGAGCTAGAGTGGTTTTTAAGGGGAAAAATTAGGTTATGCTTTGGAATAAGCAAGAAGAAGCAAAAAATGAAAGTAATTGTGATCTCAGTGAGGTTTCCTTACTCATATGGAGTGGAAAAATTGTGATGATTCTCTTTTGAAAGGGGATGAATAATAGAAGTACAGGAATAATGATGAAGTGGAACAGGTCAGTTAGCACATCAGGTACCAGTTTTTGTAGAAAGATTAAGGCTATTGAAATTTACAGGTGACAGTTTCACAAAAGTGAAAAAAGGAAAGAAATTATTATGGAACTATCCAGTGTAGCTCTATATTGTAAGAACTTTTTTCCCATCAGTGTGGAACCAGACTCAGGCTGGCCAACGCTTTCACTTTGGATACCTTTATAGGCCTTAGTGACCAGCATTGTCTAATTCTTGATCTTTTCCTTTTTCAAATGTTTGTTATGTTTTTGTCCTGTTGGTCCATTACTGCTAAAACTTTCAGCAGGCTCAGGTGCATATGACTCATCTTTGCTTTCAGTGTTTCCTTCCAGCTCTTTGATAACTACTTACTACATTCCCAGTTTTCTGGTGCCATGGTTTTTCCATTGCTGTCTGCATAGACCTTCACTCAGGCATCTTTATGGCTTTTTCCTCTGTTATCACATATATATTATATTTGAATATATTAATAAAAGTTCCTCTAAACATGCATAAAAATGTTAACTTCATATTCTTTCTAAAAGGTGGTTTCCTATGGTTTATGAAAAATCTTGACAGTGATTAAGTAACCAGTGTACAAAGCAACTAATAATAATAAACAATATTGATTCGTTTATTGCCTTGTGCTGCCATTTCTGTTGGTCATTATAGTCTGGGTTTGTAAAATCTTTAGTGCTGGGATATGTTTCTGACGTGGTTCTGGATCTTAGTTTGTGATTATTGCTGAGGAGATTATTATAAATGTAAGTTTAAAAGTGGGAAAATTATTTAATAGAACTTAGAAAATAATGTTCTGATAAGAGATCTTGGATTTTCTGTGTCAGCATCTAACCTCACTGCCTGCTGGCAGGGATAAAGAGTGTGTCACTGGTCAGAGGGTGGCCTGTCATCAGCTAATCTGGAATTCACAGCACTTAACAAATTTACAGTGCTGGTAAAAGAGTAAGGCAAGAGGCTGGGTTGGCTGGAGGCTCATCTGGAGCTGTGTCTGCTTTTAGGTCTCTGAATGCACAGTTTTGGTGCAACAACTTCATGTATTTCCCTGTGTGCCTTCATTTTGAATTTCATCAAGGGTATGGCAGTTTGCAGCCTGAACTGACTGTGGCTCAATGTATGTGACTGAGTTTTAGACAGCCTGGTTCAAGTGTCAGTAGCAAACAACGTGCACCATCACAGAACAGGGTACAAGGTGCAATAGCAGAATCACAGAATGGTTTGGTTGGAAGGGACCTTGAAGACCATCATGTTCCAACCCCCTGCCATGGGCAGGAACACCTTCCACTAGAACAGGTTGCTCCAAGGCTCATCCAGCTTGGCCTTTAACACTTCCAGGGATGAAGCATCCACAGCTTTTCTTGGTACCTGTGCCAGTGTCTCACCACCCTCACTGTAAAGAGTTTCTTCCTAACATCAAATGTGGATGTTATATCTGTCAATGAAGTGGAGTTAAACAGAGCAGTCTCTTACACTGAGCTATCAGCTGTTCCTAGGTTCATATCAATAGTTATATATTTTAATTCTGCCTGTTAAGCTGATTTATCCATAAATGTCAATTCTAGGCCTACAAAAATTACGGGTAGTTATGGATAACAAGAATGAAATGATAGAGGAGAAATAATCATGCCAGTCTGCCATAAAGATCACTTTAGAACTCCCAAATTTGTAGATATTTTCTTTCTATCATTGAAAAAAGAGACTTGCAAACAATAAGCAGACCCCTGAGTCAGCAGGTGTAAAGCATGTTCACTTTACTCATATCTCTTTTTTTCAGTTGAACACTTATATTTGTGAAGTGTTAACCCCAAGGATGGATGGTGTAGAGACTGCCTAACACAGAGCCCTAATTTCAAGGAAATTTTCATGTTCTGTTCTTTGAAGGGCTATTGACTTCCCAATCACACACCGACATGCCTCTGATCTTCCTGGGGATGAGTCACAGCGCAACGTGTATGTCGAAGCGCTGGGATCAAATTTGCAGTGTGTTGATCACTCCTGATGATAGGACTAGATGTTCTCTAATCCCGTGTGTGGGGTTATAGAGCGTGCCTTATTAAAAAAGAAGACTTAAAGCTATTAAAAGCAGAATGCTGAGGTTTTTGTTGATTTGGGTGGGTTTTTTTTCATTAGTCCTCTGCTGTAGATTTTAAAGTATAATAAAGTAACGAATGCTACCTTGAGCTTGGTGGCTTTAAATGCTGGGTTAATTTACACTCAGAGCGGAGCTTTCAGTGTCAGGCGATCTTTTTTTTTTTGCCAACATAAGCACTCAGCTGAAACAACAGCTATGACTCAGTTGACAGTGAACGCTGCTTGAATTGATTTAGTCCGAGTTCAGATTTAGCACATAATCATGTTCAATTTGATCCACCGTGCTGCCTAGAGATAAAAGGGTTGAAAAAATAGATTTAGCTTATGTCAGTCTTTGTGGTGATGTCATTGCCATGAGAGATGGAATAGCGCTGTTACTATGCTCTGCCTGCTCAGTTGGTGGGTGTACGGGGGAAAGGCAAGGAGCAACTCAGTTTAGTGCAAAGAGCTCGTGCCAGAAGCTTGCAGTCATTGAGACAGAATTTTGGACTGTTCAATCCCAGTACTGAACTGAAGATTTTTTTTTTTCTCTTTATTTATTTTTTTCCTTCCAAACGTTTGTTACCCTGAGCTTGCCTAACTCTGTGTTCAAAGGCGGGGGATGCCAGCCCGTAGCATGGACTGTGATGTTTCCACTCTGGTTGCCTGTGGGGTTGATGTGGAGATTTTTGCCAACCAAGAGGTTAAGGTATGAGCCTTCAGTTCTTTTGTTACAGATGCTTCTTAGAAAAGCCTTTGGGAGCAATAGGCACTTGTATGTAGCAATTCAGAATAAGGAGGCAGATGAGGTTCTGCTGCAGTAGTAAAAGACTAGCAGTTAAAAAAAATCTGTTAATTAGGGGAGAAAAATAAGGAGAGGAATTGTTGCCTGCTTTTTACTGTGTTTTGATAAGCTGAAAGAATAGGCTGGTGTTTACTCTTTAATGATATAAGAAATGGGTTATATAACTGACATCTGTGCATATGCATGTTTCATATTCATAAAAAAATCTTTCATTGTTAATTTTGTCAAGTTATTTTTAGTCCAGTGTCACTTTTAGATCAGTCTTGCCATAAATGTTATTTATCAGTGCTGATAACCTTCAGATATTTTTATGCAGTTTCTTGCCTTCAGATTCAAATCATGTGTGCAAGTATAAATCTTTGCAAAGGGTTAAAAGTTTGTGGCAAGTGTTTTTGTGCATCTGCAATGTAACAGAAGACAAAAAGTTGTGCATCTTGCATATCATATGATTACCTGAAAAACAATGCTTAAACCTAAAGGCTTGATATGCTGGGCTCATAGTCTCTTAATTAGACAACTGCTCTAGAAAAGTCATTGTGTGCAATTGCTTACTGTTGAAATCAATTATCTTTTTCATTTATTCTCATATTACTGCAAGAAAATCACTGCAAATTGAGTTTGAAAGAGGAATTTTAAGTATGCTTTTCACAGATCATCTGAAAGAGCTCACAGGCGTAATAGAGTGTTATTCAGCAGTTTGTTTAAAGGACAAAGGTACAGAGAAAATTAGTTTCTAATCTGATTGTTCTTAGTATTGAAAGAATGGAACAGGGTAAAAAGGATTTACAAATTAGAGGTCGAACTTTGAATCTCTGTTCCGTTTGATTCTGAATCAAACAGTGAAGCCAGTGGAAATATCTGGAAATAAAACTACTTTGATTTGCAATAGGTTATGATGATTTTTATTTCCCTGTTAGTTTTTTACCAGGTGAGATCATGTATCGTTTGTACAAATGCTTTTGTGTTGGCAGCAAGAGATTTTTCTTAATTTAAGAAGCTTTTCCCGAACAGTTTCATTCTGGATTTAGAGATGAAATAGTGAGTAATTCAGAGGAATGATTCAGATGAGCAGTTTTGCCTGCACTAGGACATGTTTCCTGGATTATTTTGAAGTAGTAAAATGTTCATCTGCTTATTCCTTTTTTTTTTTTTTTTTTTTCTTACGAACATATTTTTTTAACACTTTACACTTGCATTGATATGAACTTATATCTGGACCAAGTGTCTTTTAGTATATGGTGCATGTTCAGTGTAAGACTATGCAAAGAAATTGAAGTTGTAGTGGGCTTCTTGTACCCTTAGTCATATTTCAGTAGCATTGGAAAAGCCAAATTTTGGCTTCCATAAATCAGCAGAAAGCATTCCATTGACTTGGGCAAGACTTGGTTAGCCTTATTTAAGCTGCAGCATCTGGAAAGTGTGGGCCAGGAACATGAGATAAAAGAGTTACAGAGACGTTGCAGTTGCAGGAATTGCAATCCCTTTCATGTTACTTGGACTTCCTATACCTTGCTTACTCTGATTAAAACTGCCAGGTTTTGTGGGTTTTTTCCTTATGTCTGAATTAAAATGTTGATTGCAAAGACTTTGGGTATATTTACAGTGGGGACTGCACTGCAGACTGCACTGCAGCTCCGAAATGCTAACTCTACTTCCAAGTTGCCTGGCTTAGATGCTGCCAGCAGTGTGTCCTGCGTGACCCAGAGCTCACTGCAGGCTCATTTCCACCCAGTTGTCACCAAACTGCTACCCAAGCCTGGCCAGCTCTGTGCTCATCCCCGGGCTCTCTGCACTGCAGCCGACAGTGGGGGGATCTTCTTTGTGAAAGTTTCAGTGCTACTGATAGTTTAAAGGTGGAGAGACCTACTGCTCTTGGATCACTCCCAGGAGAACTGCAGGGAAAAAGAAAGAGGATTTTTTTGTGTGTGCCTGCAAGAGGGGTTCACTTCAAGGTCGGGTTTTTTGTTGAGACAGTATGGTCACAGTCAGCATAAAAGTGTTTATGTGACTTTGATAGGTTGGGGAACATCAAGCTTTAGGGTTAAAATGGGAAGAGGCTATTTCTGAGGAGCGAGAGGGATGGAAGCTGAAGTTAAAAGAGCAAAGGAAAGCATAGAAATCCTGCCTTCTCTCCTGCCCTCTTCTCCCATGAGTATCCACCCCTCTGCCCAGCCCTGGTGCAGGTCAGCAGGAAGGCACAAGTAGCATTGACAGCTGAAGTCTAGGCTATTGTCCCTTCCACTTTCTTCTCCAATAAAGCTTTTCATGTCGGGGGAAGTTTATTAGAAGGGAACCTTCTGACTGCGTGAAGGGAATGTTCCTTCAGCAGTGGAACAGATATTAAAGATTTTACAATACATGTGGTAATTGGTGAGATTTGCTCAAATGAACTATTAGTCCTGTAGAAGTAGTTCTCTGATGTCAGCTAGGACTGTGTTCAGAATTCAGGATATGCTTACAGCATATCTTACTTTATTTCAGTTTAGGTTCAGAACTGACATGAGGTCTGGGAGAAGGATGCTGTCTGCAGTGAGACATTGTTCTCCCATGAGGCTTGGAAGAAGGATGCTGATTGCAGGGAGCCATGATTCTACTGTGAGACTTGGGAGAGGGATGTTGGCTGCAGGGAGCCATCTCTTTGCCACTTGTGGTGTGGGGTTTGGCCGCTCCTGGGGGATGGAACGGGGTGCCAGGCCTGCTGTGGCAGAGCTCAGTGCGCTCAGGCTCTGGAGCAGCAGCTCTTGCTGCAGGTGTCAATGGGGACTCCTTGAAGTTGCCAGTTCTCAAGAGCACTGGCCCTTCAATGCTGGGCAGTTCTTACACAGAGCTGACACGGGGCACAGAGCTTGGAGCTCTCCAGCTTATTGCTGCTTTTCCACCCATGGAGGTGACCTCGTTGTAGGCACTGTAGTCTTAGCATCTGGCAGTCAGGCTTGGAAACACTCTTTTTTCCATTTGGCCTCTGGAACAGGAGAGCAATTGCTTAGTACTGAAGACAAAACCTTTTAGCTGCAGCATTTGGAGGGTCTCATCCTTTCAACAAACAAAAGTTTGTGTGGCTGCCCTGAAAATGGAAGCTGGCTCACAGCACTGGCACTGTTGGTTTGCCATCCATGAACCCATCCAGCCAGCCTCTCAGCTTTGATCAGCTGCTGCTTTGAATTGTCTTTTCTAATCCAAAAATTGGGTCATGCTAATCAACATGTTACTGACTGTACAGTGCTGGTTGGTCAGGAGCTGGTGAAGTTGAGAAGGCAACCACAGAAGTCATGAAGTGCAGTTCTGCTTTGAAGTTCACCTGGATAATTAAAATTCTTCTTTTGATGCCTTCAGATGATAATTTTATGTAATGATCTTTGTTACATAAGCAAGTAGTTAATGAATATCTTGTTTATTTCTAATAGATAATTCCAGACATCACTGAAACAGTGGCAGAGAATTTAAACTCCTGATTCTTACTCTAAGCAACATGTTCTTATGTGATTGATTCTACATATTCTCTCTTCAGTTATGCTCACATGCACCATTCTCCTCGGAAGCAAGGTAGGAGTGGGACAATGTGGCACTAATGAACTGAGGAGAAATAGTAATGATCCATCTGGATCACATTTGTATCTGAAGACAGTAATGTAAAGGAATGTGGATGGGGCCATTATCTTAATGCAGGAAAAAACAATGTGGACATGAGCCAGGCAGCAAAAGGGAAATAGTAGAAATAGTTTCACTGTTATGACCATATTGCTTTGGAGGGTTAAATCCCATTGGAGCAGGATCTCTGTCAATCTGTAAACTCATTACCCCGTTCCAACGCTCCAGCGAACACCCTGCTAATAGGAATTGTTTGGTATGGATGGGTTGGAGGTCAGTCACTGCTCTGCAGTTGCCTTTGAGAGGTTTAGCAGACTAAACTTCTGAGATCTGGAGGGCAAAACCACACTAGATGCTTGTGGTTTTTGCTCTCCACTTCAATTCTCTGCTTGTACAAGTGGCTCATTTACAAAGATGTTCTGAGGTTTAAAGTTTAAGTGCTCTAAGATTAGAGTCAAGTGAAGAAAGCTGGAGAAAAAGTAGTGTAGCTGCCCCTCTAGATGCTGCCAGCTATCCAGTGGCAGAAAGCATGACTTGCTGGGAGAGTTTCTGGGTTTCTTTGTTTAAATTCTTCTCCTTAGCCATGTGAGCTTGGTTTGTGGGAAGAGACTGTTGCACAGTCATAAGACTGCACAGACAGGCTATAAGGAGGGAACCAAACAGCAGCATGACTACCAAAAATACCCTGATGGCTAGAAAGGTCTGCTTTATAACTTCTGTTGGCATTTTCTGTAGTTGGTAGTTATTTCTATTTGCAAATAAGATTGTGTCTGTGAAATCTGCAGGATCTGATAGTTCTGCTGGAGAAAAAGATATAGATATCTTTTGATTTCTGCTTACTGTCTGTCTTCATCTAGAGTAAGCAATAAAGAGGAGCTTCCCAGATGCCATGGTGCTGTTTCCAGCACAGTGACCCTGCTGTGGGCTTCAGTGTCAGCACTGAGAGACTCTGAGCCAGCAAACCTGGGGCTCACCGAGGTGCTGCTCATAACCTGTGCTACAGACATGGGTCAGGCTGTGCCTTTGTCCTTCTAACAGGGTCTTGTGAAGGCAACTAAACTCTGTAAGAACTTTCCAAAGAAATGAAACAGTGGTAAGGCCTCCAAAGGGTCATGATGTGTTCCCTTTAGGCTTGCCTTCAATTACTTGTATTTGCTTTTCCCTTGACTCAGAAGAGGGGAATGCTGCTGTTTCACCAGAGGTCAGTGGCAGCTGCAGGTTCTTGTGCAGCTGTGAATATGGACAAGCTTTCTGTTTCTCCTTCTTGACCCTTTTAATGCTAACAGTGAACAGCAGTTTTGTGTTTTCTCTGACCCTCCTTTCTGTTGGAAGTGACATGAAGATATTTTCCCTTCATAAGGATAACTAGACAATGAGCAATTTCTCAAATGAAAATAAATAACAGCTAGAATGCATTGGTAGAAGGTGCAGCATTAATCCAAGGCAGGTAATAAGGTAAGATGGACCTTGTAATTATGCTGATAAACAGCCCAGCCTGTGTGAGGAGCGATGAAGAGGTGATGATTTTCTTCAGCAGATTTGAAGAATTAATCAGTACAGCTAAAGATTGAGGTACTTGTAATACAGATACAAGTGTGATACTGATTTGTCATTAAATAACTACTGTGGTTAGAATTCCCAGAAGAACCTAGAGAAGTGAAGTACCCAAATTCTTTGTTTTTCTCAAAAAGAAAAATAAAATCTAGGACATGTTTTCAGGTCTATAGTGACCTACTCTCATTCTCCTCTGAAGGTGTTGTATGTGTGCACTCTTGTGTCTCAGATTTTACTGGTGCTGTTTGCTGCTGCTTAGCATGACTAAGCTTTGGTACTGAGTGAAGTTGCAGGTTTTGAGGCAGAGGTCTGCACCAACCTTGTATGTATCTTTAATGTTGGTTGTGGTTTTTTTTGCTCATAGGCTAATGTACATGCTTTAGGGTTGGACAGTTCTTCCTTTAATATTTTCTAGGGGTGATTCCAGCAAAAGCCTTAAATAACCTACTCAGTTCTGATCCTTCATGTGCTGAACAGCCTGTTTGCTTTGGAAGATGTTATCTAATCATGTGCTGGTGTGCAGACAACCGTGACACTGTGGTCTTGAGCAGAGAATTCTTCCTTGGCAAAGAGATGCTAAAGAAGAAGACTACCACAGTTTATCAAACACTTGGCTAACATGCAGGCTGCCAAGGTCCAGAAGCAAAGCTTCCAGTCAGTTCTCAGTTGCTGGAAGAGTGTCAGTTCTCAGTTGCTGGAAGAGTGTGTGTTTTCCATCCCCATAATAACAGTGGTACCAGCTTTGTGTGCAAGAGCTTTTCGTGAAAATTTCCCCTGTTAATATGACTAAGTGTCAGTAAGCAACTTCTCCTTGTAAGTGCCAACAGAATTCAAATTTCCCTCATGGGAGATTTCTGAGACTGTACTGTCCAACCCTCCTTGTAGTAACTGACTTCTAGTGTTGAGTCTTGACTCTTGTGTTTGTTGTAGGTCATACAGATGAGCTTCAGTTGCTGCCACTGTGAGGTGTCACAACTTAGCTACTCTCTGCACTAACTGCAGTATAGAGTATTGCACATTTAATTTTTTTTGTCAAATAGCAAACTTCTCCCCTTTTTTTTCCCTCATTGCCATTGCTTCTAAAATGCATGTGCAGCCATTGAGTTTGGCTCCAATCTGTTTTCCATCTGGAATTCAGGTTGATTTTTGCTCTATCAATTCCTGACAGCACAGACCACCTTCTCCTGATGTCAGTGTTCTCGTGATGTGTTTAACTGTCCCCATGTGGAACTGCTGTTGTTGCTGAATCAAGGAGAAGCCTCTGGTTGTAGCAGCTCTGATGGAGTGAACAGCCCCATTGTCCTTGCAGAATGAGAAACCAGCTGGATGGGCTGGGTGCTGCAGCAGCATCGCCGTGGCAGTGTATCTATTCTGTACACCTGGAGTTGCTGAAAAACCTCAAAGTGGTGTTATAGATAAAAAGTTCCAAATATTCTCATTTGCAGATGGAGAATCAAGGAACGAGGAAGCAAGTTTTCTGATTAGGAAACTGGGTTGGAATGAATCAGAGATGGTGTAATTAGTAGCCCTTGGTTTTAACAATCAGGTTCTGTAGATGTTCAATCTCAAATGTTATTGAGCAGGAGATGTTTTCCAGAGAGCAAAGAGCTTTGCTTAGTTAATAGCTGCTTTGTTATTGTTGTTGTTATTTGTATATTTTTTTTAACTACCCCAAACTTGCTGCTTTTCAGAATCTGCATTAGAGACTGACTTTATCTTTCAGGATGGCTTCATATTTAGCAGGAGCAACGTACTGCAGCATGGAGGAGCTCCAGTTTTGCAGCACCAGATACTCCCATCTGTTGAAATAATAGTCACTGAGCTGAGAAACCCAATGAGCCTGTTGTGCTCAGACCAGTAGCAACAGGCAGCTGTACAGGGGAAATTCTGCAGCTCAGTTTGTCACTCGCAGAAGAATCTCTTCTGTAGTGAGTCATACGCTGGCCATAAAAAGGTGGAGGCATTCATACAGCTGAATCATGCAGCATGACTTCTGCTGTGTTACACTCATGACTTGGCCAGAGAAGGCGTAACCTTGCAGAAGTCTCACTTGTTCTTTTATTCATGTAGGTCAGATGAACAAGTTATGGTAAAAAATCCCTGCTAATCCTCTCAGTAAAAGAAACTCCATTTATGGAGGCGATAAGAAGATTATTGTTTTATTAGCTGTACAAATCTTATTCAAACTTTACCAACCTCAAGTTTCGTCATCCTTTGCTGTGTATTCTCCTGCCCAATGATAAGGTTCATTCAGTTTTGGCCACTTTTCCATGTTTCTTAGAGAAGACCAAGAACTAAACCACTAAGAATAAAAGATTTTTCATTGTCTAAATAATTAGACCTATACTGGGAAATTTGTTTTAACCACCACTTCTCTGTGGCTGGAGGAACATTTATTTAAGAAAAGCAAATATCTTTAAGGGGCAGGTCAGAGGTGGAAATCCTCCAAGCTGTGGTTTTAACCTGAGGGAGGGGGAAAGAAGTTCCTTAAGCAAAATGTGGCTGAAATGAGGAAGGGGAGCATAGGGTTTCAGAGGATGGAAGAAGGGCCTCTGTGGTTAAAGACCAAGAGTGGAGAAAACCCTTGTGCAGGCTGGGGAAGGGAAAGCAGGTTGAGGCTGGACTTCTGACTGAGAGAGGGTGACAATGGCAGGGAAGTCAGGATGGAGGGAGAGTTGATGAAAACAAGAATAATCAATGGAAGACCAAGGTGGGAACAGATGACTGACTTCTCGTGCTGTAGTGGAATTATTTAAGGGCAGAAGATGACACAAGATGCCAGAAAAACCCATGGATGGTCTAAAAAAGGAAGACTTCGTGACAAAGCTTTCACCAGGCAGGTGTTAGCATCATTAAAACCTTAGTTAAGTTAATCTTGACAGCTTTCTACTTTCCTGACAGCATCTTCCACCTCCAGGTAACAAAATCCCTTTGTGAACTGTTACTCTGGGCTGCTGCTGCTCTCCTTTCAACATCCTCCACAAAATTTTTTGCTGCTGAATGTCTCACAAGGAATTATATGATTGAACATGGGTAGATTAAGCCACATATACATGCATGGGACGGGAAATATTTTGGAAAGGTCAACAAAAAAATCAAATCTATTTTTTCAATATATCTTATTCCTACCTTCTCTGTCTTTCTTTCTGCTTCATCCTCCTGGAATGCAAGAAGGAACTGTGTGTTTTCCCTTGTTTTTGTTCAGTGTGGTAGATGATACTAAAAACAAATAATAATTTTTAAACTGTTGAAAGTAAGTGATACACTAAGATGTGATATATCAAATAACGAAAATATTCTGGGTGTATTTTTTGGCAAACGGAGGAAGGTAATTTAATTTGATTTTCTATTTTGATTTTATCAATTAAAGAAGAAATTAATAGTGGCAAGTCCTGCTGGTGAAAATTGTTTTGAAGTAAGCTTTTGAAATAAAGTCTGAGATCAGATGACCAAGGAAAACTTTTTTTGAAAAGACATTTTGAGCAACCTTATGGAGCTGGCAAATAGTGTCTCCTAAGAAGATTATCTGGGAGACCAAGAAGTACACGAGAATTAGCAGCTAAGGAGGCACTTTTGAATGCATAATAGAGATTATCTATCCTGATGCAAAGGACAGATGGGATGTACATTAAGAGACTATTAGAGCTAGATCAGATACCCCTTTTGCTTTATAGCAGTTTAAGGATTCATGGATAGATAGATAGATAGATAGATAGATAGATAGATAGATAGATAGATAGATAGATCAAGCGTGCAAAATCACAAAATAAATTTCAGTTAGCAGAGGTTTTATATAAGAATGAGGAAAGTCTTGTGATGTATAAAAATTAAGAGGAAAACCAATGTGCAAATCCATTAACAACAAGATACATAATGGGGGGGGGGGGGAGTTATGGTATGACTGATTGCATGTGTGTTATATAAAGGGCTTGAAAGATAATCAGCTAAATTAACAGAAAACCCCCCAACCCTAGTGGTGACCAGAGCAGAGAAAAACTGCTAAAAATATGTCAGTAAGACATTTATTTAAGTGTAGATGATGTGCCAAAATCTACCTAAGAATGCTTCAGGATGTAGTTGAAATGATTTTTTACTATATGAAATTATCTTTGAGAATTCATAGGTTACAAAGAAACTGCTGAGGACGGGAGATGGAAAGAAAGAAATAGCATTTGTGTTTAAAAGGATGAGGGGAAGAAAGGCCTGGATAATTGGAGGTTATTTTTATCTGACTTGAATTTTGGAAATAAGTTTGTAAGTACTTTGGAAGTAATTAGGCCTGGACTGTCTAGACTAAATCATGTGAAACCAATATGCCTTCCTTGTTTGACAGGGTAGCAGGGTAAGTGGGATAAAAGGGTTGCGGAATGTAGATATTTCGACTGAAACTTTCACACTCTTCAAGTAATTTCCATAAGTAATCTACATTCTAAATATAATTTCCGTAAGGTGGGTGCATAGTTGTTTACAGGATGTCTAAACCAGAACCAGTTCGTTCTCAAATGGTGAAGACATTTAGGTAGATAAACTCACAAGTTTCTTCCTGGAACCAGGTTGAGATTAAAGACAGTAGTCAACAGAGAAAAACCTTAAAAACATATGGATGATAATGTTCTGGTGGGGCAGGGTCAAAAATCTGAACAACCTTTAATTAAGCAACAGGATGAAATTTAGTGCAAAGAAGAATACCTGAAAGGAAATCGAAGTCACAGCTCTGTAAAGAAATCCACGTGTAAACAGTTGTGTGATGCACATCTCTTAAGTTCTAGTGAATTGCAATAGTTATATTAGCAGTATCGTACTTCTGTAATCAAAACAAATGTAGAATCACTGGATGGTTGGGGTTCAAAGTGACCTTCAGATATCATCTCATTCCAAACCCTTGCTGTGGGCAGGGACGCCTCCCACTATCCCAGGTTGCTCAAAGCCCCATCCAGCGTGGCCTTGGACACTTCCAGGGATGGAGCATCCACAGGTTCTCTGGGCAACCTGTGCCAGGGCCTCACCACTCTCAATGTAAAAAATTTCTTCCTTAGGTCCAATCTAAACCTGCCCTCCTTAGTTTGAAAATCATTGCCCCTTGTCTGTCACTACAGGCCCTGGTGAAAGGTCCCTCTCCATCTTTCTTCTGTATCCTCCCTAAGTATTCAAAGGCTGCAATAAGGTGTCCCTGTAGCCTTCTCTTCTCCAGGCTGAACAGCCCCAACTCTCAGCCTTTCCTCACAGGAGAGGTGCTCCAGCCCTCTGGTCCCTTCTGGCCTCCTCTGGACTTGCTCCAACAGGTCCATGTCTTTATGTCTTGTGCTGAGAACTCCAGAACTAGAAACAGGACTCCAGGTGGGTCTCAGTGGAGAGGAGTAGAGGGGGATCATCACTTCCCTCAACCTGTTGGCTGTTCCTTTTATACAGCCCAGGATACAATTCCCTGTAGGTAATTTCTGGACACACAGGAGACAGTGCCTGTCACTTATCCTCTCTCTTTGGTACAGTGATGCTGAGCCACCACAGCTGGTGTTCAGTGTGCTCTAAAGGAAGGCAGATGACTGGAGAGGACGTGGCAAAACTGCAAGAACATTAGAAGCTTGGCAAGGAGGCCAGGCTGGCAGCATTTACACTCTTCTGCCACAGCTAGTTATTGCTGTGAGGGGTTATTCTGCTTTTTGAAGTTGTTACAGAGCCTGGATTTGTGAAATAAAAGTCTAGTCACTCTTAGCGTTTGGTTTTAGTTGTAGTGGTTTGCAAGAGAGAGCTGCTTTCTAACTGTTGTCAAGCTGACCAGAAGCTATGAATATTGCTGTCGTGTTCTTGAGCGTGTTGATTCTGTGGAGTGGCAGTTCATTAGTCTGGGTTCTGTGCTAATGTGGCCACTGGACAGTTTAAGTCAGTTTAACTAAGTTTGCTATTGCACATGTGCTGTTTGTCTCTGTTTGCCAACTGGTCAGACTTTTCAGATGCACCTTTTTTTTTTGTCTAAAAATGAGATTTCACTTTGTGGTCTTGTTTCCAGAGCCTAAGAGGAGAACTGCTGAAGTGTGAAATGTAGTACCTTTATCTTTAGAAACAGCTGATTATATTAGAGGAACTCCAGGGCTGTGTGACCAGCCAGCTTTCTGCAGGCTACTGCTAGTCCTTGAACCAGAATTGTTGAACTAAAAAAAAAATTCTTTTTAATCAAGACAGCTGGGAGTAAAGCCAAATGCTGGGCCATAACAGTAATAAGTATGTTGTTTTTGTTAGACAGAAGTAAATAATTGGTGTACTTAAGATTTTAGAGGTTTGGGAAGTTGATGCATTTTTGCCTGATTTTTTTTTTTTTTAACAAATAGATGGATAAAGAGGAAGGATGTTTAGGTATCTGCTTCATGCTTTTGTAGCAGGTGACTAGACTGAAACTGGTGAAAAAGTGTAGTGATGTAAGCTACCTGCCCACAATCTTGACTCCCAAGGTAGTGATATTTTTAGGGGAAGGGGAGAGAGCTTGTCATAGAGTAGCAATCACGAAACAGGGCATTACTCAGTGCATGCTGCATCCTAGAAAACAGTACACAGTATTTTTTCATGTCATTGGCTCAGTGTTTGCCAACATTTCTGCTTAAGCTTTAACTATATTATACAGTTTTATAGTTTATGTACTTTGTAGTGAAACAGAAGCAGAGCAAAGGACATTAACAATTTCAGAAAGGACAGTCTTGGATAAGGAGAATTTACTTTGGAAATAAGTAATTGGTGGAAGTACGGTAAAAATGATGCTTAATGGGAGCATATGCTTGTGTGTAAAATGAAGTATGTGGCCGATGATGGCTGCAGATTGGTAGCTGTTGAAGTATTTTAATGGTTTGGGTTGGAAGGACATTGAAGACCATCTCATTCCAACCTCCTGCTGGGGACAGGGATATCTTCCACTATCCCAGGTTGCTCCAAGCCCCGTCCGACCTGGGCTTGAACGCTTGCAGGGATGGGGCAGCCACAGCTTCTCTGGGCAACCTTTGCCAGGGGCTCACCACCGTCACAGAAAAGAATTTCTTCTTTATGTCCAATCCAACCCTGCCCTCTTTCTTTAGAGACCACTCACCTATAGGAAGACACCCTTGTTGATTTATTGTCCCCTAAATCTTTAACGTAAAATTTGAGGTTTATATTTAGGAAGTCCAGTTCTGTTGCGTTTCTGACTTGAGTATCCCTTAAAGGGAGTCTGGACTCTGGTGAGGGACTTGTGGGATGAACGTGTTCACTTTCAGTTGGTAATTTGCCCTTCTTAATTGAATACTAGTATCCCATACTGATTAAGTACACAGTTTTCAATTTCAATTGAAATTGAAAAGTGCAAATTCTATTCTTAAGGCTACAACTGATGCTGCTTCTGCTGTGCAGTGATGTGCAGCTGGATGCAGGTACAGTCCATGCATCAGGCTGAGTGGCCTGGGAGACTCTCTGGCATTTAAAGATGAAACTGCAGCAGTGAGAAAGGTATTAAAATTGCTTCCCATTATTTTGGCTGACTAGTTCCCCCAAAATGGGCAGTCCCACTTCTCCTGTCATTTAGAATCTATTTGCACCAAACTTTAGTGCTTTGAAAATCTCACTGACCTCAAAGTCAGACTCCTTGAGTCTACACTGTGTCAGGGGAGGTTTAGGTTGGATATTAGGAAAAGGCTCTTCCCCCAGAGGGTGGTTGGGCACTGGAACAGGCTCCCCAGGACAGTGGTCACAGCACCAAGCCTGACAGAGCTCAAGAAGTGTTTGGGCAATGCTCTCAGGCACATGGTGTGACTCTTGGGGAGTCCTGTGCAGGGCCAAGAGTTGGACTTTGATGATCCTTGCAGGGCCCTTCCAGCTCAGGATATTTTCTGATTCTATATGTCTGTCTCCAGCATTACAGACTGGCACAAGGGCATTCACAAGACACCTTTCTGTGACACACAGGCAGCATGAAACAGTGCCACAGGGCAAGAAACTGTGGGATACTAATAATTTTTATGTGTCCTACTTATTTAAAAAAAAAACTTGTTCATAGAAAGAAGAAAATCTCTATTTGGTACCACTCTGCTTGCCAGTCACAGGACTTGTGCCTTCTTACTGACTGCTCTGGATCTGTGGAGAGCAGCTTCAGTTTCATAATGCCAGTCCAGTATCTTTTTAATATCACGCTGTTACTGGTATATTTTTCACATCAGGAAATGAAAATGATTTTGATGAAGAGCAGTTCTAGGTTTAGCTCTACGATAGGATTAGTCTACTTTCCAATTCTTGTTTCTAAACGAAATCTGTGCCAACTGGAAATCATCCAGTTGGTTGAAAAACTACATGGGAGCGGTTCGGTCAGGAATATTTGCTTTTTCACCCTAGGGTTTCTTCCATCTTCCTAATAAAACAATTATATCACTGTAAGACTAAAATTCCCTTGTCCTTGTCCTGTCTGGAAGTGGATGGTACTGGTGGCTGCTGAGGCAGATGGAAACCATTGCTTCTTTTTCTCCCTTCTGTAGCTGATACAGAGCCTGGGTCTGTCATCCCATCCATCCCTTTTTAGGTGCTGGGAAACTGCTTACCAAGTCCACACAAACCTTCTCTTCTGGCCTGCACAAACCCAGTTTTCTGCAGTGTGCTAAATTCTTGGTTTCATTAGGTACTATAACACTATAAATGCTAATTAAGCATTTTGCATATATTGGAAATGAAAATAGACCGAAATATTGAAATATTGAAATATTTTTCATTAGGGAGGTAATCCATTGTATAGCATTTCTTTTGGTATTGCAGCATCTGTGCAATTTGGGATCCTGGTGTCCTCTAAAGATTGTGACCTCTGATGGAGGAGAAAACAGCCTCTCCAAGTGTAAAAGTATTTTCAGCACTTTTTTTTTCCACCAAAATTTGTTCAAACTGGAAAGCATTGTCAGTTTTTTGTAGGACAGTGCTGAGCTGGGGGTTCTCCGGTGGCAATATAGAAGCAGCATGGAGGGAAAAGTGTCTCATCTCTGTTTATGCAGATGCTTTCCATCCATTTTCTGCCATGATCTGCAAAATCAAATTCACAGTTAAACTTTTCAGAGTGATAACAGCATTAAGGGGAATTATACCCAGCAGATTATAGCTCATCTGAGCCTCCTCTGAGGGCACCAAATCAGTGAATGTGGCAGAATGAGAAACTTGCAGTCTTTTAGAACTCTTTCAGTGCAATATATAAATATAATCATTTTATTCTGTGGAAGTTCTGACGTTTGAATTTAGGAGGAACAGACTGTTGATGATGAATATGGATTTTCACTGACAAGCTACAGAAGGAGAGGGGCTCCATCTCTCTGATCACCTTCATGGCCGCCTCTGGACCTGCTCTAACAGGTCCGTGTCCTTTTTCCATTGAGGGCCCCAGAGCAGGAGGCAGCACTCCAGATGGGATCTCACTAGAGCAG
The DNA here is from genome assembly GCA_035583135.1 of Lophotriccus pileatus. Taxonomy (NCBI): domain Eukaryota; kingdom Metazoa; phylum Chordata; class Aves; order Passeriformes; family Tyrannidae; genus Lophotriccus; species Lophotriccus pileatus. Next base: position 109,793,064 of record JAWWES010000115.1, read on the forward strand.
AGCAGAGGGGCAGAATCCACTCCCTCACCCTGCTGCCCTCACTGCTCCTGGTGCATCCCAGGACACAGTTGCCTTTATGGGCTGCAAGTGAACATTGATGGTTCATGTCAAGCATGATATTTGTCAACATGATGTCAATATCCCTCTGTTTGTCACACTTGTAAACAAAATCTTTCTCTCGTTTTTCCCTCCTTTCCAGCCCAATGATGATTTTTCTCACTAATTTTCTTTTTACCTCCTCCTTACGTGTTTATTTCCGATACTTTCGTGTAAACCATTAAGCCTGAAATGCTATTGTACACATAGTTCATGTAGGGTTGCTGCAGGCTCAACTGGAGGCAGCGTATTCCTGCCCTTGGTGTATCTTCCTTGTACAAAGAGGCTTCCTCCAGTCTCAGGCTGTAACTCCTGGGAGCTGTTGAGATGCACAGACAACAGACCCGCTTGAGTAATTTGCAAATGAAGTGTAAGACAGCAAATGACAGATGGTCGAGACAGACTGGCAAGAATAAGAAACAGTCAAACAGTACAACCAGAGCGTGGCCACGGCACTGCTGGTTGTGCCCACTGACTGTGGGCTGCAGTGGGAGGGAGGAAGGCAAGGGAGGATGATGAGAGGATGTGCATAGGTGGATCAGTAGCTTCCCTTGTACCTTTTTTCCATGGTTAAATAACATTTATGGAGCAGCATGAGATTAGATTCTATTCCACTCTCCTACTTGCTTTTTTTTTCATAGTCACTTTCAAAATTTTCAGTGTCCTTTCCAAATCCAGACAAGTCTGTATTTTTAGTCATGTTCGTGCAGTTTGTGGTGTTGGGGAGAGGGAAGGGAAAAAGCATTCCCCATGACTGATGAGAAACAGCTGAAATGCTATAAATGTTGATCATTGTAGGCAAAATAGTAAATCAGGAATGGGCAAGGCAAGCATTTTATTTGTTTAAACTGTCCCATGGCTTGTTCTTGTTTATTTTTCTAGTTTAACTGGGTTGACAGAGTCAGGGAATGAATAGTATGCATTTTATGGTTGTTTTACAACATTGCATCTCCAGGAGTATAAATAAAACACAGTTTCTCAGCTCTTAGTGTTCCCTCTGTGATATTTCATTCTTGCATTTAGCATTTTGCACACTGACATCCTGATACTGCGTCACGGACAACAACAGAGGTGTCCCCTGACACTTCAACAGCTCAGTAAAATAGTGAAGAGTAGTGTCATAAGAAGATGGATATTTATGTAGCTTTTCTTATGTCCCTGAAGTTTATCCAGTTAATATGAGGAAGAAATTCTTTACTCTGAGGGTGGTGAGGCCCTGGCACAGGTTGCCCAGGGAAGTTGTGGCTGCCTCATCCCTAGAAGTGTTAAAGGCAGATTGGAAGGGGCTTGGAGCAACTTGGGATAGTGGAAGGTGTCCCTGCCCATGGCAGGGGGTGGAACGAGATGGTCTTTGAGGTCGCTTCCAACCCAAACTGTTCTATGGTTCTTTGAATATGAATAATTTTCACATAGCTTCTCCTAGTGAATAACTTCAATCCTAGTTTCCTGCACAAGTTTGACCACCAGTCCCTTATTTATTACTGTCCCTAGCACTTCAGTTTGATTGCAGTGGTTTACTTTTTTTTTCCTTTTCCATGAGTGCCAGCTAACTATTTTTATGAGAGGCACCAGCTTGCATCTCCATTAGCATTTTGAGTCTGAGCTGGGGATTCTCATGAGGAAACTTTCCTGTTGCTCTTCATTAACCATGCTTTTCGTTCACATGGCAGAGCAGTTCATGAACTGGATGCCTTTCAGATGAAATTAGTACACAAGATGCACTCTAGTAGCATTCCTGATATGGTCCAACAGCTAATGGGCATTCAGTCCATGGCACCTGATCAGAAAGTCCTCAGCACCAACTGTTTTGCTGTGGAGATCTGCTCCTGGAACACCCTTACTGATGTAAATGTACCCGTTTTGGTAAAAACTTAATTAACTTTGTTTTATTTCCTTATTCTGTTTGCTACATTAAGATAATAACTTTAGAAACATATACACAGTAATTTGATCCTTTTGCTACCAATTAATTGTTGGGCTTTAAATGTTTGCAGCAACAAGGCAAAATCGATAGTGAGTATTGTGTTATGTACATTTGTAAATCCAGTGCAGATGAGCTCCTTGGAGATCATTACATACATTATCTACTCATTTATTGTTTGAAATCTTTAAACAAACAAAAGTAGGCTTTTTTCTTTTTTTTTTCCAGGACAGTCTCAATATTGTCTTCATGTCTTTGTTATTATCATTATTTTTATCATTCTCAAGCCAAAATTTGGAAAAGAAATTGCATTAAATCCCACCCCCCAACCTATTATTTCTTTTTTTTTTTTTTTTAAACTGCCAAATACTTTTTTTTTGCAAAAAGAGTTAAAAAAAAAAAAAAAGCAACTATTGAGTGATGTTGCACAAAATGGTAGCCATGAATCAAAAGTAGCTTCTCAGGGAACAAAGAATGATGTCTCTACAGAACACTCCCTAGCACTGGGGGCAAAACTAATGGACCTGGTCACAGAATGTGCACTTGGCCAGCCTGTTTGAAAGAGCACTTCCAGTGTTTCAGGGAGCTCATACAGCATCTGGAAGTGGAGTACTTCAGATATAGTGTGCTCAGAAAAGCTGAGGCTGGTGATACAGTAAAATAACAGTGCTCCTATAAAGAAGAAATGTAAAGTGTGGGTTTTTCTTTTAGCTCAATCGTTGGGTGTGAAATTGAATTGAGAAGTCTCCAAACTATATTAAATCACCCCCTTGGCATTGCCACAGGAACAATTTATTTCATCTTGAAGGAGCCTTTGGTTTCCAGATCAGTGGAGCTAAGCAGGAGGAATGTGCGTCACATTGAGGTAAACAGGGATGTGAGCTGGTTAAAAACAGAAAAGGCAACGCAGCAAAATTCTGTGCCCCTGACATTTGTCAGCCTCTTCTGAAATGTGAATGCCATTTCCATTAAGCTTTGGGGCAGATATTATCTCTGTACCTTTTGTTGTGCTGATGACTTGGAAGCTGAACGCAAATGTATTTGGTTCAGCTGATTTTTCAAGAGGGAAATCTGTGTTGTTCTGTTCACCAGGAGGTTTGCAGTGCCATTGCAGTGCCGTCACGCCTTGGTGGGCATGTAATGCAGGAGGGCTGGTAGTGAGGGATGGCTCTGGCTGCTTTAGTCCCAGCGTGAGGTGGGACTAGAGAACTTCCAGCTTCCGACCTACTTCTGTCATCACAACTTTTTGAAGGATAGCAAATTACAAATGTCTTCACAACACTGTGTAACGTCTGTTATACTTTTCTCAAAGTCTGTCTCTAGAACAAGACACCGAATCTGGGAGCAGTAAACATTATATCAAATATTTCTCCTGTCAGGATGATTTTGGCACAATGTGAAGGCAAAACCCTCGACGCTTCCCTCGGGGTCTAAAAGTTCCACACAGATGCCTCCAAACAGCCCCAGTGTGTGAAGGTAACATGGCAGGATGTGTGAGCCATGGACCAGGGCTGTGTGCTGACACGTTTTATGGCCAGGGTGGGTCTCTTTAGGGTTGGTTCCCTGCAAAGTGCAGAGCAACCAAGTCATTTAGCGCCACATCTGGAATACAAACTGTGCATCTCTAACATAGTAAAGCTTAAAGGTATTAGGATCCCCTTTATCAGGATTCCAATAGTACAAGCAGATTGGCCTTGATTTAACCAAAAAGGGCAAGGTCTAATACATTTTTTAACCTGCCCCTCTCAAAATCCAACCTTAAAATTTATTTTGGCTTTACTGTTTTATTTCATCTTTGGCTCACAATTTACCTGACCTTCATCCCTTGAAAACAAGAGAAAGCCAAGCACTGAACAGCAAACTGAACAGACCAGGGCAGCAACCCTGTGTTGGTTTGTTCATATCATTAGACAATTGTTTGATTTTGGAAGATGCTAATTATTGCCATGTTTAATGTAAAATAACCCAAAGTTATTTTTAGTCCTATCTCAATGCTCTCATCTAACTTCAGGAAGAGGTGAGCAGAGCTTTTCACTGAGTTCCAAAGTGAGGAACACACTTTTAGACAGTACAGTGATCATTGCATAATACTTTACAATTCTGGCTACCTGAAAAAACACCTTGGTTTTCCCCCCTTTCAAAATGTCTCACATCTAGAAATGTTGCCATCCTGAAATGTACCCTGGCAAGTGACAGGGGGAAGGACATATTTTTCAGTTGCTGTGTCCAGTTTGGGATTGTATCAGGGATTCCCTTTGGTAATAGAAGACACTTCCTGCAAACCAACATTCGGACACTAGTATTCAGTCTGAATATTTTATTCAAAAAACACCTTGTCCCACTTATAAGTAGGGAATTAGGAAGATCCCACACTCTCAGCTACAGCTACCTCCAGTGAAAGGTGAAATGAAAAGCTACGACCTGGAGACCTGTGCCTTAAGAGGATCTCTGAATGGTAAATTTGTGGTTTATTCTCCTGCTATTTCTTAAAGGCAATAGGACAAGCCCATAGAAACTCTTTACTCATCATCACCATCATCATCAGTTTAAAATATTTTCTCTATTTACAGCACTCCTGGAATTTTAACTGAGAATCAATAGTGATTTTTCATATGCTCTTCCAGAATTTCCCAGTAAGTTTCACTTTTTTTAGAAGCAGAGAATTTGATCATTGATGAAGCTGTTGTTTACACAGGTAACTTCTGGGAGTTCCTGCCATTCAAGGCCTTTTCGCTTATGATTTGTATAAAGATGCTTCTTGTTTTGTGTGGCTCATGAAATAATTGTTACAAGAGCTTGAGATGAACCCAGGTCTCTAAAGTTCTGATTAGACAAATCAGAGTCCCTTTTTCTTTTCCTCTTGTCTCTCTTCTCCATTCACCACAGAAATGCATACTGCTTTCCTCTAATCTTTCCTTCCTGTCCTTTTCATAAATGTAATTAGCCTTTTTTCTACTTCTGGGCCAATGGCATTTTGAAATGTTATGGGTCTAGAGCTAAATAACCTCCTCAATTTAAGCCTAAATCTTTTAGCTGGCAGTCTTTGTTTTATGGCAGTGCTGTTGGTTACTCTAATTCAGATAATCCCTTTTCCCTGACAAAACTTACTGATTTCCTTGTACTTGGATGTATCAGGAAACACATCATACCTTAGTTTCTGTTTCCCAAGGGAAGATGACAGAAACATTGAATGGTTTGAGTTGGATGGGACCTTAAAGATCATCTCATTCCAATCCATACCTTCCACTAGACCACTTGGCTTCAACCCTCATCTGACCTGTCCTTGAACACTTCCAGGGATGGGGATCATCTACTTTTACCTCCTGTGACAGGTTCACAACTTCTCTGATCGTCCTTGCAGTCTTTTGTTGCTCTTCCAGCTTGCACCATCTTCCTTAATCCAGGATGAGCAGAGCCATACACAATATCCAGGCTAGGTCATTACAGTACATGATGACATTTAGATATCCCAATCCTGAAGTAGCTTTCCACTGATATTTTCTAGGCTTTTTAAAACGTGTCACTTCATTGACTCCTTTATTCCCCAAAAGTAACCAGTGTGCCCATCCTCTTTGCTATAAACAGGGAATGAATCTGTCAGTAGATTGTTTTTGTTACAAGGCTCTTAAGTGCTTGACCTCCACATGTTCTATCTAATTCCATCTTTTTTCTTGTGCTGCACAAGAACTCTGCAGTGTTGCAACCAGTGTGGCTATGTGGAAACAGATATATTCAACTCCGAGAGATGAGTCTTACAGGAATGTTTATATCCAGTGCAGAACTAATTTCAGGAAAAACATATTTCATAATTGTAAATTATGTCGCTTTCCCTATTATTGTAGTTAGTTCCCTGGAGTATCTTTTAATAAATGAACAGGAAAAATCAAAATAGGAAAAGTGCTTGCTTTGTTTGCTGGCAAAACTCTAGCAAAAACATTAGACTAAAGTTTTAAATCACAGCCATCTCCTAAATCAAATGCGTAACAAGGGTGATAATGACTGCAAACACACTGAATAATAAAATGTAATTTGGGTTCTGAATTCTAGGGCTCTAATCCAAAGCTCGCTGATGTCTGTGGAAAGGCTTCCATTGATTTGAATTAGGCCTTGGCTTTTGTCCTGAATGAACACAACACCAGTGGAGCTATTCATGAAAGAAATGTTTGGAAATAAATCACCGGAACTTGCTGTGTCAGAACCCAATTCACTTGCTAATTCTGGCAGTCATGTTTTACAATGCTCGTTGTGTTGATACTTTGTCATAGTCCCTCACGTGAACTAACTAAATTCCACCTTAAAAAAAAAATCATTTGCTACTGCTGCTGCAGTGGAAGGTTCTTTCTGGATCATTACTCTGATGTTTAAAACTTTCTTTAACTTCTAGCCTGGATCTATTTATGCCAACTGTTTCCACTTATTTTATGCCAAGAGATTTCTAGTTTCTACTATACACAGTGTCCTTTGTCCTGACTCTGAACAGTTCTGGTAAAGTGATGATTGTCCCATCTCCTCTCAGGCTTTGCTTTGTTTTGCTAAATAAGGCAAGCATTTTCATTTCTTATTTAGTGAGTTGTTCATTCATAGAATCATGGAATGGTTAAAGTTGGAAAAGACTTCTAAGACTAAGACTTCTAGAAGAGTTCAACCATTAATCCAGCACTGCCACGCTCACCACAAAACCATGTCCCCAGGTGCCACATCCACATGTTTTCTGAACACTTTTAGGGATGGTGACTCCATCACTTCCCTGGGAAGGCTGTTTCAATGCTTGACAACCCATTCCATGAATAAACTCTTCCTATTAAAACCTCCCCTGGCACAACCTGAGGCCATTTCATCTTGTCATGTTTGTTATCTGGGAGAAGAGACTGACCCCCACTTGGCTCCACCCTCCTCTCAGGGAGTTGCAGACAGCAATAAGGTCCCCCCAAGCCTCCTTTTCTCCAGGGTGAGCCCTCCCACCTCCCTCAGCTGCTCCTCATCAGATTTTTACTCCAGACCCTTCCCTAGCTCCTTTGCTCCTCCCTGGACACACTCCAGCACCTCTCTCTAACCTTTATCTGAACCTATTCCCATTTGTCTTAATCTGTTTGGGATATAGCCAACAAACCCTGCATTTTTAATGGGGTGCAATAGTGGTCTATATAATTCTGTTAATACTTTCCTTTACTTTACTGGAAATACTTTTCCAGGTATATCCAGTAGCTTGTTTGCCTCCTTATGTAGTGGCAGAAATGGTTTTTAGTCCAGGAGAGCATAGGTTTGCCCTTGTCCTCAGAGGCTTTTAGCTCATGTCTGTCAACTGCAATGCTCATTTCTTCCTTGCATGGTGCTCTGTTTGTCCTCAGCATTGGCTGTCGTAAATGATAACCATGAGTAATCAGCAGCCTTAATTAGTATGGTCCTATTTGTGATAATTTTGTTAATTTAGGGGGAAAAAGAAAAAAAGAAGGAATTTCAGAAATTGCTAGAGGTGGTGAGTGAGGGTGATGGGAGCTGACAGAAGGTGACAGGAAAGAAAGAACTGGGGAAAGATGCCCAGTGTTGGGCACAGGAATGGGATGACGAGGAGGTGCGGAGCTCACAAAGGAAAAGTGAGAACTTGATCAAGTGAAGGCTCCTCACATTTTCCAGAGCATTAATTGATCCTCACGTAGACATACTTGGGATGGCTGAAGACACTCCAAAAATCCCAGAAATAAGTTATTAACTCATGACTTTCTGCATTTTGACTTTTTAAGGGTAACATCACTGCTGCTTAATGTTGGACGTCCCTTTTTTTTTCATAAGTTTTCAAAGTGCTCTGAAAGTTTAAAGACTTATTTTCTAAAAGCATTTTAAAAGTACCAAATCCTAAAAGCACTTTAAAAGTCCCGAATTGAGAGGATTATGAGTCTTGAATAATTTATCCACAAAACTTGAAAGGGAGAGAACTTGCTTAGGTCTTTAAAATGTATACGATAAATTTTCTTATAGATTGGAATGACTCTGAAAGACTTTTATCCAGATAAGTACATTCAGCAGTTATTAGAAGTCACAGGCAATAGCAATTAAGGCATAAGGCGTTTCCTGGGAATTAATACGAAGCTGGGAGGAGTTGGGATGGCTCGAGATGCAGCTGAGGGCCATTAAATTCAGCTGATGATTAATGACCTCTGCTGAGGTCATTATTATTATCAGCTGAAAACACAGAAAAATCCAGATGTATGAATCTTTTTAATAGGAGTTGCAGTTTCAGTTGGTGCAGTAGAATTCTCCCCACTGTGGATAAACTGCCCTGTATTAATATCAAATAGAGGCTTGATTTTCCTCCTCCCCACGGCATTTTTAGGAGTGTTAATCAAAGCTGGATCTCTAAAGCTGTGCCAGTATCAAATTGAAAAGTAAGCAGAATAAAGTCCATAGTGCTTTACAGTTCTCCCAGTGTGGCAGTGGCATCCAGCACTTAATCACCTTTTTTTAGAGATACTCCATCTACCCCTTTCGGTGCCTAATGAGAGAGTTTCAGGATTGCCCAGGAATGTGCCCAGAACATTCCTTGTGCTCCCTTCTTTTGTCCTACCTTATTTTGCCTTATGTCCCCAACCAAGATCTGGGTTCTGGGTTGTGTTACAAAGAGGGTGGGCACACAGCACTGGCTGGTGCAGGGAAATACTGCTGCATCCATACCGGGAAGATGTCTTCCTAATAAATAGTCACTCATAACGGATACTTCCAAGTGTTCGGACAAGTCTGTGCGTGGTTTCTTCCACAGTTGGTGAAACTTTTTGTTTTTACTATGATGAATGATTTCATTGTTGACTTGTAGGGAAAGTGAGAGCTACTACAGGGAACTAGGATATATAAATATAAATACCTTGATATCTCTTATAGAATCATAAAATTGTGCAGGTTGGAGAAGCCTTTAAGATCATCAAGTCCAACTATTAATCCAGCACTGCCTAGTCCCCCACTAAACCATGTCTGTATGTATTAAACCTTGTTTACTTCAAGATGCTTTTTCAAAATGTACTGAAGAAGTCTGAAATAGGTAACATAGGTGTCATAGAGACAAAAGTTTTATTTAGTCACTTTAATTTGGACTATGTTTCTGAATGCTGTGTGAGTCCTACTTTACACAGATGCTGGGCTCCTGTCCCTTTCTCTCCCTTCCCCCAGCCCATTTAGCCTGGTCATTGTGAAGGCTGTAGCATCAAAATTCCAAGCAGGACAGGACTGAGATGACTGCTGCTTTTGGCTGACCTTAACACAAATGCCACTGGACGAAATTTTCTGCTCAGGAAAACAGAACTTTTAAAAACTGTCAGCAAAACAGGCAAAAGGTGTAGCTCAGGTGGGAAATATTGACAATTTGGACATTAGGTGGTATGATAGACCCGCTTGTACAAACCTAACAGCATCACACTGTTTTGGGGATAACTGTGTGCCTTCAGTCACCCTCAGCCAAACCACAGAGCTCTCGCCTCCCTTTTTTCTTTCCTTTTTCTTTTTTTATTCCTCCAAAGTGTCTCCTGCGGTGAGAGGAAGAGGTGAGTGAGGTCAGGCAGAATGAAATGAAGATCATGAAAGCTTAATAGACCACAGGGAGGTTCCTTTGAAAGGGTGCCAGAGATGGAATATCAGTTATGGGGAAGAAGACCACAGAGTTGGCAGCGAATGAAAGGAGATCTGGTACATGCGCACTGGTGTGTCACAATCTTTGCCATGGCACTGGTCTGTTTTCCCAGTTAACTCCTAAACAAATGTCTCAGGCTGACAGTAGCAGCTCCCCCAGTGCCATTAGTGCTCCCTGATGCAGCTGCACTGTGCTTCAGGATACATTTTTTCTGAGTTCTGAATTCTTTGTTTTGCTTGTAAGCTCAACAGATGAGAACTGAAGTATTGATGAGATTACATAAATTGCATTTTCTTTTTTATCTTCTGCAATCTTTACCAGTTATTCACTCCAAGGATAAGAAATTGTTTTCCTGGATGACAAGAAAAGAAGTCGTATTTTAAAACATGTAAAACCATACTGACCTGCAGAGATAGCAAAGAAAACATAGAATCACAAAATGGTTTGCATTGGAAGGGACATTAAAGATCATCTAGTTTCAACCCTGCTGCCATGGGCAAGGACACCTTCCACTAGACCAGGTTGCTCCAAGCCCCATCCAGCCTGGCCTTGAGCACGTCCTGGGACGGGCCAGCCACATCAGGTTATTGTAATTATACATTAGGTTATTGCAATTATACAAACCCCTGACATAATAGCCCCTGGTGTATGAAATGGTGTTGCAAAAGGCTGATTGTCCATCTTCTAAGACTTCAAATCTTGGCGTACCTTGAAGTTCTGTTCATCTCCAGGTCCATGGATATGGTACACTTCTGGCCTTTCTTTTACAATGTTGAAGTATCCATATTTTTGTCATGTGCTTTTGAAAGTGTTTCTACAGCCTGAAATTTGTTTTTATGATAGGTCACTGTTTTCAGTTACTCAAATTGTTTCCCAGATGCTACAAGAACTCTCAAGGAACAGTTGTGTTTCTGCACTAAGTATTTAAATGACAAAATATCCAGAAAAAACATATCACAAAATACAAAATGACACTGCAGTGCTGATGTGGATGTACCCCTCGGTTCCAGCCTTTCTCTGCTGACTCCGTTGTAATTCAGTACAGTGGTTGCTTCTGTAGAAATGAGCCCACAGTTGTCTGGTGTTTTCAGTCATGTGCCCTTTTCAGCTTCATTTCACGTGTCACTGTCACAGTTTTGCTCAGCTTCTATGACAAGTTCGATACCTTCTGGATTCTCAATTCAAAGTCTTCTTCCCCCAAATGTTTTGCAGAGTCCAGCACTACCAGACCAGTGCTTTCCTCAATTTCTTTTCACAGAGCCTTTATTACTCTATGGGCACCTGCCCCCAAAGGCCACAATGTGAAACCTCCTGGTTAAGTGGTTGTCAAGTTTCACGTTCTCCTTTGACACAGACTGATGTGACAGAGCACAAAATTACTCTTCAGCATTGTTTCTTTTTAATTTGCAGGAGAAATTTGAAGGCTTGTTCCGTGCCTATGATGACTGTGTGACATTCCAGCTGTTCAAAAGCTTCAGGCGCGTGAGGATAAATTTTAGCAGTCCCAAATCAGCTGCTCGCGCCAGAATAGAGCTGCATGAAACACAGTTCAGAGGGAAGAAGTTAAAGTTGTATTTTGCACAGGTAATGAAATCTGAAATCTACTTCTGTTAGTGACGAGCTTTTATAGAAATATTGTGCAATAACACCAAATAAAAGTAATAAAGGTTTCTCCCATGCCCAATCTCTCCGCTGAAAGATTACTCAAACCTCCTTATGTTGACTGAGCTGTACCTGCCCTGAGGGTCTGCAGTAAATTTAAAGGGCCACTTAGGACTAAAGTTGCTTATTCAACACACAGAATTATATAGCTTAGAGGTGATTTACAACAGTGGATGTTGTCTACAGGTAACTCTCTAAACTAACCATAAAAAAAGCACTAATATAAAGAATCCAAATGAATAATAATTAAAAAAAAGCTGGATTACTTATTTGACTGCAACCCTGAGCCACAGTCAGGCTTCCTCCTGCCTTTTGGGTTTTTTCCTTACTGAATACATGAATTACAAATATTGAATTCTCTAGAATTTATTAAGTTCAAGTAAAAGGAAGAAGGTAGGGGAAGAACAACACTCCCAGCCTGGGGGCATAGGTGATTATATCCATCTGTTGGAAGTTTTAGGTGGAGGTTCAGTTCTCCTTGGACAAGGGAGAGAGAACACAGATCTCCCACAGCCTGGGTGGGTAATAAGCCCCAGCCAGCGCACAGAAAGGTGAGGGAGGTTGAGAACCCAACCACCACCTCTTCTGAATGCATTTCAGTGAATTGCTGTGGCCACAGTGGCACATGAGATACCCACTAGTGTCTATTAGCAATGTAAGCATGCTTTGGGCTGCCAGATTGGCCCTTAAGAGGTCTGAGATTAAGGGCTCACTTGTTTGAAGGTATCAGGCAAACCCAAGAGGCTGTTAAATTGTGATCCTCTTCATCCTGGTCAAAATAGGAGCTGTTTTGAGCCTTGGCAGGAGATGAGTTCAGATCATCTGACAGTTGGATTTAGGTGTTGAGAATCTGCCTCAATCCCATTTTATATGCCTTAATCTCTTAGATCTAGCTCTGGGTTTTTTTCTGAGAGGTTTCAAAACTTGCAGTTAAGCAGATCTGAGAACCATTTCATTCTTACTCCACAATCAAGAGGTTGATTGGAAACTTGGGATAATAAGAAAAATAAAAATGTGCACAATAGTGATCAGTCTCCCTATCTAAGTTGATTTCCTGCAGAGCCATTCTGGTATCTGCACTGTGCTCTCCAGTACACTCAGTCTTAACAGAGCTTATTAGTCATGTCCAGGGATGAAGATGTGGAAGCAGCACAGTGTCCGGGGCAGTGTATGGCCTGAGCCAGACTGAAGAACCACTTTGTTCTGGGGAACATGATGTTGAGAGAACCAGACTGGCTCTTTGCAAACCCATTCCAGTAAGGCAGGATTGTCAGCACCCTGGTGCATTTGCTGTCACAGAAATGCAGTTTATTGCTCTGGGCTCGAGGTGGTTGTAATCTTGCTCAGGTATGGCTGTAGTATAACTCATTTATGCTGAGGCTTCTTTAAAATAAAAGAAAAGATCAGGAATTAAACTAGATAATTTAAGATGAAAATAAGACAAGAACATTCAGTTGCAAATTACTAAGGAACATGATAGGTTCCTTTATCACTTCAGATAAAGAAACGAAATATTTAGAAACCTTTCTGAAGTTACTTATAAGACCTTGGTGCAGGAGTTAGTGGTTTCTTGTGTAATGTCTGTTTTTACTTAGGGATTTAGACCAGGAGATCACAACAGTATCTTTTCAGCCTCAAAAATCTCTGAACCAGCAGCTGTGGATACCAAAGCTTTGTACTTATCCTCAGAGAAGGTACACAATAGGCACAAACAGTGTAGCTGTGCTGATATAACAGCCCCCCGTTGTGCATTTACTGCAGAGGCACCATCTGTAAGGCTGAGATGAAATTCATCTCCAGGCCTTCTCTGCTGAGACTGACGTTGAAACCCTGCCTGGGTGGCATTTGGGATTAGACGTGTATGGTTTGAGTAATCATTCCATTTAGCCATCCTGTGTGGATGAAAAGCTGGACATGACCTGGCAATGTGCGCTGGGCAGCCCAGACAGCCAACTGTGTCCTGGGCTGTATAAAGGGAACAGTGACCAGCAGGAAGAAGGAAGTGATTCTCCCCCTCTGCTCTGCCCTCGTGAGACCCCATCTGGAGTGCTGCATCCAGCTCTGGGGTCCTCAGCACAGGAAGGACCAGGGCTTGTTGGAACAGGTCCAGAGGAGGGACATGAGGGTGATCCCAGGACTGGAGCACCTCTGCTATGGAGACAGGCTAAAAGAGCTGTGGTCATTCAGCCAGGAGAAGAGAAGGCCTCAGGGAGACCTTACTGTGGCTTTTCAGTACTTGAAGGTGGCCTATGAGAAAGAGGGGGACAAACCTTTTATTGCAATAGGACAAGGGGGAGTAGTTTTGAACTGAAAGAGGGCAGATTTAGACTAGATATAAGGAAAGGTCTTTTGCAATAAGAGTGGTGAAACACTGGCACCGATTACCCAGAGAAGTTGTGGATATCCCATCCCTGGAAACAGTCAAGGTCAGGTTGGACAGGGCTCTGAGCAAACTGATTTAGTTGTAGATGTGCCTGTTCATCGCAGGAGGGTTGGATGAGATGATCTTTAAAGATCCGTTCCAACGCAAACCGTTCTGTGATTCTACCCTGTACTAAACAATGTCTTTTGTTATGATTTAAAGATTCAGACCTCTGAGACAGATGGAGACAAGCTTCATTTGGCACCACCACAGCCTGCAAAACAGTTTCTCATCTCGCCTCCAGCCTCCCCACCTGTAGGGTGGCAACCAATAGATGATGCAACACCTGTCATCAACTACGACCTCCTTTATGCAGTTTCCAAGCTTGGACCAGGTAAGCTTCTGGCCCTTGGGTGAAAAGGCATCAGAAAAAGAAGGCAGAAAGTATTAGCATAGATAATAGCTATAGAGGGAGTTGGCATAAAGTCTGTAAGTCACACTGAAGCTTTGGATTTAAATTGATGGATGTCAACTGGTTCTTTTCTTCAGAATGAGTTTTGCCATGTGTATGTACAGAATTGTATGTTACCTGCAGCTCGTGAGTGCTGTTGGGTTGAGCAGCAGATCAAAGCTTGCTTACAGAATTTATTGTGCTGGGGTTTGTGCTGAGATGAGGCAATTGATGGTTTAGGTGGAGGCTGGACAAATGTTTTGAGGTGAACTTGAGGAGTTTTTAAATGACATCTGCTTGGTACTGCATTCCAAGATGCAGATACCTCATCGAATGTTTAGGCATTACAGCACCTCCACTGCAGTGGAGAATGTCTCGTGTTAACAAGTTTGTTACCCTTCCCCAGTCCCAGCAGGATTACTTTGTTAGGAATGCTCATTTTCTGCTGAAAACTGCATACAGGTAGAATGGGATAAGTTGTAGCCTCTGTTGACACAGAATAGATGTCAATGGGTAATGCAGACAGGCTTTCTTCTGTCTTCCCATCTTCAGCTGATGCCAGTAGTTGAACATAGCTGGGATTTTCAAACAGTGCTTTCCCTTAGAAAATGCTCATCTGATGAAACCAAATCTTTTCATAGGAGAGGGTTACTTTTGATTTAATTAAGTCATCTTTACAAATGGTTTTCTTTCAAAGCTCTTAAAGCATCCTCTTTTAAAAATTTCAAAATGGAAAAGGTTCCAGTTTCAAGTCTAAGCAGTATTGTTTAGAAATTAATCTAATTTACATTCATAAACCACAAGGAAAAAATAGCTTATTAAATTATGTTCATACCAAAATAAAACATTTCAGATCCAATTTAATAACAATTGGAGGGGTGAGCTCATGAAAATTTTGCAGTTTATTTTTGAAATTCTTGTGGGATGAGAGAATTGTTTTCTCCCCAGATGTACTGGAGATGCTGCTTGCTCGCTCTGAGAGCAGCTTCCACTTGCAGACATCTTATCACTGGGGCTCTTGTGCAACTGCACCAGAGTAACCCAGAGCTGGAGCGCGTGGGGTGCAGGAAGATGTTTCGTGATTCACAAGGTTTGCTGGATTATCTCCTATCTTTTTCACATGGGATCCCTCACAGTGGGAAAATAAATATCAGGAGAGCATCAGAGATTCCTGTGGTTTATTCCCCTTCAGTGGGAAAGCCCACAGAAAAAGGCAGTGAGGTGTAATGCTTCGTACTATATAGCATATTATTATTCCCAGAATTGATACTTTGCTTCTAAACTGCTGAATAAAAAAAAACCAGAAACCTTTTTTTCCTTCCTTTTGATGCAGCAGTGATATAAATGGAAACATGTAAACGAATTCCCGAGCTAGCTGGGTAATAAATCAATTCCTGTTCTGGAGCAGTGGAATGTGAAATATCACTCATTGTCCCACACTGTGGGACAGCTTTGCGTGAAGGTCAAACTCACCCGAATTTAAGGAGCCTGCAGGGAGCAATATGAAAAGTCACTGTGTGCTCTCTTCTTTCTATTTTTAGCGCTCGTTAGAGGGATCAATTTTAGTTAACTGCAGCGGCGGGTTTAAAATAGTGTTGCTGTTCTCAGTTTGTACATTTACTATGTTTAGAATTTCATTGAAAAACAAACCCCACCGACACTCATTTCTTGGTATCGCAGCAGTAAAGACACACTGCTGGGAATCAAATAGTGCTGGTAGCCGCAGCAAAGGGAGATTTTTGTCATTCAAAAACACAATTAAAAAATGTAACTATGGCTTATCAGCTATCGAAAAATACTGGCACAGTTGTTCACAGAACTGTGAATGTTAGAGCCTGACTTCCAGGTCTTTAACTTGTGAGGAATCTTTGCTGTGTTAAATCTAGCGATTTGGTAAAATAAACATCTAAGGACCAGGAAAATTCATGTGAGCTTGTAAACAGGGAATAGTGTCTTTGTATGTCCTCGACACAAGGTGAGTTTTACTGACCTACTTCGCTGGGAATGCAAGATGCACCACTTGGACACACTCCTTTCCCATTCCATGAATACAGGTCACCTCCTGTCACAGTATGCTGCCGTAATCATCATAGCCACAAAATTAGAGACCAGAACTGTCCCTGACTGCGAAACATTGGGAGATTTGCTCCAGAGTATAATGAATAAGTAAGAAGTGAGTTAAAATATTTGCTGTGTGCCTTGCTTTCCCAAGCTCAGTTTTGGGAGAGGTGTTTTTGCTGCAGCAGTGACCGACTGGCATCTCAGGGATCTAATGGAACAAGTTTCTTCCTGCTGTACTCAAAAGGAAGCTGGCTTTTGATCCTTTCACTTTAAATTGAGATCAGTGAGAGTGCATTTACTCTTAGGGAAGATTGTGGCATATTTAATTAAGATCCTGGTTGATTGATGTATACTCTCACTTTCTGCAGATGCAGAAATTAGGCTTTAAATGAGGCATGAGCGGAATGCCGTAGATCAGTCAGAGCCAGGAACTGTGACTGTGCTTGGTGCTGACCACCAGCCTACAATTTTTTCAATATATTGCAAATAAAGAAGTGTGATCGTTAATCAGTTGGATGGAAAATGTTCCCACTGTCAAGAGAACTTCCAGATTTGAAATACCAGTGTAGACTCAAAGGCACTGTGCTGAGCTGGGGTGGTTGGCTGGCTGTTCACCTGACAGGTTCAGGTTGTATCCCTGCCTGGCTTGACTTGGACCTAACCTTTTCCTGCAGGAATGCTTGCAACCTACCAATCTGTTGTGTAGTCTAGGTCCTCATGTCTTTTCCATAACATTTTATAAGGTCTTAGTTTCATCTCATGGAGGAAGACCAGAAATAATTTTATATGAGAAATGCTTGTAGGGGGAGGAAGGGGGAATATCCAGGTCCAAACTGTATCTACAGCAGAGCTGTTCCTCTCAAAAGAAAGGCAGCTGTTTGCTCTGCCAATTATTACTGCAGTGATCTACAAACCATTCTCTTGGCATGAGAATATGCCCTTTCTATTATGGAAAGCAGTCTTACCCTCTCCCTATCCACTCCTCAACCGGTCCATATCTGTCCTCCTTTCCCCATTGCCTCTTTCAAACCTGTCACCCCAATTTCTTCACCACAGATTGCCCTCTACTACCTTACTTTCTAATTCTGCGCTGCAAAATGCCTTTCTCCAGGTGCCACCCTGGGCTCCCTTTGCCAACCTCAATTCCTGCCTCCTGCCCACATGAATTCCCCTTGTCCCATGACTTGGATTCACAGGTCATGGCTCCACTGATGAGACCTGCACTATACAGTAACACACAATACAGGGCAGGGTGCTGAGCACCTTATCTGCTCCATACACTGCCTGGTGTGATTTTGCACTCTCTCAGATGCCACTCACCTCCACAGCTTCAGGCACTGTTGGAAAACCAGTGCAGGCTGGGCACTATCTCCCAGTAGTCCATATAGACAAGTTTTGGTTAATATTTTGGTATATATCAGTTTTGGTTCTCTCCACATTTCCCAGCCCCTCATCAGCATTCCAGCAGGCTTTGCACCTCACGCTACACTCCAGGTCACGTAAAATACATCTTTCACATTACAAAAGCACCATTCTGAAGTGTCACAGATGGTGGCTCTTGGGACACAAAGGAGACCCGGCAGCTGTCTGTGACACTTGGCTTTTGGGTCTGGGTTTCATTTTTGTCTCTGAGCAATTCAGAAGTAGCTGTTCCTGCCATGCTCTAGTTGGGCTTCTTGAGGAGGATGTATAGCTCTTGCCCCTGCTTCACCCTGTGTTTGGCTCACCTTTCTTCAGGCAAGGGGAAAACAGGAGAGAGCAGGACCCTGCCCAGGAAATGCCACACACAGGGATTTCAAACCATGTCTCGCGCAGCAAATTTTCTGTCCCCAGGTGTTTTCAAACTCTCATGTTTGTTCTCACTAATGTAAAGGAAATCCTAAGTACATTATATGACTCCCAGAGAGGGTTAAAAGGGGATGGAGGGGCAGACAAATGGTGATAGGAGGTCTGTCCTTCCTCTCCCTGCTGTTCTGTGGCTGCTTCTGCCCTTCCCTCGGGTTACCAGGGACAGGGTACAGGGGAGCTGATGGGTAGAGAAAACTTTCCCTCTGGTCAGGAGAGGAGGGTGCCCTGCTCCTGTGACAACATCAGTAACGGGCTTCCAGGGAGCAGCTCCTACATTTTGCGTCTGGCACATCCATGGTGTAGAGGTATTTTGCGGGATGGGCTGTACCTCTTCCGTCATAAACTTTCCTGACCGACAAAGGACCGCCTGTTATTTGCACCCAAGTATTTGTAACATACTTGGATGAAGGCACTATAAGTGGAAGGTATTTTTACAATGCTAATGCCACATTTAATGTGGAATGGGCAGCTCTGAACCCATTAACCTTGCTCATGCATCTGAATCAGGGATGAGGTAGCTACACGGTATCATTACCGTTTGTCCATTATTCATTAGGTTTATGAGCATCGTCCTTGCTGGACAAAAGGGCCTCATTAGACAGGAGCTGCGCCATCAATGAAAGGTCACAGTATTGATTCTCAAAGGGATAGAAAATCCCATGCCATTATTTTTAATTCTGAAATGCCATAAGTCGTTTTTGTGCTGTTCCTGTGGTCACCTTCCTTGTGTCACCTGAGGCTGCAGGTTTGCTCATGGTTCATGTGGTCACCAAAAGCTGGGCCCGGTGACATAAAAGTAGCTGTGTTTTTTGTTAAATGGGGAAACTTCAAATTCTTATTGTTTTTCTTATGTGAAGCAAATGAATAGAGGAACATCACTGCTTTTTTCAGAGGTTTGTCAGAAACATTTTCTGACAAATCTGTGTGGTGGAGATGCCACAGCTTAATTCTCCCCTGTGTTATAAAGGCAGACATTAGATATTCAAGTATATTTGATAAATTTTATGGTATTTTTCTGAGCAAATTTATGTGAGTTACCATTGCTATCTCATGTGAATATTTAAACTAATTATTCAAGGATAGAGATAGGCCACAGATTGCTGAAGGATAAAAACCCCTTTCCCCAGGAATCTTTTGTCTTATCCTCTAAGAGTTCTTCGGGTGAGTAGGACTAGTAGGAGCTTGGGGCAACGGAGGACCTGAGAACACAAAAGAGGCCACATCAGAGGCAGCTGGATGAGATCACTGGGCAAATGCTGGACTGGTATTGGCTACAGAAGTTGGTGACTTTTAACTATGCTGACTCAACTTGCACTCATAGCTTGGGCAACGTAGGTCTTGTAAACATGACTCAGTGGCAGTGACTCAACCATTGCTTCAGTAGTTGAACTGCTGCAAATTTAACTCATTTTTTTTTATTATGCTGGAGATGTTAAGAGGAAAGAAAAAAAACCAACATAGAAAAAGCAGAAGGGAAGGGCTAATCTGGCTGTGTCTATCAGATTTTTATTTTGTTTTTACAACCTCAGTGTATTTTTGCAAACAATGGTTACATTCTGGAACAAGATGCAGCTGTACAAAAGTCCCAGAGTTACCGTTGCCCTGTTCCTAGCTCATCCATGAAAAGGTTTTGTGCCGTTCGAGCCACAGTTCTGCAGGCATGAATAATCCTGAGTACAGAACAGAGTCTGCAGCTCATTTGTGCTCAGAAATAACTGTATGCCTTAAAAACCTAATTTACAAGTGCATCACATTTTGGTTTGCAAAGTGACATTAATTGCTGCTGCAGTTACTCGTGCCAGAGGCATCTGAATATCTTTTTTCTCGTGTCTGTACTTATTTCCACTATTCTTTTTCAGTAGAAAGGGTCTTTCTGGGAAGGATTTGAGCAGTGAAAGAATGTGGCATTTGAACCGGGATTATTGCCTTTTAAGAGGCCAGTGAATCTGATTTACTCGGCGGTGCTGGTGTAGGAGGACAAACCCGGTGCTGCGTGTTTGTGGCACTGCAGAGCTGCCTGTCGCTGACAGTGACCAATGCAGCCCTCGGTGCTGGATGGCAGCATTGACGTCAGCCCAGAGCTGAGAAATTAGCTGAAGCCCGCAGGGAAAATGGGCAAAGAAAAACCATATAATTTCTCAATGCAGCACAACCGAGCTATTTCTCTTTTTTATATTTTAGCCTATCAGCAAGACCTGTAATGCTTTGCTCAATTTGGATTCAGAGGAAAGGTTGCCAAAAATAGAGCAGTTAAATGTCAACATTAGTGGTATCACAGCAGTAAAATATTTCTCACAGCAAGATGCCCGACTTATAGCTATTATTCACTAGTTGCCTTCTATTTTTTAGGCAAAAATACAGCATGTCCTCTAGTCTCAAGCCACCCAGGCTTATTTGGACCAGGAATTTGCCAGCACAAACAGTACATGAGCACTGTCGCAGAACTGCGTGTGCTAATGCAGAGCCAAACCTGCAACCTCTTCCTCACATGGACGACTCTACCACAAAGTGGCTCACAAATAAATATCCAAATTAGTACCACCAGCAAACTGTAAGGGCTTTGAGGCAGGAACTGCTGTTTGCTTCCATCGCACAACACCTGGCACTGCCAGGTTCTGGTTGTGCCGCAGCATTTAGGAGTCAGCTGGGTATACTGGGACCAGAAGTCAGCTGGGTGTACTGGGACCTCACCTTCCTCACCTCTGAACATTTTGCAGGGAATGTTTTTTTCTTTAAAGTCTTGAATTAATTCCTTGCAATTTAATAACCAAGGCCTGCTCGTATCCCTTGCACAATCCAAAACACACGTAGTGCCAGCAGGCTGAATGCAGGACAGAAAGTCCTATGTCTCATCCTTTGTCTGCTTGTGGACTCTGGCAGGAAAGCACCCAAGCCATGTTCATCTTCCTTGCAGGAGTACTGGGTGGAGACTTAAATAAGAAATGTAGACATAGTTACGAAATGTAATGTACTGTTTAAGCATTTAGCCTGCTACCGAGCACTGACAGACTGTGCTCTAATCTCATCTGCAGAGACACAATTTGTTACAGTCCCAGCTAAAGAGCTTTGAAACTCAAAATCCGGCTGGAGCAGAGATGCGTATTTTTTTATTTCGGGAGAAAATAGATCAGGTGTTGAAGTCTGTCTGAGGGCAACAAGTTGCAGAATCGAGTGGACTTTAAATGTGACTGGAGCCACCCTAAACTGGAGGAGAAAAACAACAACAAAGAACAGCCCCAACCCAAAAGGTGTGACATGGCTTCACACCAAAGGTTTGATAGATTGAGTTCCAGTTCCTCTTCTAAACCATGAACTTCTGTGTTCTTTCTCTTCTTCCTACTTTGTGGGTTTATTTCACTGCTGTCAGCACCAACATTGGTGCAAAGCACTATTACAGACACCAGGATGCCTGTATTTTATCGTGCCTTACAGACCAATGCACGCTGCCCCCGGGGCAGGATCCTCGGTAGTGACAGCTGACAGAGTCCAGCCTTGCTGGCCCTCACCTGGATTTAGGAGCAGCACACACTCACCTGCCCTATCCAGGTGCAGGACTCTTCTGCAGCCCAGGAGTGCCACGGCCTGTGTTGCTACCCAGACTGCCAGCTTTTGATATAACTGTTTTTCTCTGCTTCCAGGAGAGAAATACGAGCTGCATGCGGGAACAGAGTCCACTCCCAGTGTGGTAGTGCACGTCTGCGACAGCGACATGGAAGAAGACGAGGACCCAAAGAATTCTCCAAAGCCAAAAATCATTCAAACTCGACGCCCTGGTCTGCCGCCGCCTGTATCTAACTGAGCCTCTCCGGCAGAAGCAGCACTTCTCTCCTCCAGCACAGCTCTTGGTTTTTGTTTGCTTTGTTCTGTTCAAAGGCAGCCATTGCCTTCTGAGTACCGGGACATTAAGGTCACTGAAACCCCTTCACAGTAATCAAGCCTAGGTAACAAAAGGGCTAGGAAAAAGATCTTTGTACATGTAACCATATCACACCAACTAATAGATCTAGCTGGAAAGGGCAAAAAAAACAAGGCAGAAGAAACAAGGGAGGGTTTCAGTCTGAGGGTGTTTTCACAGCTATAATTTGCATGCTGAAACACCACTACCAGAGAGATTGTTCAGGGTAGAAATTAGACTGATATCAGGCTTGATATTCAAACTCCCAGGATACTTGCTACTGCCCTTCATCAAGCAGCCTGCTCCTCTGCCCTCCTCATTTCCCAGCAGAGAGTTTTTTTTCCTTTTTTCTTTTTTTATTTTTTTTTTAAAGGGGGTATGTGTGTTGTTTTTAATCTACTAGCAGCTTTGTGGCCTTTTCATCCCCCTGGAATTTTCTGTAAGGAACACTACCTTTGCAATATTTTTAGAAACAGCAGAAAGCCACCCTCTTCCACCAGCAGCTGTAGAGAACACTGGTCTGTCATTGTGGCAGGGATGTGAGACAGAGCTCTCTGGGCTCAGGGGAGAGGCAGCAGCTTGCTGGAGGGTCTGGTGTCTGTCAGTCCTTCTCTCTGAGGAGGAGGGAGCCAGAATATCAACAGAGATTGTCAGTTTATCTTCCATCAAGGTATAAGTGGTACTTCTCTCTGAGTCTGAGGAAGAGAAGCTGACTGACTGCTCATTTATGATGGGATTCCTTGCTCTCTGTCATAGCTGTAAGTTCTAGTAATGATACAGGCTGAATACTTTCCTAGTGGTGTGGTGAATAGCCCTGAAACTGTCAGTAATTACGTGTACATCTCTAATATTCAGCCCTTTTCCTTTCCCACTTCCCGAGCTTCAAAGCCCTTTTTGAGCTGTATGCAGTTTGGGTTTGTGGAGGTGAGGAGAGGTTAGTTGGAGTTTGTTGTTTTGGGTTTTTTTTTTTCCTTCTCTTTTTTTAGGCCAAAGAAAACAGGACCATAATTACACACTTGAAATTAGACTGCATGCAACTGAATCCCCTTTTTTCACTCTGTCCTGCATGTTTCTTTCACTTGCAATATATACTGGGTTACAAAAACTGTTCTGTGTTTGCATCATGGCTGACAGCAGACAGATCCCGGATTCCCTGTCTGGCAGATCTGCCATGATGATTTATTTTTTTAATGCGTACTTGTCATTTTGAGAACATATTTTCTAGACATTTGAGCTCAGACTTTGCATATATTTAAGCATGCGCTTAATTTATGCACATGAGTAGTTCCACTGAAATTAATACTGCAGAAACTGAGCATATGTGTAAGGTACAGTGGGATTTTTAAGCTAATTAGCTGCAGCTGTACTCCCCAAAGTGACTCTGAAATGGCACGGCGAGATTAAAATCCTTCGCAGGTTAAAGTAAGTAAATACATCTTGGAAGCTCCTTCTAGGATCTGAAAAGTCATCTTAGGTTCTGTAGTCAAGATTTTTTGTCATAAAACCTAATGATCTGGTTTCTGAGGGAGGGTTCCATCGCACCCTTAATTAGCAGCAAGGCTACAAAGCTTCAGCAGGGTCAAGTTCCCCTTGCTGTCGTCTTGGCTCAGCGGCACTTCCAGGACAACAAGAGCGTTGCTCTGTCAGTGAGGACAGGAGATGGCATTCACAACGTGCATGGTGAGGATGTTCTGTTCATTCTCTGACCACCACAGCCCCCTGATATTCCCGATGAGATGCAGTGCTTTACTTAGCATATATCTATAATGTGATACTTGTTACTGCATTATGGACATTGTGGTGTGTGTGTTACATTGATAGAAGCACATTAACTACAGCAGAGACTGAACAGAAAATGGGGCTTTAATATCCTCATGATGAGTGTGTAAAATTTTCTTAAAAAAACAAAAACTCTTTAGAGGTTTCACTTCAATTACTTTTATCAGTGATGTATTTAGAATTGGTTTAAGTAAACAAATTGTCACTCACAGCCCTGCAACTGTACCCTGATGTTCTTGTTGAAAACAAGATCATTATAGGCCACACATGGTATTTCAGGAGTAACACCACTGGCTTTTTTGAGAACACACAGAACGCTAAAGTACTTGGGGTTTAGACCAGTATAAACAGGGACAGTAAGATTTAAACACTT
This sequence comes from Lophotriccus pileatus, assembly GCA_035583135.1. NCBI lineage: Eukaryota > Metazoa > Chordata > Aves > Passeriformes > Tyrannidae > Lophotriccus > Lophotriccus pileatus. Next base: position 109,817,127 of record JAWWES010000115.1, read on the forward strand.
AAGTGATCAGAGATCATCACCAATCAAAGTGATACTCCAGATCTTTTTACAGGCAAGACTGTTGGAGGCTGAATCTTGTCCTTGTATCCATGCTCTCAGACTTTGAAGAGGCTTGGTTCTGAACCAAGGACTTTGGCCTCAAATGGTGTAAAAACTATACTGCAAATTAAATCACTAGACCTTAAATGTTCTTTCCTCAAAGTGCATTTTCAGACAGATTTAAAATGAGGCCCTGTGTAAAGCTGTGTAGTGCTACCCAGGAGGCAGTGGGACACGGCTCATTGCTTAAAGCACAGAAATAGAACACAACTGCAAACCTGAAAATTCAAAGCAGCCTGTTGTAACTAGGTCAAAGTTTATATATCACCTATATATGATAAAATAATGGTCATCAAAAGGAAAATGTTTCAGGTGTTATGAAATAATGTCCTTATCATCAAAGTCACAGCATTTGGGACTCTTGAGAGAAGCTGGTACTTTGCTAAAGGCTAGTTCTTGCCTGGCATGGAAGGAAGGCTTCTTTCAAAAAATGCTGACCATCTGGAAGGGGAACTGTCCTATTTAATTCAGTAAATCAGAGGCAAAGCCCCTACTTTCCCAGTGGGAATTTGCTTTTCTGTAGCATCTCTGAGCTCAGTGGCTCTGACTTGCACTTGTCACAGGTGTCAGTAGATTCTCTTATGTCCTAACCCTGGAAGAATGTTACATTACAGCTCCTGAGGCACAGTGACACAGCTGACATCCTTTTAATTTCCTTCCCAAAGCAGGAGCCCTTGGGAGCAGCTGGCGGTGATGCCCCGGGGCCTCTGTTGGGTGGACAGCGCTCCTGCTGCTCCTTGGAAATTAAAAGAAGGAAATCAGGGGAGTACAGTTGCTGTTTCTGTTGCCTGCTGCCTGCTTGTCCTTTCTGACCTCTTCAGATACGAAATTGAAATTTTAATTACTTCCTCAGTACAGTTTAAAGCATGAAAACATTTCCAGTGCGTGGAGAAGGGGTGAATCTCCTCTTTTAAAAGAGAACAACAAAGAATTTCTGTGGCCTCGATTTTTGAAAGTAAGACAAGGTAGTACAAACCCCCATTCCTGACAGACGCAGACACACTCCAGTACACTTTGGTTTTGGCAAGAAAACATGGCAAGAGCATCCCTTCCTCAACCATAATAAGACACCAGACACAGTTACTGTAAAGTGCTTTATATTATAAAAATTCTCCCCATGGATAAACTGTGTAGCATTTATTTGATCCTAAATTGGGTGGGAGGGGTGGGTTAGCTATATTTTGATCTTTTCCCCCCTCCCTCCCATTCAGCAACATCGAAAAAGCTTTTTGCAAAAAGACAGACTGTTGTTTGTATCGAGGAATGGACTGAACCACCTCACAAGACGTGATTCCAGTGGTTTGTCTGAGCACTGCCACAGATGCCGTGAGCATTTCCATTGCATTGTACATACTTTTGAAATATTCTATTTAGTCATATTTTATAGGACCATTAAAAAGCTACTGGCTAATTAATCACTTTTACACTTGTATGATTCAGAGCTTAGTTTAAAATAATAAATACGGCAAACAGTATTTTTGTGTTCTGCTTGCACTGGCGTTTGGAAAAGCAACATTTAAAGAGTTAAACTATATCAGTAAACCGAGTAGTGTGGTGTATACCCCTGGTAGAACTGAAAATGCTTAAATGTGTGATATAGGCCAAACTCTGTTTCAGTAGAAATTAGAGGAAAAGCAGCCCTCTTGTTGGCAGGATATGCCTTGTTCCATTTTAAGCTGCTGCAGTTTCAGAGTCATGTGAACTTGCTCTGGTTTGCTGTGGATTTGGCTCGATGTACACAAAAAAACCCTGTAGCACAGTCCCTGGTGAGCAAAAGCATGTCCCTGACCTGATGGTTCTCACCATGCTTTTATAATCATGGGTGATGCCGTGGGCATGAGTGCTTGGACAAGGAACATGGCATCCAGCTGCCAGCCAGGCTGGGGACACAGTTCTTATAACATTCATTGTTATAAAAATTGAAATTAATTGTTTGTTGTCTCTTGCATCAGTTTGTACTGGATCGTGCAAAGGACTGGAAACTGGGAGATGAGTTTGCTGATAACTGTCCTGTGAAATTCTTATATTGGATTTGGAAACATTATTTTTTTTTCTGTGTGCCTGGCATAAAAGACTTAGTTTCTCAAAGGATGATTGTTCATGATTCCAAAAATTAGATCTGCTTAAGAAATCTTGCTGGAGATGTAAACTATGAGCTCTTTGATTCCTTTGGAAAACACAGGCCTTAACTGCTGTGTTTTATTAGAAAAAGCAGTAATAGTGAACTTCTTCTGGAGTACTTTAGAGGTGAAATGCAGGAGGCCTGGTTTATTCTTCACTTTGAGCACCAAACGAGCTTTCCTCACTACAGTGAGGTTCTCCATCCAGCCCAGCTGAAATGCTGTGTTACTGACATGCCCCTTGTGGCTCTTCCATCTTACTTGGCACTGGATACAGCACTGGGAAATGAGCTTCAGAGCTTCAGCTGTGAATGACAGAGAGCTGTGTGTCCCAGAGGATTGCAGGCTGATTATGGTTACAGTGCTTTCAGAACCTCTAAAGATTCTTTACTGAATTTATTATTGGTCCTCCTTTAAGGGCAAACACTTTACCACTAAACTTTTAGCTGCTTCAGGCTTTCTCTCACAGAGCAGTGTGAATTTAAGACCTTTGCATTTCCTTCCCTCCCTTCTGCCTAAGAAATTACATTTAGTCCTGTTCTACCAAAAATCAAAACCAGGTATGGACTGAAATCCCAGCTAGACCCTCATTTATACTCACCTTCACACAAAGCTCCTGAATAATTAGTTATGCTAGCAAAACAAACAAACAAACAAAAATAACCCACCCAAAAAATCCAAACATGGCTTTTCCTGGTTTAGCCCATCTTCTAGGGGAGCACAACAGCTTTCAGTATTCCAGCCTCCTCTTAAAAGGAGATGTTTTTCTAACATGAGCTGTGCTCTTTTTTTAAGTACATGTAAACTGCAGCATTCAGGGGTAAAATGACCAGGGAGGAAATGTTGTAAAAGCTCTTTCCCACAGGTCTATTTGAACTGTGGAGTATATTTGCTTTGGCTTGGAGGGGAGGGAAGCTGGCACTGTTAGAGGCAGAACAGCAGCAGCATTCCCGTAGGATGGGCAGGAACCCCAAATGCCTCCACTGAAGAGATGCTCAGAAAACTTTAAAAACCAAACCAGCCTGAATTTTCTCTCCCCTTCTGTCAGTTTGTTCAGTCACTACACAGAGGATCTGAGGCTGCAGCAAGAGTCATTTTAATATAGAAATATGTCCTGGTGCAGCAAAAGCCTAGATCGGGGTTGCTTGTTAGTGAGATTCTTGCTGGAGTTAGGCTGGGAAAGCTGTGAAGTGTGAGCAGCCTCAAACGAAAAATGAAGCTGTTCAGAACCTTAAGACAGACTTCAAGATTCAGATCCATGTAACCGAGAGCTGTATTAAGGGTCCATTTGGGTCAGGCATTTCCTCACATCAGTAAGAGTATCCAGCAAGAAGGATTAAACTTCTCTATTATTCTCACCAGAAAATCAGCCTTGGTTTAACAAATTATTGTAACTGATCGTTTATCTAGTGTGAGGAAGTTGTGTCTGCATTAGTGTCACACAGATGTGTTCTCTTCACTGTTGGGTTAATGAAGGTAAATGTTTTGAATCCATTTTAGAGCAGAGCTCTTGTTCAGAAACTTCTGAAAGAAATGCCATCTGTAACGACTGACGGATCCTTAAGTGTCAGTTTGGCAAGTTGTCCTAATGTGGGTAGCTGCAGAAATATTTCGTGTATGTTGTTGTAGATTTAAAAGCATTACTCATGGTTTCATTCGAGTGTCTGCATTTCTGACACAGATGTGACATATCTGTATATATTATAAATCAATACTATTTTTAACCACATATTTTGTACAAATATTCACATTAGCTCTGTACTTCAATGAAAATCTACTATGGTATTAAACATTTTGGTGGAATTAGCAACCTCCTTGTCCGTGCTTTGTTTTCATTTTATAACGGTGTTAAGCAGCTGAGCCATTTCTGGCATCCAAGACAAATATTTTCATTTCCAGCTATTTAGAGCAGTTCCTTAAATCCAGGTGCACCTGTACCCTCTAGTGACTGATCCCAGCCACTGCAGGGGCAGCTCTCTCCACCTCCAGATCTGAGAGAGAGGCCAAAATCAAACCCGAAACAACAGTAAATGTGAGCACAGTTTTTCCTAGCTAATGAGAGTAACACTGTGGGACAGCACATTGCTGTTGAGGGACACCCAGCTTGAGATTTCAATACACACAGGTGCAGTTCTTTAATTACTTTTATTTTTACAGCTTTCTCCAAAGCTTCTGGTACAGGTCACGATCAGGAATCAGATGATGACCTTTGTGCTACATACACAAACTGACACAAAGGTGTGTCCAGCTCAGTTTCCCGTGTACAACAGCCACATCTGCACAGCCTACTGATGACAGCAAGCAATGTGCGTCTCTAGTCTTGGCCTAGTCTCAGGCTCACACCTGTAACAGAACCCTAATGAAGGAGGAAAAAAGAGATGTTAAGAACACAACTAAAAGAACCTTGTCCTATACTACAATTCCTAGAGCAGGGGGAGAGGGAGGAAGGTATCACATATACATATAGGTATATATACACACACATACATACATATTTACCAGATAGGCAGTGCCAGCTATAAAGTGATTAATAAGCTGCATGTTCCCATGCATCATTAAGAGGATACTGGTTTTGTACACTGCTGTGAAGGGGGGTGGGGTTTGTGTTCTTACAGGGCACAAGCTGTGGACCCATACATAGCACAGATCCTCAGCTGGGAAAGGTGGGAATGGGAAACCCAGCTTGGATTTTTATCCCCTTCATTATTTCAGTTTCTAGTGAAATTCAGAGCTTCAGAACGCAAGAGGAGAAGAAAGGCTGATGGAAAACTACCAGAATCAAAACCAAATTTTTCACTTTTTGTTTTGTTTTGTTTGTTTTTAAGTGAAGAAGCACTTGCAGATATCCAGAGAGTGAGTTTTGCTCCTTGCCTTTACAGTTAGGTCACAGCTCAGCCAGCCCTGCCCGGGCTCTATTTCTATTTAATTTCTATTTAATTTACATTATAAAGCAACACCCTTACAACCTGCCCCTCTTGACAACTGCACAAGGGCTGTTCCAGCGAGCCCCAACTCCCACCTCATCATGGTTGGGAGTGGCTGAACATGAGCCAGCGAGTGCCCAGGTGGCCAAGAAGGCCAATGGACCTGGCCTGTGTCAGCAATATGTGGCAGCAGGACCAGGGCAGGGATTCTTCTCTTTACTCGGTACTGCTGAGGCACCTCGAATCTTGTGTCCAGTTCTGGGCCCTGCACTTCAGGAAGGACAGTGAGGTGCTGGAGCGTGTCCAGAGAAGGGCAACGGAGCTGGGGAAGGGTCTGGAGTGCATGTCCGTGCGAGGAGCAGCTGAGGGAGCTGGGCAGGCTCAGCCTGGAGAAGAGGAGGCTGAGGGGGGACCTTGTCACTCTCTACAGCTCCCTGACAGAGGGTGTAGCCAGGTGAGGGGCGATCTCCCAGGAAACAAGTGACAAAACAAGAGGACACAACTTCAAACAGTGCCGGGGGTGTTCCGGCTGGACATCAGGAAAAATTTCTTCACAGAAGGGGTGACTAGACATCGGAACGGGCTGCCAATGGAGGCGGTGCAGGGACGGTGTTTAAGGAAACACTTAGCGCCGTGGCCTATCTGCCGTGGTGCCGTTCGGTCACAGGCTGCGCTCCACGGTCTCAGAGCATTTTTCCCCAGCTAATTAACCCCCCGCCCCTGTGGCTCCGTGACCCCCCCCGGCCGGGCCCGCCTCACGCCCGGCCCCGCCCCGCGCGGGCTGACTGACGGCCCCGCCGCCCACTCGCGGCGCCGCCGCCGCCGCTGCGCCCGGGGCGGTGCCGGAGGCCGGCCCGCTGCTCGGCGGGCCCGCAGGTAACGGGGGAGCGGCCCGGGGTGGGGGAGGGCGGTGTGCTGGGGGTGGGGTGGAGGTTCCTGGCGTCCTCCAGCCCGGCTCTGACACGGCGTTCCGGGGGCTGCCGAGCGGGGAGCGGCGGCCTGGGCTCGGCATTCGCGATGTGCTGAGCTCCGGCGGCCGCCGAGCGCGGCCCGCGGTGTGTGTCCATCCGTGTGTCCGTCCGTCCGTCCGTGTGTCCGTGTGGCAGCGCCTGACATGGGCAGACCGGTGGCTTTGTCCTCCCAAAGCCCCTCGTGTCCCCAGGGCTTTTTGGTGCGGAGTTCTGGATTGACCTGCGTCAGTAGATGGGTTTAGATTGTATCCAGGGAAGACTGCCATAGGAAGGCCTTGGGGAAAAAAAAAAGAACAAACAACAAACCACCCATCATTTATTATCTGTTAAAAGCATGCAATTGAGGAATAGACTCATAGGTCACATTGAGATCATTAACTGTGTAAAATTCAGAAGTAAAGACTTGATTTTGCTTGAGAGGACTTAAATCCGTGTTTGTTGCTCCCCAAGGGAAATTTAAGGGCTACGTTTAATTTGGCAGATGGGGTTCAGGTGGATGCAGCAGCATGTTCTCCCTTCCTTCATGTTCAGCTGGTAGAAATCCCCCGTCGGGAGGAACTGGGAGATTCTGCAGCCTTTGGGTCTGTGCTGTTTGCTGAAAGGGGAATTACGTCTCCAGAGTGTCAGTGTATTCCTAACAGAACTCAAGGCCTGGATTTTCATTCTGGGAGACACACAAGCTTGGTGTAACATTTGACTGCCTGCAAATGTTAGAATCCTAGAATCACAGAATGCTTTGGATTGGAAGGGACCATAAAGCTCATCTAGTTTCAACCTCCTGCCACGGGCAGGGACACCTTCCATTAGACCAGGTTGCTCCAAGTCCTGTCCAACCTGGCTGAGAACAGTTCCAGGGATGGGGCAGCCACAACCTCTCTGGGTAGTCAGCAGTGCTTGTGCTGTTTTCAAGTGAGAAGAATCAGAGGAACGGGGAAATTGGAGTGGGAAAACTTCCCCTGGAATATATCTTGTATTTTACCAGAATGACAGATCCTATTCCATCACTGCAGCGGTATTCAGATGCTTGTTACAATATAACTTTTTATATTAACTAGGATATTTATGTACTCTGAATATAAAGATGATTTTATTCATTGTGAAATCACTGTTTTCCAGCTGAATTTAAGTAGTGACTTGTCCCAGAGGATTGCTGAAAAATGGGAACCTAAAGGGAACTGTGTGGAGTATCGAAGCAAGACTGGATTGAGCAACACAGTGGTTAAATGATGCTGTTGGGCAAGAAGTGGGAAATATAAGCATGAAATTTTAGGTCAGTTACAGACAGGGAAGTCTCATGTGAGGATTCTTACAGGGATCTTGCTTTGAGTAGATAACTGAGTTTTGAACAAGGAGGTGTTTGGGAAGGGCAGAAGGAAACTGGAGCAGGGGAGCACAACCCAGTACAATGTGAAAGTATATGTCCTATTATGTCATGTTGTTAATTAAGGAATTCCAGTCATAAGTAGGAGTAGTCAATATCCTTGAGTCATATGAACAAAATTAAAATCACAGAATGGTTTGGGTTGGAAGGGACCTTAAAGGCCCTCTAGTTCCAACACCTTGCCATGGTACAGCTTTCACTAGACCAGATTGCTCCAAGCCCTGTCCAACCTGGCTGAGAAGAATTCCAGGGATGGGGCATTCACAGGTTCTCTGGGCAAACCGTGCCTATCACCACTCTCACAGTGAAGAATTTCTTCCTAATATCTGATCTAACCCTGCCCTCTGTCAGTTTAAAGCCATTCCCCCTTGTCCTGACAGTCCATGCTCTTGTAAAATACAAAAGATGTACATACATAAGGAATATTTTAGCTACTCATTCTTAAAACTAAGTTATGACTTTGACAAAGCATGTTAACACAAACAAACCTTCTGTCTCTGCTCAGCAGATGCCATGTTGCCTCAGAAGATACCTTCCAGAATAGCCATGAGGTGTTATTGGAGAGTCCTGGGAATTTTCTTACTGTTTCTTCAAAGTGCGCTGTGTCTCCAACCCAGAGTGCTGCTGGTATCTTTTGATGGATTTCGATGGGATTACATCTATAAAGTCCCAACTCCCAATTTCCATTACGCCATGAAGAATGGGGTTCACGTCAAGCAGGTCACCAATGTGTTCATAACGAAAACGTACCCTAACCATTACACCCTTGTGACCGGACTCTACGCGGAGAGCCACGGCATCGTCGCCAATGAGATGTTCGATCCTGTTCTGAATGAAACCTTCTCTCTGACCGAAATGAACACCTATAACCCCAAGTTCTGGGAAGAGGCCACCCCGATATGGGTAACGAACCAGAGGAAAGGACACAAGTCCGGCGCAGCCATGTGGCCTGGGACAAATGTGAAAATACACGGAGTCTTGCCCACACATTATATGCCCTACAATGAAACCGTTCCCTTTGAAGGCAGAGTTGCCAAGCTTATTGAGTGGTTTACATCAAAAGATCCCATAAACTTTGGTCTCCTGTACTGGGAAGAGCCTGATGAGACGGCACATGTTCTGGGCCCAGACAACCCACTTATGGGACCGATAATCAGGGACATTGACAGCAAGCTGGGATATCTCATCTCCAAGCTGAAGGCAGCGAAGCTGTGGGGTGTGATAAATGTCATAATCACCAGTGATCACGGGATGTCACAGTTGTCCTTGGAGAGGGTAATTGAGCTTGATCAATATGTGAACAGAGAGCTGTATGAAGTCATTGACCATTCTCCTGCAGTAGCCATTTTGCCCAAAGAAGGTAGGAGCTACAGCAGTAAAATTGTCTGAAGAGATACTTGAGTATGCAAACTTTATAGACACCATTCCCTAACTGAAGTGGTGGTAGCAGCACTGGTGCCAGTAGGACATCAACCTTGAACAAGGAATACTTGCAGGATCACTTCTTTATTCTTTTTGCTAGCTCAGTCAAAAGCCAGGATTAATTTTCTAAAATGAAAAGGGAGCAAATCTATCTTTTGTTGACCAGTGTTGCCAAAGATCCTTCAGTCTTTGTGAGAAGTAAGATAATATAATGGCATTATCAAGGCTGAATGGCGTTCTAGATAGATAACACCTGAGTGTTACATATCTTGCCTTTCATCAGGGTGCTGAAGCCATAGTGGAAGAATTATATTTCTAACTCAAACAGAGTTAAACTGAAACCAGATGGGGACCTTTGATAAAAAGAAAGCCTGTGTTGGCTATTTGATTAGCTGCCAGCTATTGTAGTTCACTAGTTTTTTTCCCGTTATGCTGAACAGCAGCCACTTATTTTCATACTGTTTTTATTGTGATGATGAGCAAGAATATTGCTGGAATCAAAATCTGAAGTCTGGTTGCAGTCACTGAAGGGTTGCTGAAGTGTCAGCTGATGTTTAATGTCACTAATGCAGAGATGCTGCTCTTTATTTTGATGATCAAGTGCTATAACTATTTAGTGCAAATGTGTTAACCTGGAAAATAGCAACCCTGCCCACACAAAAAATTGCTGATTTGGAAGTTGAGTTTTAAGGTGGCCTTCTGAAAAGGTGTTTTTTAAGAATTCTGTAAAATTTGCATCACTGATTGATAGCTCTCTCTATTTAAATGTCCCAGTAGGGAGGGTATGTTGCAGACTTTTACGTGCAAATGTCTCTTGTCATTTTTAATTTGATGAATACTGCAGACTAAGTTGTTAGTATGTCCGAACTGAGATCATTGCTGCCTGAGCACACTATTTCCCTCAGTGGTGATAAAAAAGCCAAGTTTGGGAGCTCCATCCTCATAAAGACAAACATGGCTGAGCAGGGTGTTCTCATAAGCAAGTAAAGAAGCTGTAAAAGTAAACTTTGGTGCTGAAACATCCCTAATGAAGTAAATGAGAACTTGAAGATGTGTAACTTGATTCTGCTTTCTGCTAAATGCTGAGAAGAAACAGTATCTAGGCAGCAGTTAGATGACAGAAGAGTAAATAAGCCATTTCAGTGGATTTCAGAAATAGCTTGGATTAGGTTTTGCCCAGAGATTCAGGTATTTATTACATTACCAGTAAACAAGAATTGAGTTTTGAGCACAGCTAAAATTCCTTCCTTCTCTGTTACCAGCTATGATTTTTATTCTAAAACAATGAGCTTCATTGTCAGTTAAGTGATGAACTAACATACACTTAAGTACATAACACTGATTCTTCACCTGTTTGTTATTCCAATTGTTTTGCTTAAACCAAGAGTATGGTAAAACTTAGTGAGACATTGAGGAAAAATTTGAATGCTTAAAAATGCAGCAATTTCTTTTAGCTTAACTGGCTGCATATTTCTTCCCTGAGAGATGGATTAAAGCCATTATTTAACCATGCTGGTCTATTAGTGTGTGTGGGGAACTAATAATATGTTTGCAAAGAAGGTACCTGTAGTACCAGCTGCTGATGCTGGCTTTTTTTCTTGAATTTAATAGAAATAATTAAAATCATAGTTTACTGTATGTGGGGCTTCTCCTGCCTGCCATCCCATATAGAAAGGTGGCATAACAATATTAACTTTATTACTAGTGTAGTCCTAGAAATGCTAGACTGGAGTCCCTTGTTGCTGGAACTCTCTCCATCATTTCTCTCTATCAGCATTTTTGCTGTCTCATCTTGACCTCTATTGGGTTTCTCAAGTTTTGATGCCAGTTTGAGATAAGAAACATTGTGCATTAATGTATTTCCAGTTTTTCTTCACAATTGCTATACTGGATTCTAGGAACTGAGGGGGAAAATGAACATGGTTTCTTTAGAGACATTGGGCACCTCCTCCCAACCTTTTTTAGGTATCTCTAATGTATCTCCTAACCTGAGATACATTCCAAACTTCACGTAGGCTGTAAAAGGTCACTGAAATGGGCCTGCAGAGACATATTGTGCACTCAGCTGCCTCACTGGATTGTGCACAAAGTACTTACCTAAGTAGCTGAGGCATTTGGTATTTCACATGTCTGTTGTATGCACTGCATAGCCCTCAGTAGGAATCTTTCCTCAAATGGAGGGGGAGGATTGAAGAAATTTGCTCAGGTGCCAATTCCTGAACTTGTTTTTGTGCTTCTGTCTCTGTGTTCTGGTTCCTCCTGTCTGTGCATTGATGTTCCAGCTTGTCCAACAGGTTGTGGCTCTTAAGTGACTTTTACTGGAAAAACAAGCTCAGAAACTGGAAATAAGCAAATAAAGAATTGGGGGTGGCAAGTGCTTATTTATTCAGTGGTAGTACAGGGCTTGAGGGTTTGCACTCACTGTGACTAAGGAAGGGAAAGGAGCAGGCACTGGGAATACAGAGGAGTAGCTCATGCTGTTGGCTGTTACTGAATACAGTTGGCTGACTGAAAGTTCCACCTTCATCTGCCATTCCAGCCTGTCCCTTGGTGTGCTTGTTGTGTGTTCCCTGCTTGGGATGACTTAGCAATGCCAAGAAACAAAGTGGCTAACAATGAGACTGCTTTAAAATAAATAAAATTAATAAAAAGTGTCACTCATCACAGCCAGCTGGGGGACAGAGAGAATATGGCCTGAATGCCCCCATTAGCTCGTGAACAGGTTTAGGAGTTATCTTCTTGCTTTCAGGCTTTGCATGGAGCTAGGAGGGGTTGATTCCTTTTCCATGGGACTCAACTGAATGCCTTTTAGCTCATTCCTGTTAGAAGCTTACATTCTGACAACTATGAAATGAGGGATTTTTCTAAAATTAGCAGGGCACTTATTGCTTGGGAACAGCCTGTGAAGTCTGGTGTCAGGTGGGATCTTACCATGAATGATCTTCTGGATTTCTCACAGTAACATATGTGCACACATTGTCTCCTACAGCTATAATTAACTTTATGAATTATATTAAATTCACTTCACTGGGGAAGTGCATTTTGTTCTCTTCTTTCAGCTGTATTTAAACTACTGATTAGTTCAGTAAACATATTGGAATGTTTAAGTTTTGTCTTTTGTCTCTTTCGTTTATTTGAAGGCAAACTGGATGAAGTATATGAAGCTTTGGCCAACGCTCATCCCAACATGACTGTATATAAAAAGGAGCAGATTCCAGATAGATTTCATTACAAACACAACAGTAAAATTCAGCCCATTTTAGCAGTGGCTGATAAAGGATGGGAAATTGTACATAATAAGTCTGATGGTATTCAGTGTAAGTATCATGTCTTTACTGTGGTTTGCTGTATCTTCCTAGTCAGGGACCTCACATGGTACTTCCTCTCCCAGTCTCAACCTGTGTTCATTTTTTATTTTTCTTTAAGACTGTGAGGGAAAACTGAAATATGTAGAATTTCTGGTTTTCTCCCCTGGTAGGATGGGAAGCACCCTACTATTAGGGGAGGGGAATCCACACTTACTGTTTCTTTAGACATTAGAGTTTCTGAGATAAGTCACATGTTTTAGTGGCTTCTTACTGAGGTCTTTCAGGATGTAGCAAACTGACAAGCACTTCCTGAGAGATTAAAAAAATAAAGTTGTAACTGAATTTATTGAGTAGAGGGTGAATAGTGTTGTTTTATCATGTACTACTTGTTTACTGGAGAAGGCTGGATTGGAAATACAAAAACGTTTTCTGAAAGTCCTCAGTTTTTGTGGATGCTACACTTACAGTAACTTCTCTCTATTGCTATAAAGAGTCTTGAGATATTTTGTTTCTGCACACCAGTGATTTTCACTTGTCTTAGAGGATAAAATGCATTCTAGGTGATTTGGAGGAATAAAAACCCCAACACTTTTAAGTTCCTGACTTCGGAGTTTTGAGAATGGACTTTTTGGTTACATAGGAGGGAAAATACAGCTGTCATGTGGTCAGTGTTTAAATTTCTTAATTGAAAGCCTTCTAAACTTTGCTGCAGGTTATGACTCCAAAGAGTGTCACCTGCAAGACGTAACAAGTCTGTCTTGCTGAGAGCAGCTTCTCGTGCCTGTGTGTTCTACATGCTCAGAGTTTTTGGTGCCCCTGTTGGGAAGGGGCACTGGAGAGCCAGTAATGAGGTCTTTTCTTTGTTGATGACTTGACAGTGCACAAAATTGGACAAAGTGTCAAACTTGGAGTCAAATGGACAATCTGCCTATACATTTGTGTTTTTTCTCTAAGAGATCTGGACCAGTTGCAAAGTTGGAACTTTTCCTTGAGAAAAATCAAGGAAAGTTGGCTGTAGGTAGCATGTCATTGACCGTGGTTACTGCCATGTGAGCTTACACTTTTTTTTTAACCTCTTTTTTTTTTTTGCTTCTTCATTGTTGTTTTTTTTAAAGCCATTTTCTCTTTGTAGTTCTGAGACTTCGTATTTGCTAGGAGACAAGCAGATCAAAAGACTTCTTCTAAACCTTTGCAAGAATAACTGATGGCTGTGCCTTTGCTGCATTTTGCTAATTCTAGGAAAGGGTTCAGTGCTTGTTTTGCAACTTCAGAATATTGACCTTTCTCTATCTTTTATTTCCAGTTGGTAACCACGGGTATGACAACATCATACCAGAAATGCATCCCATTTTTGTGGCAGTTGGGCCTGCTTTCAGAAAGAATGCCACCAAAGAAGTCATGAATGCTACAGACTTGTACCCCTTGCTGTGTCATCTGCTTCGTATTGACCCTCTGCCAAACAATGGCTCCTTCAACTCCGTGAAAGACATCCTTGCTGAAGTTCCTGGAACCTTTGGAGCAGACACCTGTTCCACAGTCATAGGAGTCTTCCTGGGCAGCTTGCTTGTTCTGGTTTTTACTGCTGTTTTTGTTAAGCATTTTGTCCTCGCCCAAGCAAATTCCGTGCACATCCTACACACTGAAGTTGCCCAGCCACTGCTGCAAGATCATTAACACTTGGGATTATTTCCTGTTTGAGGCTTGAAATAAGCGTGTACAGAGAAGTAATAAGAGGTGGATCAGCATAAATATCTGGAGTAAAAGGAGGTGGTACTCTGGGGCACGTGCAGACCAGGGATGCAGAGAAAGAGCATGTTCCTGTTTCACCCTGCAGCCACTTCATCTTCCAGGGGTCAAAGATATTGTAGGTAAACCTGGAAAGCTGTTTATGTACATAGACATGTAGTGACAACAGACCTCAAATACATTATAGCTATTTTTAGGTAAATAACATCAGCTGAGATGCATTTCACAGACTATTAAATGGTGATTTCATTTCCCACCCTGTTGGTTTTTTTTTTTTGTTCCTTGAGAGGCTTTTTGAGTCTCTTGGATTCTCACAAGTCACTGAATGGTACTAAACTTCTTTGCTTTTTTTTTACCATCCATGCCCTAGGAAACTCGTGATCACCACTACAGACAGCTTGGTTGGTAAAATCCTGTGGGAAACATTATTATTCAGCTAGGTCATGAGTGCTAAATCTCTACATTTAGAGTTAGGCATATTTCTTCAAACTACTCTCTTAATTGTAGCCCAGAATATGAATCTAAGTGGTGTTGCCTTCAGCAATCAGTATTAAACTGCTTGATTCTTAATCTTTTAAAAAATTATTTCGGTAAATCCAGGTCTTTACCATTTTAAGTATGATTTTAAGTAAATATAGGTCTTCACTTTTTCTATTTCCTGTACACTGGACTAAATTTTCTAGAAGTTCCACACAGCTGGCAGGATAAAGACACTTAAAAGCACTGCACCTGTATATCCAATTGGAGTCTTTTATATTTCTGTGATAAGAAGGTTCTTTCAGACTGAGGGAGATGAGTCAAGTAAGGAACATGGATGTTCAGTCTGGTTTCAGAGTTCTGTTCCTGGGTGTTCATCTGATCTGTTATTGGAGACTCTTCGTTAGTGTGAGTTTGACTTGTGTCTTGTGCTTTATCTGCTGTGCCTGGTGGGCCTTAGAATTGGATGAGCAGGATTAGAGTTGCAACTTAGGGAGCAGCCATATAAATCTTAAGCCATATATGCTCTTAAACCTGAACAAGCACACTTTAATATTAAAAAAATGGTGTAAGACTGGAGTTTGTTCTTCTGGAGGAAAACCTCTGTCAGGGAAATATATTAGTTCTGAGTCAACAAAGCTACATATTATTCTGATCCCTTTGTGTGTGGCAATAAATCTTCTTGCTAGTGTAGTTGTGGGGGGTTTTTGTGAGCTCACTTAAATGGTAGGTGAGAAGCTGCTGACTAAGGTTTGTGTGAAAAACATAGTCTGAAGTGAGAAAAGTTGCCTCATCAGAGTTTTCCCCTTCTCCCTCTGTGAGATAGTATTTCTCATCACTTTGATGTTGAGTACAATGCCTGAAGGAAAAATAAACTTTTAAAATCCATGCAGAAATAGCAGACTGAGTATTTTTAAGTGCAATTTATAGCTGTATCCGCAGCCCCCAGCAGAGGGCAAGGATGGGAACACCTTGGCTTTGGTTGTGCTCTGCCAAAGAAACAGTGTGACTGACAGTCAGCACTGCGAGGGGAGGGTTTGGAGTACAAAACTCGTTTTGCTGGACTAAATTCCAGACTTAATGAAGATCTGTTGGGTTCCTCTGTGATGGCAGGGACATTTGCTTAGCACCATCCTGTCTTGCAGACAGATGTGAGCATTTCCAGAGGCCACACCTGGATGCAGCGAATGCTTGAGAGGGAAGGCTGTGAAATAATCCAATTTAAGGGATATGCTGAAAGTTTAGCTGTAATGGTAGCTTTAGGAAGGCAGGAAACATGCAGATCTGTTGGGAGACAGCTCTCAGTTTGGGGGAGAGAGATGAAATCTTGTGAACTTACCTGACTCAGTGCTGTTGCTGTGCTGGGAACTGTCTTGTTTTCCTGTATTGCCATTTTCTCAAGAAAACACTCAAGGAAAAGGTCTGTAAAGCTCATTCTTAGTGGAGCTGGCCATTAGCCATGCCTTAGGTTTAGTTTGCTGATGTCAGGTAAAACTGAGCATTGCAGGGGTTTATCAAGCTGAAAGGCAAAGGTGTTCACAGGAATATTCAAAGACTGGGGAAGTCCGAGCAGAAAACCTGAACATCTTGAATTGTTACTAATCCCTCCCCTACCTACCTTCCGAAAAGTGGATGGCAAATAGCAAATTGATGCATTGAATCCACCTTTTCTTGCTGATTTGCAAATTTGAAATGAATTGTGGCACAAACTTAGTGTGTGTTTAAGGAAAGCTCTACAGGCTTAGATAAGGCAATAACAGTGGCAGTTGGAGATGCCATAACCCTCTGTTGTAGCTACTGCAATAATGCACTTTGGAACATGCTGCTTTAATAAAAATTCTTCTTACTTCAGCAATTTCATAGCAGTAATCATGGCAGATGTGAAAATAAATGGGTTGTAATCTCAGAGTTGTTCATTAAACCCTGCTTTAAATTGTGGCAGGTGTAGTTCTATCATCAGCCAAAGTAACTCTCGATTTTAAGGAGGGGCCAAAGTTGGTCAGTGTTGTTCAGGCATCCTGGACTTAGATTTACCCACCCAAATGTGTCACAAGGGAAGAGCGTAAGTTTCCCCCGACAAAGGCTTTGGGAACAATAATACTCAAAATAATTTGGGGACATGGATGTGAGAATTGTCTATGTCGTTCTGTATCGCACTGTAAGGCCCTTCGAGGAGGGTAAAATAAAACTTTGTAAAAAAAATTAAGGTTATCTTGTAGCATTTGAGCATTTCAGTTTAAGGCTAAACATTTCCTTTGTTCTTTGGAGTATTTGCAGGTACCTTTTGGGTAGTTCCTTGTTAGTGTATTTGCCCACCTGGTGTGAAACACTTTTAAGTTGTTGGCTGTGAGCTTAATGAAATGGAAAGCACAGATGATGAAAGCACTGCGCCTTTTTCACTGATGTGACATTTTGTCAGACTATTTTTTTGGGTGGGGAGAAGGTAGGATTTGGTTTCTTGTGTATGTGATACTTTCTATGATGTGCAAACAAGTTTATTGGAAACTGGATTTGGGTACACTGTGTACTGCTTGTAACTTAAGCTTGGAAACCAAGAGTGATGCATGATGATGTGTTTCATTACTGACCTGTGAAGCATACAGATGTCAAATGTTTCCTTTGTTTCTTTGTGTTTGGAACTGCTGGAGTTGAAATACATCTTTGCTGTAGTCCTCCCAAGCATGGAGTGATGGCTTCATTTAAAAATGCTTCTGGTAAACAGACTTGAAGGGGGGGCAGTGACTGGGTGAGAATGGCCTTAACTCCTGCATCCCAAATATTTCTTGGACTCTGCATAGTGTATGCCTTTATTAGGAATAACTGGAAGTATGATAGAACTTAGAAATTTTAAGTGAATGTTCTTTTATAATAGATCTCATTTGCCACCTTGCTGCTGTATATGGAAAAAACAGCTATCAGTTACCAATGGTGGGAATACAGATTCTTTTACCAAAAAAATCTTATAGACTTTCTTGGTAAAGAGCTGCAGTACTGCTGCTACAAGAAATGCAGTCTCAAGAAAAAATAATAATTAAAAAAAAGGCAGAAAAATCAGATTCATAAAATTGTTTAGGTTGGTAAAGGCTTCTACAACAAGGGCCCAACAATTAACCCAGCACTGCCAAGCCTCTTGTAGGATGAAGGGTTGTGCAGACTTTTCAAACAATCATAGAATGGTTTGTGTTGGTTTCAGCTGGCCCCCCTCCATGGGCAGGGACCTGTCAGAAGTGTCAAAAACACGAGGTGAATGTGGAAGAAGAATAAACATGCAGTGGTTGGGTCCTGCTGTTTTCTAAAATGCAAATTTAACAGGGTTACTTCCCAGTCTTCTTCCCTGCTTAAATAATGGCAAAGGATTCTATGCTGACCATACCTGTGCTGCTGTACAAACCTTTCATGGCATGTTTGTCCTACAGTAACAGTGGTGTAAACATTAGTAGATGGTAGGCTACAAAAATTGTTGCAAGCACATGAAAATGAAAAATCCAGTAGTGCTATCAGCCTTTCAATAATGAAATCCTAATCTAAATCCTATTAACAAACCTCCATTATTGTTTTGGTTTTTTGCAATAAAAAATAATACCATGCATGTTAGAGCAAACATCTGTCCCTGTGGCCTGATAATTGGAGATACATGATCTTGGTTTATTTTCATTGGCAGTGTGTAGGCAGCAAGTTAAACTTGCCCCTGAAACCAGTGTTTCAGAGCTGTAGTTGAAGTCAGCTCAATTCTGGAACTGTTTCCTTGACGCTAATGGCCAAAAAAGCACAGAACCCCAGAGGGGTGGATGTTTTAGGGCTTCTCTATCCACTGTGGAGAGTTCCCTTATGGAGGCAGTCAACATAATGATATAGGAGCTTTCTCTGCAGGGCAGTGGCTACAAACAGCCTCTACCCCCTTCTGAATTTCATTGCCACTTTGGAACTTCCCCTGAATTAACATGCCCTGTATGAACATTGCTGACTTGTGCCTGTTTAGCAAGTCATTAATTGTTACCACAAACTGTCACCCTTTATCGTAGCTCTGAGGAAGCAGAACCCACAGTTTTGCTGTTCTTATTCTGAATTGGCTCTTGGGAAGAAAATCAGCCACCAGCTTTCATGAGAAATAGAACACAAACTGTAATGAGGCAGGTGAAATATTCTGTCATAATTAAAAAAAAATCATCTTTAAATAAATCAACTGTGTGTCTTAAGGACGAAGAGGTGTTTTTGTAGATTCTCTTGGTTTGTACATGATCTGCATGAAATCCTGGATGTACAAGAGTGACTCTGAAGCCTGTTGTGCCAGGAAGAATACTCAGGACCGTTACAGACCATACCACATCTTTGGAAATGAAAATAATCAGCAATGCCACTGGAATACAGCTTACCCTATTTCTTAATACTTAAATTTCCTTTAAGCCCTTCCCACAGTAGCACTGTTTAGTCTCCACGCTAAGGGAGGAGGAGTAGAGGGTGTTGGGGATTTCCACTCAATACAACCACTCACTGGCTGGTTTCACAGCAGCTCAGTGGCCTGAAGCAATTCTCATCAGAAGGGGCTGCCTAGACCTAGAAGGAGAAATGCGCTTGGACCTTGATTTCCCCATCTGTAACAACACTCCTATTTCAGATCACACTTCAGTCAGCATTTATATGTCTGGCCATTAAAATCTTGGTGGTAACTTTGCCACCTGCCTGTGAGGGGATGCACAGAGGAACTGAGAGCACACCCATCACAGGCTGTGTGACAACTGCTGGGGGGAGGGCAGAGAAGGGGGAGAACAAATAAGTAGAACAAATACTGTGCTATATCAGGTTTAGCTTCTAGGGAAAAAAAAAAAGCCAGAACTTGCATGTAGAGACAGTACAGTTTGATCTGACCAAGTCTGCTGGAAAGATTAATTCAGTCTAGTCAAGCCTTTCCAAACACAGATGATGCAAAGCGTCTCCCAATAATTCCACCTCCTTCTGAGGATCACAGCCTGTATCAGCAGAATTACGAGCACCTAACAAACAACTTTCTCCAATGTCCTCCCTTTTACAGCACATCCAAGCCTGGGTCCTACCCTGCAAAACATTCCCTTTTTAGTTACTCATTAACTTGACCTCTTGGTGCCTGTAATTAATTAAACTTCAGGCAGGATAAGAAAGTGACTATGTGCTCAGTCCAGCTACTGCTCTAGGATAGCAATAGGTTAAAATCCAGTACCTTGTCAGTAACAGCACAGATTTTTCAATGGGCCTGAGCCTCTTTCAAGTTCAGATTAATCCAGAGTACAGCACTAGTAAGTAGGAACTAGTAGTTTAAGAAGGGGGGGAAAAGCAGAACTGGTTAGGTTTTGGATTGTGTTTTTAATCAGTACAACAGACTACCCGAAGAGGAAGACACAAAGTAAAGCTTCCACACATTTCTAAATCTCCAATGTATTTTTTTTCAGTGGACAGTTAATAGCAGCCCTTCTCTCCAAAGTCCCTGCCCCCTCCCTGCTGGATCACTAAAAGGCAGTCTGTGGCCAATACCAAACTGCATTGCACTGGAGCTTGTGAAAGAGAAACCACATTGCACACTACCATGTACCTCTGTCACTTCAAATTATTTCTTAAAACCATCAAACTTGTAGGAAAAGGACTCCATAACCATAGTTCTCTTTTGGGTTAGCATTAAAAATTTAACCCCACATCCCCTCCTCACTGAAAGATAAGGTATCATTTAAGGCCTTCTACAGCAAATTTTAATGCCAAATTACAACCTGACCATTAACAAAGAATCAAGAGTTTCAATTAAGAGAACCATTAGCACTGGTCTTCACCAGAAATTTGCATCTACACAATCAAATGCTATAAAATATTTCTTTCTTGAGATAAGATCTGTTAACTTTTCCCTTTAAATTTCCAGGGTTTAAAATAAGAGTTTGGAAGACTTGTTTGATGACTGCACATCAAACTTTCAATTGTTGCTTTTTAGCATGACAGCCTTCAAAAGACAAATATCAGCTGGTGCACAGGGCAGAACCACCTTTATTACAAAAACACCTTTTGCAGGGTTTACACCTGAGAAACTTCCCACAGGATTTAGAAGCATTAATTTTACAGCTACAGCCCATGAAACTGGGTAATTCAGAGATTCTCAGATTAAACTGGCATCCTTGAGATAAGGCAGCAGTGCCATCGCAACTGGAACTGTGCAGGATCTGTGGCTCTAAGTCACCCACAGACATGTGTCCAGAAATGTCAGAGCCACCTGTCCAGTGTTGTAACTGCTGAATCACATGGTTTATTGCTCAAAATAGAAGTGATATGCACCAATTCTTTCCTCACTGACTTCCATTTTCTTTCTCAGCAATTTCATGTCCTATTGCTGCCTTGGGGTACAAACAAAAGTCTTGGATCTTCCCTATGCCCTCTATCCCCAAATTTAATGGCAAACCAGAACATACTCTGCAAACAAAACTAACTTCTAGCTCTCATAAAAAAGATCTTCTTTCCAACACTAAAGTAAGTTAATATTAATTTAAATTTAATACAAAAAAGCCATTATCATTTACAAATATTAAAAGTCACTTAGTCTATCCTGTCTAGTTATACTCTGGAATTTCCTTCTGAAAGTGCTCAAACGCTTGAATGAAAAACTAAGCATCTTTATTTTTGTTAAGCATCTCTTCCAGTGGAAAGCCACCAGTTCACTGTTTTGTTCTGAAAATATTTTTACAGGACACTAGTCAGGCAACACACAAGTCAGCAAGGTCAGCAAGGCTGTACAGTATTTTACACAGATAAAGTGCATCACAGAACGCCATACAGTGCAAGTTCAAACTGTTTTCCTGAAATCACAATATAGTAAGTGAGGCTGGGCTCCCTCTGTGCTATCCAATTAAAGGTTCATCATCATCACTTTGTAACTGTAGCCGGGCAAAGGGCCGTGGTGGAACGACTCTGTTCTTGGAGATGACTATGATGCAGGTGAAAGTACTCAGGATGACGAACGCCCCAATAACTATCCCAATAGCTTCGGGCAGGTTGATGCACCACTGGTCAGCCAGCAGGCACTTGGTGTTTCCCAAAGTGCCGTTGTGGGGCTGTGGTGTCAGGCCCAGGATGTGGCACATCATGGGGTAGATGTCCACATTGTTGATGGAGCTGTGTGTGTATCCGCGGCGGAAGGCGGGACCGCGCGCAGCCAGGAAGGGGTGCATGCTGGGGAGAGTGTTGTCATAGCCATGGTCACCCACTGCAGGGAGCAAAACGGAACAGTTAACACCACAGGGTCCATCTGAATGTTGGGTATTCCCTCCTCTCTCTCTCTCCCCTCCACCCCTGAAAGTATGTATTTTAACCAAAGGCTAATGCCGAACATAAATGCACATGCTGGATCAAGCACTGAAGGAAACCCAGAGTTCCTTCCCCAAACCCCAGAAGACTTTTCCAATACCAGTCTTCAGCTACAGTTCTCCCTCTCATTATCTCTTTTCCTTTCACTCCTTAACATTTCCAACTTTCCCCCTTCCCATTCCTCATGCCAAAGTTGTATAAGGAGGTTGTCGCTCCACCATGAGTCACTAGCTGGAATGGAAATTTTTACTTCTCAGATATTTGGAAAGTCATCTCTCCCTTGCACAGCAGACAGTCTAATTACTTCTTAAAAGCCAAGCACCTTTCCATTGATAGTGTTTCATTTGAACATATTAAGTACCCTCAAATCCCGTTTATCAGATTAGGTACTTCGGGTGAAGGGACACACAGAGTCAAAACCAAAAAAAAAAACGGTCAAAGGATCACTGTGCCTCTGACAGGCAAAACCCAAAACCTTTGGTAGGTTTTTAAGATAAAACATAAAGAGCTAAAAAGCAGTCATAGTCAAATTTCCTAACAACATTCCTGAAAAACCTGTCCAAGATGCCAGAAGCTTCTCACAGCACACTCAGCACAGTATGTGAGTGACTGCACTTGAGTCCCTTTCTTAGTAACAGTTGACAGTCACCCTGAGAACTGTCTCCTCGGGTGCTTCACTGAAGTTTCTGATGTAAAATGTCCAGATTCTGACTGATTAGAAAACACCACTTAAGTGAACTTCCACGGGTCCTTTTTAATGTTTTCTACCATTCTGTTTGTTACCACAGAGATATTACTGCACCACATCTCATTTGACACAATACTATGTTTCTTGATTTTTTTTTCTTCTTTTGCTACTTGGTTGCTTTGAGCAGAGCTCTTTCAAGTTCCCTCTCCAATGTAAGTTCCTAATCTTTCACTCTGAAGTTGGATTCTGGTGTGAGGTACTGGTACACTTGGCATTCACTTTTGTCCATGAAAACAGTAAGCCTTAAACAGTTTTTTTTAGGCTAAAGCCTCCCCTGCCTGATTGTGGGAAGCCTTGGCTAACAAAATTGGTTTGAAAAGGGATTCACTTCAGCTGATAGAATACTGTTCCTTATAAATATACAGTTATTAATTATTTTAGGTACATGGAATTGAATCTAATCAGAAACAAGAGATGCCTATAATAGAGAACACCTGCGCTATATACTGTTAATTTGAAGACAACTGTAGCAAACCTGTGGGAAAATTAAAATGTAAACATCTTGCATTAAAAGCAGCACTTTTGGACAAATAATGAGAAAACCTGAACTTAACTGTGCAAAGGACAGACAGAAAGAACAGCCAAACTGGATGAAAACTGGAGTTTCCACCACTCAGCATCCTGTCTCTGACAGCAGTCATACAGGGAATCTGGGGAGTATCCAGCAGGGATATCCCCTGACATACCTGCCAGCCCCAAGCTGTGGCTGCTCAGAAACTTCCTGGAAGCTGGAACCTTTTTATTTAATTTCTATTAATGGATTTTCCTTCCAAGAATCTGTCCAATCCTTTTCTGAACACATGTATGCACATATATATATATATATCTATATATCTATATATATCTGTACACACACAGAGCTCTCATCTACAACAGATTTACAGGTTGAATTTTCTCATTACTACAACAAAGAAATCTATATGGAATTTCTTCTTTGAGATATACTTTCATGTGACTGTTGGATTTTTTTCTGTAAATTATACATGCCCCTTGCCTGCCAAAAAAAACCCAAACAACAAACCTGCACGTGGAACACTTGGAATATGTACACACACATATATATATATATATTTGTAATTTGATGCATATATATATATATATATATATTTGTAATTTTGAAGCATCCAGCAGGAAGAAAGTCCATAGCTTAGCAGTGCACTGAAAAGTAACACCTGTTTTGGGGTTTGTCTTTCAAACATGCTATTTGTTGCACCCAATAGGAAGAACTCTGGCTTCTTTGACCACTATTGTTGTGTTCCTATTATTTTTAGTATTTCCTGCCATTCATTTTTGTTTCCTAGTACTTGTACTGCAACATTAAGTGTTGGGTCTTGCATGCCTCGATTTATGCACCTCTCTCTCTCTCTCTCTTTCTCTCTCTCTCTATATATATATGTTTTATATGCAATAAAAGTTAAACTACTCTAGGGAAAGCTTGAGATAGACTAACCTGCCTAAGATAATAGCCTGAAGTACAGTTGTAAGAATTAAGTTGAACATGACAAAGTGTTTCAGCCCACAGAATATCCCCTCTCTCTTAAAACACTCGAGGCTCAGGCTGAGAATGTTC
The DNA here is from genome assembly GCA_035583135.1 of Lophotriccus pileatus. Classification (NCBI taxonomy): domain Eukaryota; kingdom Metazoa; phylum Chordata; class Aves; order Passeriformes; family Tyrannidae; genus Lophotriccus; species Lophotriccus pileatus. The sequence goes on from JAWWES010000115.1 coordinate 109,841,207, forward strand.
TAGAAAACGCTGAGCTGTTCCTAAATGTGCACAGTGCCAGGACTCCACTTGCTAAAGGAGAACCATCCTGCAGCTGGCTGGAACAGAAACAAGACAGTTTACCAACATAAACCACGGAGAGCACCAAAGAGAAAAACACACTTACACTTGGAAAGTGACTCATTCTGTACAATTGTCCAGCCTTCGTCTGCAACCAGAATTATGGGTTGGATTCTCTTGTTATGACTATAATGAAATCTCTCTGGAATTTCTTCTTTGAGATACACTTTCATGTGACTGTTGCAATTTTTCAGTAAGTTATACACATCTTCTTTGTCTGCCAAGAAAAGAAACTGCATGTGAAACAGCTGGAAATTAACTCCTGTTTATTACAATTATCTGCCATTAAACCTAAGAAGCATTATTTCAAAACAATAATATTTTAAAAGACACGCAGAAAACGATTTTTTCATGTCCCTAATGAAAGCAATATATGTCAGGGTGGATTTCACTATCTGCTTCAATTTTAAGTCAGACACATCACAGCTGTGGCTTTAGACCTACAATTCAACTTATCCTTTCGGCTGGCAGGGAAATATTCAACCAGAGAAATCAAGAGAAAACAATCACCCCTCCTAGTAGTCAATATCTTATCTGATGCAGTAAATATTTAATTTTGGGTTTTTTTACTGTATGAATCATTTTGTTCATTAGTCTGGCCACAGCTGTGGAAACTGAGTTCAGCAGTGTCCCAATATGGGAACTGCTCCCTACTCAATACAGAAATTGAATTCACAGCATGAAACCTCAAGTTTCACTCTCAGAAACAGAAGTGGAAAAATGATCAAAGTTGGGTTTAAATTTTTACTTTGAAATTTACAGAATGGCATTTTTTATTCTGAATAAACACGTGGGTTTATGTCATGCTTACCTTGAATTACAACTGCATAGACTAAGCAAACAACGAGAGAGCAGGTGTGCCTATCTACTTTCTCAACTAGATGTGCCAGGATCATCCTTATGATAACCCATAACAATTTGACAAGAAACTCTCACTGGCCCCCTGATTACCAAAACAGTGATCTCTAAATAAACCAACATCTCTTAGCTTATTTATAAGCTGTACGAACTCCACTGGTTTAGCAAAAGATGTGAACAGCCTACCATAGTGTGTACTTTTTAGAGGGAATATAAACAAGATTTAAATCTCAGTGTGTGACTTAAAAAGCAGCCAAACAAAACATACTCTGCCTTGGCAGCACCGCAGCAACCGGAGTCCTGTCGATCAGAGTGTAGTTGTCGCGCCCAATGCACTCGTCCAGGATAATCAGCTTCTCTGCAGAGCAGGAGGCCATTCCATGATCACTTGTTATGATGACATTAATAGTGTCCCACAAACCCGATGCCTTCAGTTTATTCATAAGGAAACCAATCCGTTTATCCACTTCTTCCAACACTCTGCGCATGTTCTGGGTGTCGTCAGGTCCGTACTTGTGCCCACTTGCATCCGGTTCTTCCCAGTATAACACACCAAAACTGACCACTGGGTTGGAGCTGTTCAGCCACGCAACAATCTTCTCCACTCTCTCCTCAAACTTCACTGAGAAGTTGTACTTCATAAAGAACTGAGGGCTGGTATTGTTAATTTTTACATCGGAACCGGGCCACATGGCAGCAGCACTTGCTCCCTTTCCCTGCTGTTGGTTTGTTACCCAAATTGGAACTGCCTCATCCCACCAGAAGGGATCTGAATCATTGAACTGGGAAAACTTTTTATGGGCATCTGCATCATACATGTCATTAGCCACAATGCCATGGCTCTCCTCATATAAACCCGTCACTATGGTGTAATGGTTTGGGAAAGTTTTGGTGATAAAAGAATTCGTGACTTGTTTTACAAGCACACCATCCTCAATGAACTCCTGAAGATGAGGAAGCTTATAGGTTTCCAAGTAATCGGCCCTGAAGCCATCGAAGGACACGAGGAGTAACCTGGAATCACCAGCTGAGCAAGCACAACAGGCAAGTATTCCGGCGAAAAGTAACATTAACACTGAGCTCATTGTTGAGGCTTCAAAGTACTTCCAGCAGGTAATCAGATGTACCTGAAAAATTTAAAAAGATAAGGCATGTAACCAGTTTAACTAGCTACACATTAGGTACATCTTCTTTGCAGAGGGTAACTCCAAAATAACCAGTCTAAACAACCACTCAGGTCAACCACGGATTTCCCTACTGACTTCAGAGGTTTCTCACACTGTCAGTTTTTCATACAGTAAAACAAATGAGCAATAAGATTTTTTTTATCGTAAACTAAATGAAAGGAAGAATTGTTTTCTCTCTTTTGAGCAGTTATTCCATCATTCTGTGTGTCTTATTACAATTCTACATCCCAAGATAGACAATCCATATTTTTCCTCAGGCACCTGAACAATTTCAGCCCCACATTTAAGAGTCCTCTGCAGCTCTAAATTCTTATTACACATCCCTGCTCAGACCAGAAGTCTGTTTCCTACTGTTATTATAACTTTTCTTTTTCATCCTACCTTCTGAGCCTTTCAACATTCTTATTCACTCAGTGCTTATTCTATAAACACAACTGCCAGGATTAACTTCTACTCCTTCTTTCCTTCTAAGGTCTTGCACATCTACCATAACAATATTTAAACCTATTTTTTTATGTATCATATTTTTCTCTCTAAAAAAAATTTAAAAAATCATTAGTAACCTTAGCTGTGAGACAAGTATTTCTCACCAAGGAATTCATGACTATTATGAATGCAAGGTATGATTTGCAAGCCTTTTTCCCCCCTACATTTATTATGTGTGCCCAGAGCACTGTTCAGGAAGGTCCAGAATGATTCTCTCACTCTTTAAGAAAGAGGAAGTGAAGCTCCAGGTTTCAAAAAACCTTCTGCAACGTTGTTAGTGTATTTATTTCTCAAGAAGAGCCCCACTTGCTCTAGCAAGTGTCTCCTTTATCTCATTTGCACAAAGTGGGTGATTAAAGGAGCAGCAGCCGTTTTCCCAGCTTGTACTAACAGTAACTTTTTCCTCTAAACTCCTTAAAACTGCAGCAGTATTATTTTAAAAGTATAAGGAGCTTTAATGCTAGCTATAGCTTTACAGCAGTGAGTGGGATTCAAAGTAGGAGAAATCATTGCTCCTGCCTCCAGCAGTTAAAATTTTTTTAGAAGATACAAGAGTTAGAAAAGATGATCGTCAAAAACAGCATTAAGACACTTCCTAATACAGAGGATTTGGAGCACGGAGCCCCTTTAAAGAAAAAAATAAAAAGGAGACAAGAAAATAGCAACGGAGTAGCGAAACACCCGTTTGATGTTGTCAGATGCTTTAAAAAGCAGAACCAAGGTTTTCCATAGCGCACTAAAACGCAAAAACACAGCGTTCGCTTCGAAACACACCAAAGCTGCTCAGCACTTGCGTTTTGGGTTTTTTTTATACACAAACGTCGCGGTTTAACCAAAAATTAACTCTACCCCAGGCAGAACCAGCACAACAACCCAGCTGTGGAACGCCGCCAGCACCAGTGCCACCTGCTCCCGAGCCCCCGCACCTCCCGGCCGCGCTGGGGAGTTGCGCAGCTCGGTCAGGACGGAGCTGTCCCGCCTGCGGAGCGCAGACACCCTGCACCGCCGACCCGCCGGGCGCTCTGGGACGGCTCCCCCCACACGCGCGACTGCACTCGGACCGGGCTCACCGTCCCCACCGCCTCCCGATGCGGGACACTCCCGTACCCGCCCGGTCCCCAACGTGAGGTCCCGCTCCGGCTCCGCTCGGGCCGGAACGCGGGGGCGGCGCCGGAGGTGACCGGGCCGGCTGAGGTGGAGCGGGACGGGGGGAGTAAGGGGGGGGTGCCGAGCGCCTGCGCACCCGCCGCGCCCGCGGCCCCAACCGACACTGACGGCCCTCGGGGGGGCCGCGGGAGCTCGTCAGTGCGCGCGGCCTCCGCCCGCTGCGATTGGCTGCGGGCCCGCTGGCGGGAGATCCGATTGGCTCCGGCGCGGTGGGCGGGGCGCGGGGAGGCACGGGGGGGGGGGCGGGAAGTGAGGGGCGGGCGCTGAGGGGGGTCATGGGGAGGCCGTGGGAGGCAAGGCGGGATTTCCAGTTTCACGGAGTTAACTCGGTTGGAAAAGGCGTGTGAGATAATCTAATCCAAGCACTGACTGATCAGCACCCTGGCAACTAGACCACGGCACTAAGTGCAACGTCCAGTCTTCCGTTAAACACCTCCGAGGATAGCTACTCCACCTACGTCCTTGGGCAGCCCGTTTCAATGCTTGACGACCGTTTTTATGCAGAAAATTTTTCATAATATCCAATCTAAACTTCTTCTGGAAAAACTTGAGGCTCGTTCCTCTTGTCCTGTTGCTTGTTACTTGGGATATGAGACTAACTTGCACCGGGCTACACCCTCCTTTCAGGGAATTGTGGAGTGAGAAGGTGCCCCCTGAGCCTCCTCCAGGCTGAGCCCCCTGAGCTCCCTCAGCTGCCGCTCAGACTTGTGCTCCAGACCCTTCCCCAGCTCCGTTGCCCTTCTGTGGACATGCTCCAGGACCTCAATATCCTTCTTGAATCGAGGGGCCCAGAACTGGACGCAGCACTTGAGGCGCATCGCCGGTGCCCATGGGGACAACCACTTCCCTAGGACTGCTGGTCACACTATTCCTGATACATCCCAGGATGACGGGAGCGGGGCTGAGGGGAGCCGTGGGGGGCTGAGGGGAGCAGGGCTGTGGAATGCAGCTGTCACAAGTTGGGAGATGTGATGAGTTGCAAGGGACCTCGAGATTTTATGAGGGGCATGTTGTACGGTCTGGGGTGAGGGTCACTTGGTGTGCAGGGTGTTTCCTGGCTGCCCCATGGCTGAAGGACACTGTGGGGCGAGTTGAGGTGATGGGACGTGTTCCTGGGAGTTTCCGTGTTTTCCCAGCACACCCATAACCTGCCTCCCGCCTCCTTTGCAGGTGTCGCAGCACCCCCAGGCTGTCACCTTTTCGAGGCAGTGGTGACTGTCAGCATGTCTTCTCTGTGACTCTGTCTCTCCTTTGGTCACGCAGCTCTGAAAGTTGGCTGTTCACATCCTTACACGCATATGACCTTTCTGTGTTCTCTTGTGAAAAAACTGGTTTACCCTAAAACTCAGAATACAGACGGGAAATGGTGATTGTGTTGTTGAATGTACTCCGAGTGCCACCACACCCCCTGGAAAAGCAGTGTGTGGTTACAATGGGTTGAGGTCCGTTTTGGGTCATGGTGTAAGTCTGCTTCATAAAATAAGGCGAATAATTTACATTCCCACGGTTTTCCTCTCTATTATGAGGACAGATTAGTAATTCTGCAAAACCTGTTAAGTTACTGGTGCTGAATAACAGTGAGATCAGCACTATGTAAAACATCCTTCAATAGCACAGAGCACAGATCATCACTCTATTTTAAATTTCATCCTAAAAACTGAGAAAATGACATGCCTATAGCTTCATGATTGACTGAAGCAGATCTGAATTTCATCCTGTGTATCCTGCTGGAATGTTTGTTCTGAATACCACATAGACTTCAGCTTGTTTCTCTCTAATGGCTTTCACATATGTATGAGTTAGGCAGGTTGTGCTACCTGCCTGTTCCAGCTGTGGAGTGGCTCTAAAGATGTGGTACAATAGGCTGAATAAAGTGACACACCTCTGATTCACCTTGATTTATGGAATGTAGCAGGTGTGGCAAAGCACAAGACTGTGAAAGAGGGGAAAAAAAACAACTCCAGGTGAGCAAGATAAGACTTCTTGCAGCTCTTCACGTGTTACGTGTCAGGTTCAAGTCAAGGTCTTTGGGGTTTTTTTTCCTTTTTTGTTACACTAATTCAGCTTTCTGAATATGCATGTGACAGTTGATCATGTGGAGGAGAGATGTGTCCTTTACGGATTACTTTTTTGTATTGCCTTAAAAATATTTATATATATATAATATATAATATTATATATATATAGTATATAATATTTATAATATATACAGAGTGAACTAGAGCTCAAGGGAATTCACAACAGGTGCAATCTTTTAGCCAATTTCATCAAGTTATGATTGAGTTGATGATTTGAAGTTACAAACTTCATGCACAGATTCGGACAAATTTTAAGCATCAGGGTTCTTTTGCCAACCTAGTTTGGCAACATACGCAGCTATTCAGTCTAGAAGGCGTGAGTAATCTCATGTTTACACCTCCTCACATGCTTTGAAACCTATTTGCAGTATTCAACTATTCATGAGCGCAGCCTAATGTGATGTGTCCAATTTGACACATCATGCAGGCAGCACAACATACCAACTCTGGACTCTGAACTGGGCTAGCCAGTATGTGTCTAATTATGTATTTAATACAGCTCTTGGTTCCATTTACACTGTTTGCCTACAAGAAATGGGTGAGTTATGTGTATACTTATATTAAAAGAAGTAAAACTGGGAACTACCAAGTGTTTGCCTTCCATCAACTTGATCTCTTTCTATATTGTATTTCACCCCACATTTGCCTGCAGGTCTAAGCACTAGACCATCCTAAATGCTGCCAGAAGCTGTGCAGGTTTTTTGCTGGAGTATAATTGAGCACATGCAGCTTGAAAACCATTGCATGCATTTGTTTGTGTCAGTGGAATTTAGTGAATGGCAGGAAGTAAAGCGTAGGCAAACTCAAAATATTCTCTGTGTTTGGTAGGTTTAATAAAGCATTTCATTTCTAGATGGAAAACTATATCCTCCTATTGGCAGTGTTGTAAAGGGGAAACAACTCCAAATTTATTTGAATGAATTAAAATTTGGTTTCAATTTGGGTTAATTTAATTGGGATTGTCAGCCTGGAAAAGAAAAGTCTTCAGGGTGACCTAGTTGCAGCCTTCCAGTACCTGAAGGGAGCCTACAAGAAAGGTGGAAAGACACCAATTACAAAAGCATGTAGTGACAGGACAAGAGAGAACTTCATACTGAGAGTAGGTTTAGATTAGGAATTAGGAAAACATTCTTCACTGTAAGATTGGTGAGGCCCTGGCACAGGTTGCCCAGAGAAGCTGTAGCTGCCCCATCCCTGGAATTGTTCAAGGCCAGGCTGGATGTGGCTCTGAGCAACCTGGTCTAGTGGAAGGTATCCCTGCTCATGGCAGTGGTGTTGGGACAGGATGATCTTTAAGGTCCCTTTCAACCCAAACCATTCTGTGATTTTATGATTCTATGAAAACTTGATGTTGCATGTAAATAGTTCAGATATTTGTCTTAAGTGGTTTCTTAAGAAAAAGCAGGGCATTTTCACTGCTTAATATTGAACGAGAAATATTTCCTGTATTTCCGATTTTGTTCTCAGTTTTATCCATGTGACAGAGATCTCTGTGACCATTTTTGCTCAGCAGTTTTGTAACCTGTCATTTAGCGTGTTTTGATGCATCTTTATATAATTGAGATTAAAAAAAATAAAAAGTGGTTTAATGAGACCATAAAAGGGCTGGGTGACTTAGAGCTGTTAAACTTTATTAGACACTAAGCTTTTAGTGCCCATTTAATCTGAAGCATTGCTCGTATATGGAGGCTATAAACCAAACAGGGCTCTTAACCTTGCTGTTTCTCAAACTGTATGGAAGGAAATCCCTAAGGCTGCATGACAGGCTGATACAGAGGACTCTGGTGCCTCTGCCTTCTTTATTTTGATTACCAGAGCCTCCACTGCAAACAGGCTTGAAGCTGAGTTGCTGGGCTTCTCAAGGGTTGGTTTCAGAGATAAACAAGTGTGTTGAAATGATGCCAGATTTTAAAGGTGAACAAAAATGTTTTGCTTAGAGCAGTTGGGCAAATAAAAGGTCAGTATTTCGGAGGCTCTCAGGTATTCTAATGAAGTTTCCAACCATGGGGTTGGAGACCAAACCAAGTAAAGTTTTATAAAAGGAACTGGAAGACCACAAATAAAGGGCTTTGGAACATCCAAATTTGGAATAATTGTTTAGGCCCTGCAGCAGGTACAGCAGATTTTCAAATGTCTGTTGGCAATGACTCCTGGTATTTTTAACAACTAAAAGCCATTGATAACATGAGATTTGAGTGTCCTGTGCAAAGTAGTTTTCTATTGCTTATCCGTTGGAGAAGTGTCTGTCTCACATAGTCAAATTTACAGATGTGTTTGCTTTACATGTGTCTTTTATGCAGTCAGCAGCAAAAGAGAATCTGGTTGAAGGTGAATAACCATTACTGCAGCAAGTTCCTGGATTTGTGAATCAGCCCCTCAAGCAGAATCCAAATCAGTGTTAGCTGAGCCATAAATGGATTTCTGGAGACCTGCTTCAAGGATGTGCTGACTCCTGTGTGAAACGGTGTCATGATCAACTTTCTTCTGAAATGGTTCTTCTGTGTGTTTTATCTTCCTTGCTGCATCACAAATAGAATACAAATAGAGGTATAAAATGTGGAATAAAGGTATTATCCTCATGCTGTTTAGTGCAAGATTATCAGTGAATAAAGCATTACTGTTGAACTGTGGAGAGATGAGGTGGTGCTAACAAAACAAGTAAAAGCTGAGGCTGGAAACGATGCAAGAAAGTTTGTTTGCAGTTGATTTCATCCAGGTATTGATTGCAGCCAGGAGTGAAAACAAAGTTGTGTGATTTTATTGCAAGCTCCTTGTAATAAATCTGTAAACCATGACCAGTTTCTCTCCCAGAGCCCGCAGTGTAGTTTCAATAATGTCCTTGAACTACAAGCTTTGAACTGCAAAGCTTTGGCAATTTTTGAGCTTTACAAAGAAAAAAGTTGGGCTTTTTTGTAAAACCAACATCCTGAATGGCCAGGAACATTCACAATTTTTGCATTGAGTGCCCTTAAGTGAAAGTGAAGTGTCCGATCCTATGGGATGCCAAGATCCCTCAGTTTATGAGGGACAGTAAAATTCGTTGACTGTCATTCGGTTTCAGGTTCGGCTGTTTCCAAGAACTCTGAGTGTTTTCTTTTAACTATTTGATTTTTTTTGCATCTCTTCTGTCTGGAAAAGGTCACTTTAGAGCAAGCAAATGAAGGACTCTAATTTGTTTAGGTTATGAAGAAAGATTTACAGGCTCTTTGCATAAAGTGTGCAAATATCTTCATGGAAGACAAATAAAACTGAAGGGCTCTTAATTAAAGCACTAAAATCATAACAATTGAAAATGATCTGAGAAATTCCAATAGAAACATGTTGCTATTTCTAAACTGTGAATTACTGAAGCTATTTGTGGCACTGATGGATGAGTTGAAGTTTCCAGTATTGTAGAATGTCTAGAAGACATACAAGTTATTTGCTTTAATAAAGATCTACCCAGGTTAAAAGTCTTAAGAATCTGTATTAAATAGTGTAATGTCAAATTATTAATCTCTGAGCAGACATGAGGGTTGCTGTTTAGGGGTCTGACATTCTTGTTACTTTTCCTTCTTTCCACTCTTCTCTTCTACTCTGACTTAAGAAATGCAGGAATTTCTTCTGCTTGTCATTTTAAAATAAGCCCAAGGTGGGGGTGCTGACAGCCCAAGGTGACAGGACGAACAATAGTAGCTTCAGTGGTCTGCTTTTGACATGCTGTCCTCAATATGCCAGGGCCCTTATTCTATCTGCTGTCCTTCAGATAAAATCAAGTTGTCTAAGTGAACAACTTAAATACCAGTAAATGTCTGTGTGTGTCTGAGCTGCTGAACTGATCTCTGTGTTTCTCTGCAGAGTGAACCTGGCAGTTGTCTACATTCCTAGTGTTAGTTTTGATGTCCATTTGTGGGCTTCTAAATGTAGGAGAGTTCCAACTTTGCTGTCTAAACAGACATATCTGTTTTAGGGACCTCTGATGGCTGGGTTTTGCAGTAATAAGGACCATCTCCAGAATATACTTGATTTCCTTTCGATGTAATAATTTCCATCTCTTTTTATGACATACTTTGAGGTACCCATTTCTGTCCATTGGACTGTAGAAAGAATCAGTAATTTGCTTACTCTAGGTGCTGGACAGTAACAGAACTGTAACTTGTGCCTTATGTATGCTAACTGGAGTTGTAATCATGTCAACTCTGGTCTGCCTTGCTTAAAAAAGATAAAGGTTAGAGTAAAAACGGAAATTCAGTTATAAAGTAAAAAATAAACCTTGAAAATTGAGAGTTATGTTGTTCACGTTCTTTGTCCTTGTATGAATTTTGCTGCTTATGGTTTTTTGTGGTTTTTCGTGTTCCTGCAAAGCCAGTAACCAGTGTTACCGATGGCTCATGTGGGACTGGATGGTACAGACACTGCTCAGTGACACAACCTGGATTGCAGAACAAACACCCCAAAGTGCTGCTATTACTAACTTCCACATTAAGTCAATGCCTTTTCAATTTGGGAGCAGTGGAATTTTTGATTTTTGGTTTTGTAATCTGCCATTCTCATGGCTTTGGGGTTGGGATTGTTACTCAGAGGGCTTTGTTTAGTTTTGCTGAGATCTTTGTCTGCTCTCCTGCCTCATACAACCTCTTCCCTCTCACTTCTGTGCAGGACAGAAGTCCCATTGCCCTGGACACAGAGCACCTCTGTCCCGTTCCTTTGCTGGAGCAGAGCATTTTTGGCTGGGGAATAGGGAGGGAGCAGCACTGGACACAGGGGAGCAGGTCAAGACACCACTGTCCCAGGTCATGGGTGTGGGAGCCTCAGCCTGGATCGTTTGTTATCCCATAGCTTTTGAACTGTTACACAAAAACTGTTCCATCTTCCCTGAAAATGAAAAGGAAGGGCTGTAAACCAGCGGAGGGTTCAGGTAATGTGATGTGAAATGCACCTGATTTTCAGCTGGCTAAATTCTTAAGTGTGGTCAGGTTTCCCCTGGGGCTTTATCACTCTGTCACAAGAGTGATGTTGGGATCTTGGAGCTGGATGATTTTTTTTTTTTTTTGCTCTTGGAGTGGGGCAGAGGAAAGAAGGACTTGGGTAACTCACGATAAAGAAATTCACATCAACTGTATTTATTTATTTTTAAATAATACTCATGTTACACTCTTATTCCTTGGTATACTTGTGATATTTTAAACCCTCCAGCAGGTGCTGCTGCATCCTGCAACTGTCATCTTTGTGGTTGGGGAAAAAAAAAAAAGCAGTAGTTTAATTTAATACAACTTTACTTTTTGTTTGGTGTCATGAATATGTCCGTGTTCTCTTTTCTTCCTCAAGCTTTTTACCAGCAGAGTTACTAAGGAGGGAATTTTTATGATCCCAGTGTATTTAATCCTGCAAGTAAAAAGAGGTTGAAGATCAGTGGGAGTTGCTGATCAAGGTCATGCTGAGAGCAAGTTGAACAGTCACAGGTAGAAATATGTTTGTCTTTCTACAAAAAATGAAGAAATCCAAGTGTTTTCTTAAAAATGTAAAAAATACTCATTAGAAAAAGCGAAGCTATCAAAGTTTGTAGTTGGCTTATTGGTTTTCCCAAGTTTCGTGAACTTGAGTGATTTAGGCTCATGATTTTCAATCAGTCTTATCTTTAGTCTATTAGCTGGTCTTGAATGCAAGAATTTTACAATACAGATTACACTACATGGTTCAGAATCTCTGATTTAGGATTTCCATGTGAACAATTGTGGCTGAGTTACATACAGAAAATGTAAAAAGTAGATGTGCTTTGTCCTGTTTGCTGATGGACCACTTGTGCCAGGCAGGAATTTGTGGGTAGTAATAACTGAAATTAGACCTTCAAGATAACTTTGAAGTTCTGGAGTTACATCAGGCCAGAAATGCACCCATGAGCTCTTACTGTTCTCTGATACTTCCCTGCATCTTGTGCTGTACAATCACTGTGATTAAATTTGGTTGTTACTATGATCCTGGCACTTTTCAGGTTATCTAGGAACCTTAGAAGGTGGATCCAAGTTTAATAAGATGAAATATTGGTTTGCTTTGGATATTTAATTTCAGTAGTAATCTAAACTATTTGGTATAAATGTGTTAACAATCATAAATCTCAGGCAGGCAGCACCTGTACTCTACTGTGTGAAACAGCACGTGTTCCCTTGGTTGCTCTGTTTGGGGTGGTTGGAATTACCATCTTTCTCTCTCATGTCTGCTCTCTGTTTCTTTAAGATATCCAACCTGGCTGTGGCAGTTACCTCTCGGGAAGTTACAAGGATGGGTCAGGAGGAAAACACCTTTATTTTTCCTTTTGGCTCAAACCCAAAAGGTTAAATATAAGTAGATTATAAGAATTCTTGTCATAATCTACCTAATCCAGATGTAGTAAACATTGAGATAAAAAGCCTTTTAGTCAGTAAGGTCTGAAGTTCTCATGACTTTAATAAATGGATAACTTTATAATAATTTGATAAATTCAGGTTTGGATCTCTGGGGAGTTTCAGCTCCATTGAATTCAGTTTCTCTGGAATGTGTGTCTCTCCTGGGAGGGCAGTTCATTTTATGCTGATGCTGGCAGTATTCATCCACTTTAGATTCTGTGCAGTTTAGTGTGTCTCTCCATTCTTTAGAGAAAAAAAACTGCATGGACAAGGAAGCAAATTAGATTGCTAAAGTTTATGTCTTATGACATGGAGATACACAATTTAAATGTGATTATAATTAATCAATACATTAGGGGTATTTAATTATAGCTAATACTTGTTCAGTGCTTTCTTTTCCTATATTCCAGGGCAGCTCACAAGACTTTTTTAGAGTTTTAGCCCTGGTTTATAGATGAGAGGATGAAATTGCTAAATGTGAAGTGTGTGATCCCCAAAGTGAGCTAGTGGCAAAGCTGGAAAGAGTAAAAATTTACCACTTTATATTTTTTAATTTGTGGGTTTTTTTATAAATGATTATCATTTGTGGATGATGTTGTAAGTAACCACTGAAACGTTGCAAAGGATTGTGAAGAACAACTGATTACAGCACCTGAGATACCATTCCCAGCAGTTAGATCAATAAAGGGGTTAAAACTGAGACAGCCCTATCTTTTACTTGATTCAAAGCTCTCAGTAAATGATTGTTGGAGCTCTGCCATGTGTAGCAGAGCATTTAGAAAGCACACCACAGACTCTGCTTCCTCCTGAGGAGTGGTTGTCTGTCCACATCTCACTTCAATTGTAGTCTTTGAAGGTACCAGCAGGCAGGCAAATCTCACCAGCCAGCAGTCATGGAAGATCCAGTCTTTACCAACATCAGTGAAAACGTTAATGACACCAATGTCTGTCAGGTCTCAGACTCTGAGGAAGACAAAGGAGGTAATCTTTATTATCATGTCCGTAAAGATTCAGCATCTCCTCCTTCTGTCGCTAATAACCCAGAGAACATGGATGGTAGTCAAGAGAACTCAGAAGACAGCTGTAGTTATTCTGTGGCCTCTCAGCATGGAGACGATGGAGAAGATCATTCTTCATTTCACTGTGGTGCTGGAGAAGATGATTCTTCATCCCAGCATGGAGCTGATGGAGAAGATGATTCTTCATCCCAGCATGGAGCTGATGGACAAGATGATTCTTCATCCCAGCATGGAGCTGATGGAGAAGATGATTCTTCATCCCAGCATGGAGCTGATGGAGAAGATGATTCTTCATCTCACCATGGTGCTGGGGAAGACCACCCATACCAGCAGCTGGATCTGATGAGCCCAGCTCTGGAAGAGAACCATGTAGAGGTCACAATGTTTGAGAGCAACCTGCATTTTCCTCCAGATTTCCAGTTGCGTCACAGACAGAGCACTTTTTCCAACTCTTCAACTTCCCTCAAGTTTCCCCTTAATAATAACTCTGGAGAAACTAACAACTATCAGGAAGATTTTGAGATTTACATTTTTGTAAAGGTAAGAAATCGGGTGCTCCTAAGCACACTCTAGTTTTAACCCCCAAATCAATGTGTGTGTCCTCCAAATCAGGAGAATGTCCTACCCTCTGCTTTGTTCCAACTCTGCTGCCTGTGTGCTGCAGGGAGCCCATCCTTTCACTTACCTCTTGCATCTTAAGGCACAGAAAGAGGTGATTTCTGTTGTGTGGATGTGTCTGAGATTTCTTAATTTTGAGTGGATTTAAGGTGAAAGTATGCTGATTGTTGCTGTAATTCATTTATTCTGTGAAATCTCCCTGCTGTTACAGTTAGACTGCTACTACTTGATCTGGTTTAGTTGATCCAGTTGAGCTGGATTTCACTCTCTATCTAGTAGCTAAGGGCTCAAAAGTGATAGTTATTAATGCTATGAAGACAATTGAATATATGGTTTAAATAAAGATCATGCCTGAAGTCTTCCTTTTGTTTCTTTCAATATTCAAATTAATATATTTCAGTGATTTGTTGGATTAATCTATTTCTGTGACAATTTCAACGTGTATTTTTCAATAATTTCCAGTTAGGTATGTTACTGAAGGGGCTTTCACATTTTCTCTAACCTTATAAAGTACATACAGTTCAAAACTGTAAACATGTGTGCTATTGAATAAACAGTATGTTTCCCTTTATAAAAGCATTGCATTTAACTATTCTCAAAAAAGTTCCTTCTTTTTAACTGCAAAAGAAATAAATGTTTAAAGTCTTGTTTCTCACACCATGAGTATAATACTCTGTTATTTCAAGAGAAGTCTCATGAAGCTTCTTCACTTTTTGACATAAATAATATTATCAGGATCTGTTCCTCAGTTCCATGGGGGCCGTAGAAGCAGGAGAAGAGATTTTGTTACCACACATAGTGAGAATGTCATGACAATGTCATTATTTGGTTACTTTAGTTTATTGAAGCAAGAACACACTATAAACTTTTGGTCCTGATTTCTGTGGAAGTGGGCTGTGAGAGCCATGTGTGAGCACCCTTGGCCATTTTTTACCTTCACAGTAAGATTCTCTGAAGCAGCACCTCTCCTATTTATTTCTGTGACTGGATCATGGTCATTGCTAAAAATATGTTAGTTATATGGTCAAAGTAAGAGCTGTGGTGTTACTTCTAGTTCATATCTCTGAATGTAGACCTGCACGTGTCTGTTAAAAGTTGCAGCAATTCAGCATATTTTGTTAGCATCTATATGGTGTAAGCAACCTGAGCGTCGTATTTGGGCTTTAAAATCATCTATGTTCCTTATTCTTTCGTGTTCCTCGTTTCAAAATAATAATGTCTTCTTTTTCTATGGATAAAATAAGAAATGGGTGCAGATGCTCCCATTCAAGCAGAGTTGTTTGGGTTAATTTGAATTTTTGAAGAGTGAGCATTTTGAAAAGAATTGTCATAGAGAAGGTCTGAGGAAGTCCATTTCCTTGCCTTTGTGTGCAGAGTACCTGATTCTCCCATAAAGGAGCTTATCAGCTATACCAGAGAGAAAGGCACACTTTGTGCTCTCTTCACTTGCCAAACATAAGCACCTGGTGCCTTTGAGATGTCCTTGAATCCCAAGGCATCCTTACCTGGCTGGATGATGAGACATGAGGCTCTCAGGTGATCCATGCTGTGATCCTGGTGGGCAGGGCACTGGATACTGTTGGGTGTGTGGCTGAACTGAACTCCAGTTGACAGTGTTTTACTCCTTGAGAAACTGATGACATATAATTTTTGGCTTTTTGCTTTTTCTTTCTTTCTGGTATCAAGGTAATAAAGCAGTAACTTCCTGGAGTGTAGATCCAGCTTTGCTCTTTTTAATTACCTAGGTAGCAAAAGTCAGCCTATAAAATGGAAGGTCACAGAGTAATATATAACAGGAGTAGTGAAATACCTGAGGACAGTCACTTCTTGCACGTTGAACCAGTATCTCAGTTGTGTCAATAAACATTACTCACAGATGGTTCCCTTCTTGTATGGTCTCTAGTGCACCTGGGGCCAGTGTTGCTCTGAGATTGGGTTCATCTTCTGGGTTTGCTCTTTTCTGCAGACACCAACAGGGGCAGCGGGACCTTTTGCTGTGGGACAATAGTGGTGATGACAATTCTGGCACTATTTTTTCCTTCCTTTGTTTGTAGCACTAATAAATCTCTGCGGGTGGCAGGAAACATGAGTATCAGAGGTCGCTGCTGACTGAAAAACAAAGGTAGTGGGAAAATTAAATGGTTTCTAACTTAGAGTGCAGCTGGCTAGAATAGAAATTTAACTTCATCAGGATATTGTATGTGCTGTTACATTAAGATTGGAGTTTCAGTCAGACTGGATAATCTTTACAGTAGTCCATTCTGTGTTGTTAGACACCAAGAAAATGTTTAAATCATATTAACTCATCTTTCACTGTTTATCAGTGCTTGCTTACTGTGTCAGCAGACTACTTATGTGCCTTAAGTTGGAAAAGGAATTCCCTGTACCTTTAACAGTGGAACACGGAACATCCCAACGTGGAGATCTTTGTGTGAATCCAGCGTGTCCAGGCTTGTCACAGCCACATTAATGCCCTTTCAATAACACTGTAATTTCTTCAAACAAAAGCCTTTGCAATTTGAGCAGAAATATGACGGACACACAGGCTGTGCTCCTGAGTGCACAGGACAGCCTGGCCTGATCAGAGCTCTGAGGTCCAGCCTGCTCACTTGTACACTCTGTTTCCCTGTTGAGCGGCGTGTTTGCTCTGAAGGTTTAGATTTCTTCAAAAATTTTAACTTTTTGTTTTCCTGAAGCTTGAGTTGTCATTTAAACAATCATCCTCCTATTTTCTTTTCAGAAGAAAATTATTGCCCTTCTGGTTTATTGATGACCTCAGACTGACTACAGGTTTGTACAAATGTACTCATTTGTGCCATAGGAGCAGAGTTCCTAAGCAAAGGGAGGTAATTCTTTATCTGAGCAATAAACACCTTGTGTTATGGAAAAAATACCAGTATTACTGTGGTTCAGCATTGTGAACCTGCATGTTGGATCACTGCACTGGGGTAACAGTTATGAATGCTGGAGGGCACCTCCAGGAGTCACCTGCTGACACACAAAGTGGAGCTGAATGGCGAACATGTTCTTCGTAGGAGCAGTGAGATTAATTGTTGTATCACTGCAAAAATCACGCTCTTTCCCACTGAGTTGGCTTTTCTCTTGTTTTATGGAGCCTATTGGTATCTGGTGAGAAAATTTTGTCAACAAATGTGTATTAGTAGGTTAGAACATGAAGTTACAGCACACAGATAATTTTTAATATGTATTATTTGCAGAGAGCCGAACCATGTGGATGTCCAGTCATAAGTTAGTGGTTAAACTGCTGCTTTGCTGAGCAGAATTGAGCATTTTGTAGAAGATGAAAAGTAAAAGAATCCCCATCATAGATGAACTTCTGTAGCTTCCAGCAGGACGACCTGCAGGGGGTTCAGATAACGAGTGATGATGAGAGTATAAGTTTTCAAATTTTCAATGACTACACTCATAATCTATAGAGCAAACCAACTGTATTGGCAATTTTGGGCTGGTAGATATTTGCAAGCACAACTGGGTGTCCAAATACCTTTTAGCAATGCAAACCAGGTGGTATTTTAATTGACTCCAGCAGAGCACATAAGGATGGTGTTAAGCCATATCTTCTCCACTGAGGTTTGCAGGTAGTTAAATGAGTTCAGGCTGAAGCCAGGTGGCAGGTGTAACTCTCTAAGTGTACATAAAATTATAGTAGTTTGGCTTTTATGACATTTTAGCTTTTGAAAATATTTTTTATAATAAATCTAATGGAAGTAAGCAAATATTATTTTGGTCTTATGAATAAGCTTAGAGAAAGGTTGAATGATTCATAATCCACCTTTTAAATAGTGTTAACTGAGCAACTTCAGCAAGGAAAAGATCCAAGAACTATTTTCGGAGTTTTCCAGTCTTGGCAGATTTACAGGCCAAGATGCAACATGCTGAAGTTGACAAGTGCATGGCAGGAAATGACTCATGGAAACCCAATGTTCCTAATGTGATATCTTTTTTTATAATTATAATTAAATTAATGGTTGATTATTCCTTCGAATAGTCTTGAGAGAGCTTACAAGTACAATTAAGTATAGAAATACAAGTCTGGAATATCAAGTGATAAGACGTGTCCTCCTGCTCTCAGTCTTATCCAGACTATCCCTAACAGATGCTTCTTTGGAAACATTCAGTGATGCCAATTCAGCACTTTTGCCAGTTAGCCTCTGTCAGTGCTTAATTGTCCTGAGAAAAACATTTTCCTTTATTAAAATTCTGCTGCTCTGAATTATGCTATTTTTCTTTTTAATAGATAGTTCCTTTACATGTATAGAAGACAGACACCAAATGTCCTTCAGCTTTCCCTCAAGCTTAAGTCATCATTTTTAAATGTTGAGTGGTTTGGTGTGGGTTTTTTTGGTGTGGTGGTTGGTTTTTTGTTTGTTTGTTTTGTTATTGTTTGGTTTTTACCTTTTCTTGTCTTTTTCCAGTTAATTTATATAATTCTTAAGCTCCAGTTTTCATATACAGGTAATGTATATAGCATTGCCAATAAAAATTACTACAGCAAGTGCCTCTTTAATACATCATCTGTCCAACTCTTTAGTCAGGACACTTCATCTGCTGTATTGTAGTATATTTCTGAATCCTTTGACATGGTTCATCCAGCCCTGGTGTTTTCCCAGTAAATGCTTCTGTAAGGGTCTTGTCCATGTATTATTTGCCCATTTGCAAGCAGGTGTAACGCAGTAGTGTTGCACAGTTTGCAGCTGCTGTTTGACTTTGAGAGCATTAGGTTTTTCTCCTGTGAGAATTTAGGTTTCTCCTCGTAATGTGATCGGACTCTGACGACTCGTCACTGAAAACAGCCTGAGTTTGGAGTCAGACAAATGCTGTGATATAAATGCAGTGTGAGGGACACCATTGCCAGTGCTTTTGCTCTGCTAACTCAGAAAAGAGAGATACATCTCTAACATCTCCACACCACACTGTGCGGACACAGCGTGGCTTTATGGCTCCCTCTTCCACCCTGTCATAGATAGGAGACTGGTAATCTCTTAAGTCATAACATATAAAACTAATAGTTAGGTAATCTTATTTCTGAGGAGGAAAACTGTGTTGTGGGTCTCTTCACAGCTGGATTTCTGCCTATCCGAATCACTCTGTGTGTGTGTGTGAAAAGATTAGCGAGTGGCCGTTCGGTTACAGATAACATCCAGTTCCCTGACTATCAGTCATGAACAGAACATGTGTTTTAGCTGCAGGGCAGAGCAGTTTGCTTAATCTTTTGGATACAAAGGGCAAAAGGTCTCGCTTCTGACCCTTGCTGGGTCTGTGCCTCATTCAGGCACCTTTTCTTCCTGTGGGAAGGTCCATGAATCAATTTTCAGGTGACAGTCCCGTGCCACCCTCAGCATGGGGCTCCAGTCGTGGTGGTGGCCAGCACAGTGCAGTAGCATAGCAACAGCTTCAGAATACAGACCTGTATTACCTAGAAAATTGCTCCTGCACAGTGATTGCAGCAATGACAAATAAAATGTAGGTCATACCAAGGGAAGATTAAAACAGGATTTATTGACTCATTTATTTTTCCATGTATTTCCCTTTTTGTGATGCCTTCTCTGATGTTCTGAAAACAAGACTGTTATCCCAGCTTGGAATGTTCTTTTCCTTTTAAACATCTCAGTGCCTACATTTTAGGATTGGAAAATGTTTGGATTTGTGTATTGATTACTTCCTTGCTGTCCATGAAAACTTATCTATGTAGTAATACTGTTATGTCATCTGTTAAATTAATTCTGTCCAATATAGAGCAATATATATTATTTCTAATTGCTTATTGCAGAAGTACCTAAAAAGCAGCTCTACTGAGACTCATGTTATACATACACAAAATAACACATAATCCCTGCAGAGCAACTGGTAATGATATATGTAAATTATTTTGGAGTCTGCAAAAGGAAAGCCGCTTTTCTGCTCTGCTCTTTGTTTTCTTCAGGTATCAAGGGTCAGGTTTGACTTACCCAACTTAAGGTGTGTCTGTAAGCCATTAACTACATCTCTGCAGGATGTCTAGGGTCCTTTTGCAACAAAAAGCTATCTAAAATAATACAATGGGGTGTTAATTCTGGTGGCCAAGTGCAGGCATCAGCTGTAGGGTGAGGTTAGTTGTTCAGTAGACTCCATTCTATGGAATAGGGGCCTAGCTTAGTTTTCCAGTGAGGTGGTTTAGATGTCTTAAGGCTTCCTTCCTGGCCTCCAGCTGCCTCTGCAGAAGGCCGCAGGTATCCCATAGATCCTTTCTTGTACATATTTACAGATTTCCTCAGCTATCCTAGGGCCTTTTAGTGCTGCTGGATATCTGGGTTTTAGGCAACTGCATCAAGCCATAAACTTTCACTAAATGCAGTGGTCTGGTCACCTGAAGTTAAATAAATTGAATGCCACCAGTGACAGCTTCAATACAAATCTTGGATTACTAGATTAGACTAGAAGTGAATTCCAGTAATGAATATTTGAAAACAAACTTCATATTGTTTGTTTTGGGTTTTTTTCCCCAGGCTATTTAATTTTCCTTTTTGGTTCAGAGTCCACACTGATCAACAATTGAGGTGCAACAGTGAACAAAACATGCAGTGTTGGACACTTCAGCTGTTCACTGGGTAGTCCAACTCAACCAGATAAAATAATTTAATACATCTTAGCATTGTTCCAAGGCTGAGAACCAGTACTCTTTAACTTCAGTCACCTTTATCCATTTTTTTAACAGCAACCCCCAAATATGTCTTTCAACTGTATTTGTTTTATAGTTCCCTTTTATTTTAGACACCAGAGCAGACAAGGAAAGCCAACTGAATATACTAGATTTGAATTCCTAGGTACCAGTTCAAACACAGCTTAAGATTTTAATTGTGAAAGAAAAATTTGCTTTGTTTCTTTGGGTCATAAGACTGTGTATTGAAGGGAAGTTTTCCACTCTACTGCTATTGTATTTACTGGTTCATTTAGAAATATTTTCAGTGTCTTCTCATACCCTGTGGTTGTGGTGAAAAAGAAATATCTGAATATTTTTCTCTATCAGTGGCAATTTTTAAAATATTTACCACTGCTTAATGGTAAATGTTACCAATCTCTATGAAACTACCTTCTGCAGGAAGCAAAAAAAAAGAAGGCACATCACTCTAAAATGAGTCACTGATTTGTCTCCTGCAGGTGTGATTTTTATATTTAGATCTCAACAATCATGGCTGACTTTTTACTGTTGGTACATCTGTGATAATGTAAAATGTCAGTGACATTCATGAAGTTACAGTGATACAATTAGGGATAGAGAAGAAGTGAATTAGTTGGTGCACAGGTCTGGTTTCAGTACATCCAGCAGTGTTTCAAACCAGGTTTTTGATTCACAAGTTGATTGATTTTCTGTTGCAGCCTCCATGCTGCCACCCCAAACCAGTTCACAGGTGCTAATGAAGCAAAACTCAAGAACACATCTTCTGAGAGAAAAACAGTATCTTCCTGCTTATGTGTTTATAAAAAATGAGGCACAGAAAAGTAAAAATCTGCTCATTGACTGGGATGATTTTTTTAGGGTTTCTGGTAAACTGAAAAAAAAATTCTTGGGACTGGATGTGACCTTTTGGGACGTGAAATAGGGTCCTTTTCTGCATAGACAGCCTCATAATGTAATACTTAATAAAGTGTTCAAGGTCTATTTAAAAACCATTACTATTATTATTATTTTTGGAAATCTGTTTCAGAACATCACTGCTCTGATGACTTGACACCTCACTGTAATGTCCACATGACCTTTACTCATGTGCAGCTAATACGTCCTTGCTCTTGTGCCAGCACGGTCCATTAGCACTCATTCTTGCATTTAGCTCCTTATAAAATCAGTTTAATCTTAGACATCCTCAGATATTTTTGGGCTAAACCAGCCAATGCTTTTCATCTCAGTTTCTGCCAGTCATCATAGTAATCCACTACTGTACATATTTTCTTTCACATAAGTGCCTTTTTTTTTCTTTTCCACATCTGCATTCTGTCTTAGGTTGCTTCTGCTTTTATAGCTAGACTAAACAAGGAGCAAAAAATTAGATTCTTTTAATAGTCTCCTGGTTTAAGATACCTGTGACTGTTTAAGTAAACGCATCATTCTATTTGAGGTGAAATGTCTATGTTACTGTGCTTTGGAAAATCTCAACACTGTATCTCTGTAGCTTGAGGGCTGGTTGAAAAGTGAATGAAAGGAGTGGAAGCTTTGCATCTGACTATATAGTTATTTAATCACTCTTCTGACTTCTGGTCACATTTATTAGTGCCATTTTTTGGATTTATTTTAAAATCTGTTTGACTAAAAATCTGGCTGGAAGAGATGTTTAAGGTGTTTTATATTTGCCTCATGCTATACTTGCTCTATAAATATGTGCATCCTCATCTGTAACACTGATACTTTGGTGGCTCCTCACTGCAAGAGGGTCTTTGTTAGCCAGAAATGTCATTAGAAATTCTTCCTAATTTTAATATCTATTAGCTGTGAAATTTCTAGATAAACACTGGAGAAAATCATTCAGGAATACTAAATTTCATAGAGTAGATTTGTTGACCCAGGAGTTCTTTTTTTACCTTTTTGTTTGTTTTGTTTGTTGTTTGTTTTTTTAAATATCACACAGTAATTCAGGCATGGTGGGTAACCTTTCTTGCACATTTCATGGGCTTTTTCACAAGCCATCAAGAAGTGCTGTTAAGAATGAAGACAGCATTCATATCCTAGTTGTTTTAAAAAAAGTAAGTTGTCCAAGAGCTCAGTGCTGCAGCATACTGAATGCTCTGTTGCTTATCCCTGAAATTAATAAACCACATGCCTAACGTCTTAGCTTAAAATAACTTTAATTCACTTTTTTTCTCAATAATTTAAAATTAATAAAATTATGTTTCTACTTAAATACTTGATTGCTTTGGGATAAGGAGAAATAGAAAGAACTTCTCTTTTAATAAGCTGGGGAATCTTTTCAGAAGAATCATAGTAGGGAAGTTAAATCATAGAATCATAGAATGGTTTGTATTGGAAGGGACCTGAAAGATCATCCAGTTCCAAACTCCCTGTCATGGGAAGGGACACCTCTCACTAGATCAGGTTTCTCCAAGACCCATCCAACAAGGCCTTGAACACTTCCCACGGTGGGCCATCCATGATTTGTCTGGACAACCTGTTCCAGGGCCTCACCACCCTTACAGTAAAGAATTTCTTCCTAATATCTAATCTAAACTTACTCTCTGTCAGTCTGAAGCCATTCCCCCTTCTCCTGTCACACATGCTCTTGTAAATAGTCTCTCTCCATCTTTCTTGTAGCCCCTTTGGAACTCGAAGACCACCATTAGTTCACCCCAGCTAATGGGGAACTCTGATCACCTGATAAATCTGGTCAGATAACATCTGAGAAAAAGCATCTTTCTTACTTGTGGAAATGATTCAGCTGCTGGGACACATTAGAGGCCTGATACTGAGAAAAGCAGCGGCTGGAGGCTGGGCAGGATACCCCAGGGCATCTAACAAGGCCCTTGAGGTCTGTGTCTGAACAGTCTAACCCCACCACCACTTTCTCAGAGCCTAAAGTTACTACAAGGTCATATTTCCATGAAAAGATGCTAAACGAATATACTGGAGAAAAGTACAGTATCAAAAATCAGTTTTACACCATGTGGCCTATTTTCAGGAGGGACCAGCCTGTCTTCTCTTTCTTTGGCAAGCACATGGATTTGTAAATATCAGCAGTAAGTAGTTTCTAGTTACATAGTGCATAGTTACATGGTGACAGAAAAAAAGAACACCTTTGTAAAAACCACACAGATTGTTTTATGTATATCACACTGCGGGACTGCATGCTTTAATGGACTTTATGAGGCACCTTAAATTTACTGATTTTCAGCAGATACAGGCAGGATGCTTATCTGTTAAATCAGTTACTATTCACGTACTCGGTGTTTGCACTTTAATGAGCCCTTATAACGAATGGCAGAAGTTCGGAGCAGCAAATTCAGAGTCATTTGGCTCCTCCCCGTGAGATTGCTGAGAGTGAAGTTTGGACAGAGCAAGAGTTTCTTGCCGGCATCGGGCGCGGATTGGCCCTGACACCACTGCTGATAACAGCTAAAAATAGCACCAGTATAAAAGCCCAGCCAGTGGCTCAGCTGCCCTGGCATTCCCTCCTCGACTGCCAGCCAGGGAGGAGACCGTGTTCTCCAAGTCCCTGCAAAATATGTGACCAAAGAACACCCTGCTGTCTAATCCCACTTAACAATTAACCTGTCAAGTCAAGACGCACACACTGGACCGTGTGACTCATGGGGACAGTAACCAAGCTATAGAAAAAAAAACAAAAAAACAAAAAAAAAAGACACAAATTGAAGATCAGATTTTCCAAGCAAGTTTTCCAAGCACAGCATGGCAGGTGGGCTGGTGAATGTCTTTGGAATTGTGCCTGCGGAATATCTGTGGTTTTGTGAACAAGAATGTTATAACACACTCATAATATAATCACCTGTATGGGGAGCATATCCTGTGACGATGGAATTCTGAACACTTGGAAAAACAAACGTGTTTTCATTTGACAATGGTTTGACTAAGCTGACACTGAGGAGTTCAGAAGTCTATTCTTAGCTTGCTGTTGATTCTGGGGAAATTAGGTCACTTCCTTGCATTTCTGTTCCCTTTCAAGCACTGCCTGTCTTCTGTTTTAAGCTGTAGGCTGGGGGATCACTGACTTCAGTGACTGAGTGCACTGCAAGATAAACCTTTGAGTGTCTGAAGCACTCTGGATGACTAAAGAAGTCTCCCCTCTTAAAGTCTGGCAAAAGTTACTCTGAATTGAAAACAGGATGTAATCAGGGAAACCATTAGGAAGTCTTAAAAATCAGCAGCATTATCAGCCCTACCAATAGTAAACTATTCCCACATGTGTTACTTGAGTTTCTCTGAGACCTCCTGTGTGATTTTATGAAGCTTTGCACTGTGAAGTTTGTATGTGTGGGTTCCCCTTCATTTTAGTTACAGTATTTTAATTTTTTTCTGGTTTACAATAATACAGTGAAAGGTTTATAATATCTTACGAGATTGACAGATGACCTGGCTAAATTGCCTTCAGTTTTGGTTTGACCTTTTTGACCTTTTCCGAAAAGGTCACTGATAAGGACATTCAATT
Organism: Lophotriccus pileatus; assembly: GCA_035583135.1. Classification (NCBI taxonomy): domain Eukaryota; kingdom Metazoa; phylum Chordata; class Aves; order Passeriformes; family Tyrannidae; genus Lophotriccus; species Lophotriccus pileatus. Next base: position 109,866,231 of record JAWWES010000115.1, read on the forward strand.
ACGCTTTATTTTATTGTCTTAATTGCTTGATCTCTCATGGCAAACGAGGTATTTGCAGAGTGTGTTGGTTTGGTAGTTCTGTAGCCTTTTTCTGGTCCAAAGACCCAGCATTGACAGGGATGGTAGAAACCCCCGCACACTGACTTGTGTGATGTAGATGGATATCAGCTGAGAGGAGTCAATCCTTACAACTTCCTCCTTCTGAACTCTTTGCCTCTCCTCTCTGAAGGTCAATTTTCTTGACCTTTCAAAAGCTCTTGTAGCAAAGAGCTAACTGAAGAACCTCTTATTGGTGCCATCCTCTGCAGGGGAATTTAGGGTCTCTGTTGACATAATGAGATATTTTTATTTATTAATTTGTCTGGCATCAAATCTTACCTGATGCTTGGCTAGAAAGGGGATGAAGTTCTAAGGAGTAAAGGGCTCCATGTCTCATCAGCACTTTTCTAACTGGTGTAGGTCCCAGTCCCTTTGCTACAGAATTGTACCATAGTCATCATTAAGGTCAGAACACTGAGACTGCAAAGAGGACCCTGAGCTTTGACATTCCAGTGTTTATGAGGTTGCTTCCAGGTATTGCAGTCAGTGACCAAGGGTCCACACCTTCCTTAGAGAAGTGATACCTGCTATGTGCTCTGTGAAAATTTTGTGACTTTGGGAAAAGATAAAACATTTTAGGAAAATTTTCCATTTAAGAGGAAAAAATGTTATGTCTTTCTAGGTAAGACTACCTTGTATTCCCAGTCCTCACAGACTTAAACAAGACTCCATTGCTATTGAGACTGTGCTCAGAGCTGAATTTTACACTAAGATTTACTTTCAGTCTTAAGCCAAGCTCTTTAAAAATGGTCGCCACCATCTTTCTCTTAAGGATGTGGGACATGGTCTGCAAAGTCCTAATAACCTGTGCATGGTGGTCACCAGAAAAACGTTAGAGTGTATTTACAAAAGAGGAGTTCACATCTGTGTTTAACTAACCACCTTCCTCCAATTCATCCTGGTTGTCTGAATTAACTCTTCAGTGAAAAGGGTCCTCAAGCAAAGAAAAACTAAAATGAGATATCACCAAGTCAACATCAGGTGCTTCAAGATGTTGAACTCTTACACTGAAGTTCGTAAGATGGAAAAAAAAGAGCAAACAACTCACCATTCATTTCTTAACAACTTGAGGTGATGCACTAAGGAAAGTGAGCTGGCAACCTTCGTGGAAACTTTATCACAGAAGAAGTACCAAAAGGTGAAATGAAAAATGAATGAGGGCAATTTTCTAAGGAGAATTGAAGAGTTCTCCAGTTCACTGTAAGGCTCAAGGTCAGCCAGCTGCACTAGCCCAGGAGTACAGCACTGCCACTGACCAGGTGGACCATATGCAGAGGTTAAACTTTGCTCCACAGAGAGATGTAAGGATGTTGGTCCTGGCTATTTCGCACTGATCAAGTGTGAGTTTATCAGGGAGCCAAAGGCCTGAGGCCCTTTTTTAAAGCAAAACAGGACATACACCACAGAGGATCCTGAAATCCAGTGTGGAGATCCATGCACACAACCTGCTGTGCAGGTACTGATGTCAACATGTGAACCCATGGGAATTAGCCCGAGTCATGAGTAATTTCAAACTGAGTTGTTAAAGGCTTCATCTTTTAGACATAATGTGCATCAGAATGTAGAAAGTAATTTCTGCTCTCAGCCAAATTGTTTGCTAAACTAGAGTGTGAAACACAAATATATCCAATGAAATCAGCAGCAACTGTGCATTCTTTGGGCCTTATTTACTGAGAGAAATTGAATCCTACCCTGAGATCTGCATGGGCTGTACATGCCATTTTGAACACTTTCTGTAAATAATAATTGATAAATTGGGATTGGAGTAGTGTGTTGTGTGCTGGTCTTTTGCTTTGGGGGGATTTAATCCTAGTTCGCATGTACATGCTTCAAATCCTAATTAATTTAGTTTATGACAAGAAGCATACCAAGAAGTGAACAGAAATAATCCAAATAGGGACTTGCACTATGAACTCCTGTAAATTAAGACAGGGATAGGCCCTAGTTACTCTGTTGCAGACTTGTAAGTAAGATTACATAATTTCAGTTCTATGGCAGCAGTGAGTCAACAATAATGGGTACATCACACTTACCTGGTGCTGGTTTTCATCATCATGCTTAACAGCATGGAGGATTGATTTTGAAAAGCAAGGGCTGAGGATTTCTACATTCCTCCTTTCATCAGCTACATTATCCATATAGCCCACAGTTTGGGACAATCTGTAATGCTCTCCATTGTATCCCCTACAATACCACTTTCCAGAGCAGTCTCAGTCCTGGTTGGAAGTATCTTTTGTTTTTAATTGAAATGACAGTTTTGGAATGATAGTAAAACAGAGGAATAAACCGCTGCCCTCTAGAAGCCTCTTCACTGAAAGCAGCATTAGGAGATGATTTTGTACCTTTCCAGTTCCACTTCCTTATGAATGGATACCTGTGGCTGTCTCAGTGCAAGCACTGAGATAATTATCCATAATGAAATCCCTTTTCACACTGAACAGCAGTGGGTTTTTCTCTTAAAAGTGTTAATGCTTACTAATGTTACAGCAAAGTCTGGTACTGCATCCATGTGAAAACATAATTATATTTAAAAATAGCTTCATGCTTTTGGAACAGAACTTACTTTGCAGTACTCCAGTCTGAGCTGATTCCAGTGATCTGCCTTTCTGTTAAACAGAACAGTTTCAGCCAGAGACCTTTAGAGCTAAAATAATGCATTTTCATAATAAGATAAAGGAGAGCTCCTGTAGATCATGGCTGTGATGGATTCTTAAGGTCTGGGTTATTGGTTATCTCCAATTTGCCAGTTAATGGACTGCACAGTTTTCTGGCCTAGGTTTTGCCATCCTATCCCTTCTCTTGAGACATTCAGGCTGCACAGCTGTTAATATCCCTTGATGTCTTTTGTTCTCTGCCCTTGAGTGTGGGACAATTTGTAAGAAGGAAAAAAAATCCCAGTTCTTCTGTCAAACCAACATGCTTTGAGGTACTGTATGTCTCTGGAGCTGAGGGAAAATATCTGCTTGCCCAGGCTTGGCATGAAGCTGATAAAAAGAGCTTTTACATCCTTGCATGGCTTGCACATCTGTGAAGGGGAACAGTCTGTCTGGCCCCAAATATCGGAGACAAATCCTTTTGATTTTTCTGAAGATCAATCAAGAAACTGACAGTGGCACACACTGTAATTCAAAAGGAAACTAAAATGATTGGATTGATTGATTTGAGTTGCTAACTTGTTAAGTAATTAGCATGTCTGAGCTACAAGAATGCAATAAATACAATTTCAAATTGCCAGTAATTCAGAACTGAACCTGGGAGAGATATTTTCATGACACACTCAAACATGCTGGGTTAGTATCTGGTAATGCTTAGGTGTGGGGTTTTTGGCAGCTAAGCAGTTAAATAATTCCCAGGTAAAATCATAGCCCCAAATATCATTTACTGCAGCTGCACCAAGTTTTTACTTCTTTTCATCACAACAGTGAAAAGTGTTGTATAAAACTTGTAATACCCCGCTCTTATGCAATGAGCTGGATGGAAGCATCAGGAGATGGATATGCTTTGTGCCCTGATCCTTCTTGGTAACTTAGCGGCCTGCTGGAGAACTGCATGATAGAATTACATTCTGGATGCTTGGCCTCTGATTCACCCCCTCGGCACAAATCTTTGCTGGAAGTGAAGCTTGGATCAGGCCCGTGAAAGCTGATAGTGCGTCAGCTCACCTACAATAGGTCTTATGTGGAGATGTGGCTTTGCCTTTTCTGAAGCTGTTCTCTTCTTTTATTAATGGGATGACGTGCTCATACTCATTTATATATCTTATAAACCTTCAAACTATAATGACTTGGCTTATGAGGAGTTCATAATTCAATGTCTAATGTTCTTGTGTGTAACTTAAAGCCTCTGCTACTTCTGACTTGTGAGAAAATGATAGGCCAAACTAAGCGACTCATTCTTTACAGTAAAATGAGAGTGTACTAATTATTTATCAGTATCTTACCCTTAATTTGGCCAAAGAAAGAGCTGATTTCATAATACAAAACAGAGCTGTGTAGGCAGTAAAAACCATTACAGTCAGAGGTTCCACCCAGATGTAAGCGATAAGTCAGTTTTATATGACAGAAAAGCAGTAAATGCATGAATAGATTCCTAAAGTAGTGCATATATATATATATACATATATATATTCCCTTCTACTCACTGCCTTCTACAATGTTTATCCTAAATTCAGCTTTCAGAATCTCTTTTTTAAAAAAAAAAAAACCCTGCCATTATATGAACAAGGACTCTGTCTTATTTGGTGTCTTTTAGGGATTCTATAGGGAGATTTTTGAAAGTCAGCATTTTTTTGAGGTGGGCTGAGTTATTCTGTCTGTGGATACCTAAAAGCACAGCTGGAACACCAGATGTGTGGTATTCAGTCTACAGCTTCTGTAGCTTCTGAGCATCCCACATCAAGTCCTGGGGCAAGGAATGAGAGCAAGGTGACGCCTTACGGGTAAAAATGGATGGGGCAGGGGCCTTCCAGGGGCACCATTGTCCAGAATCACCTTGAACCAGGTGTGATCTGGCCCTTTCCTGAAGTATTTTGTATCTGGGTCAGGACGAAAATGCTTCAGGGCATCTTAGCTCCTTTTCTCTGTATTTCACAGTTTCCATTCTGCTTTGCTGAGCTTCAGCACAATAATCTTCATCTGCAAACTAGTTATAACACACCACTAAACCCAGACAGTAATTAGGAGGGAAGGATTTAATTGTTTTTACACAATGGGTCTCTACTGAAATTGATACATATAGAGTTTAACTTTCAGAAGTGCAAGGCACGCACAACTTCTGAAGTGGGAGATGTCATGTGCATAGAAGTCAGGCACTAAAGCCACAGATTTCTTTTACTTAATAATTATGGGAGAATTTGTCTGACCATTATGTGTTTATCTCGTTGCCCTGGGTTCCCTTTATTACCAGTGGAAAAAGTTAGACACTTCTAGGGCACAATTTTTCATTCAAAAATAGACATCTAAATAGGTCACATGCATTGCATCTTGTAAGTGCCGGTATCTCAAAAGCTGATTTTATTTCAACATTTTGATTTAGCATTCGCAACGTTACCTCCTTTACTGTGCTCACAGCTGGCAGTGTTTTCCCTTCCAGAGCCAATATATATGCTCTGTGATATAAATTTTTCAAAGCACTTGCCTATATCAAAACAGTGTTTTCAATGAGGCTGGAGATACAGGTAATTTCAGTCAAGTTGACCCATTTTCCATTATTTCCAAGGAAACCTCATTAAAGGGATATGATGTCATCATGGGGTGCTAAAGCAAAACAATTTTTCAGCAAACCCCAAAGTCTTATAATTGTGTAGTTGATAATACGTTATTTAGGGATGCATTTCAGAGGTATGGTGACTCCACTTAAGTTTTTGGCAGACTTTTATAACTGTAATGCGTAATTACAATGCAATGATTCTTTCTGCCACATGTAAGTACACTTAGCCTGTGCCCTTGGAAGCTTGCCTGTAGGCCTAAGAATAATCATACTATAAATGTTTGGTAATTAATGTGCCTAGCCCAAAAATTACATGTAGAAATTTGAAATCAAAGGAGTAATAACACTTAATTCTCTTACAGTTAACCTTCCAGTTATTTGAATGAGTGCTAATTAGATCTAAAAACCATAAGCACACTTTTACAGTAATTATAATGTTGATTATGTTGTAATTATGGTTGCAACAGCATAATGAGATTTACTCGTTAACCATTTCAGTCCTTCATGAAGTGCAGACGAAGCAGCTGTTTGGGGAAATTCCCACAGAGCTTATCCAAAGGGCCATGGAGATGGTGGCTGTGACTGTTCTGTCCCTGTGTCGAATGCCTAAAGGTCATGGAGGGAACTAGAGATCATCTCAAAAGCACACAGCTAAGAGCACTTTCAGGAAAGGCGAGTGTTTGATCATGTCAAAACTATCCCCCAAAGGCCTCTCTGTGTCAGAAGGGGAAGGTAAAAGTGCTCATGTCTGGCAGCTCGAGCTGCCAACAGCCTGTGAGCTGGTCCCAAAACAGAATCAGGGGGCAGAAGTGCGGGAAGGGCCTTCCCAAGGGCAGGAGGACATGCAGTGTCTCCAGGCAGTGATGGGGATGAGGAGGAGGTCCCACCGCCCCCTTTGCCTCTGCCCACTGTTCCCTCCCATGCCAGCACTCCCTTCCTCCATGCCTTTTGGCTGTGTCAGGACTTTCTATCCTGTGCCACCTCATGCTTAGGGTTGCTGTGTGGTGACCTCTGAGTCATGCAAGGAATGCAGGGTGAAGGAAGGGAGTAGAGATGACAATATGTCAGCAGCAGGTTGAGGCCTTTGGAACTGCTCTTCCATGCTCCACCCCAGTGAATCACCACTCTCCTGTCCCCCCTCTACAACCAGCATCCCGAGGGACACGCTGAAAAATTGTTATGGGACCCAAACACTCCCATTCCTCCGCTCCTGAACTCCATCACCAGTGCTGGCACCACAGGTGCTTCTCTCACCGGAGTACTGAGTTTTGGCTTCTGTGACCCTTCGTACCATGCACATGGAGGGTTTTGCTGAGGCAAAACTCTGCTTTTCTGCACAGTCCTTGTACCAATGCCACAGCCAATGCACAGGCTCTGTTTTTCTTTATTGTTCTTGGCAATAACAATATTAGGATTTTGAACAGCTAGGAGCGGGACAAACATCCCTCAGAAAAGCAGGAAAAAACATCACTATTGCTTAAAGAAATGAAACCAGGCTTACTGTAGAACTTCCTTCTTCCCTGTCCCTGGTGCTCCCAGCTGTAGAATAAAGGGAGGGAACGACAGAAATGCTGAAAACGGGGAAGAGCAGAATTATTTGCTCAGAGACTGATCCTGCCGTAGGTACCAGGAGCTTATCTCCTCCCCTGTGAATAAACCCCACCCTCTTTTTTTATGCCCTAGGCGATTTTGTCTCCTCCCCTGTGAGTTAACCCCACCCTCTTTTTTTATGCTCTGGGCTATTTTGGGCAGGCAGCAAGGACTGCAGCTCTGACAGATGAGGATACTGTACCAGAGCACAGCAGCACTTGTTGCTCTGAAGAACTACACAACTGTAACAGGGACTGCTTCTCTGCTGCCTGCCTTTTCTAAATTATTATTAATTTATTAACCTGCAAACTTGTTTTCTCCACTGCTTTTGATCTTTATCATAATTCCAAATGATATTTTAAGAGCTTTGTGAGAGCAGTTTGGAAGGGAAACCCACCCGCTGTGCAGTTGAAACCTCCTTTTGCCACTTAATAGCGGGAGATCAGCTGGTGGCCTTGGGGGTGAAAAATGACAGACTCTGTTGCTGCTAACGGGGATGGAAAGGACCCTGAAATCGAGCTCTTTGTGAAGGTAAGTTGTGCTGTGAACTGGACACTGGTGTGACTCTCAGATCAGCTCGGCTTCTACTGAATAATCAAACTTTAATTTTCTGGCACTGAGCTGAAGTGGTGCTTTGACAGCCTGTTATCTCTTGCACACATGCTCACACTGCTTTCTTCTTCGTGACATTAGAATTAGGTAATGTTGTGAAGGGAAAGTCAGAGTTCCTGTGTTTTATTGTTAATTCTCTCCTCATGAGTTTGTTCTGTTATTCTTAGCCTGCTGACTGCAATGTACTGTGTCCTAACTTTAGACTTGAGGCTGTAGACTTCACGTTTTCCACTATGAATCCTGACTGCCTTCTCCATTTTTGGGAAGAGCTGAGGGGTACCATGCTTTGGTACCTCAGCAGACGCTGTAAGGTCTCAAATGCTGATGGACCATAAAACAATAAGGATTGAGATAAGGTGCCTGTTCTCTGATTGTTTCCTGCAATACTTTCTTTTTCTAAACCAGTAAAAACTAAATCAGTTTTTACTCTTGGTTTCCTCAGCCTGAAGCTCATTATGATTTTATAGAAGGGTAACTGAGAACAGAAACTGATTTAATGAAGATGTAGAAAAATGAGTACACCTGTTGTATGGTAAGGTTTCAGAATGTTTGAAGTTGGGTATGACTGTTGCTCTTTGGCTATGAAAATCTTACCATTCAAATCAGTGGCACAGTTCAAACCCATGACACATACAACCTTATTAATAGCAAACTTTGTGCAAACTCTGTCCCAGTGAAGAGCTCAGATTTTTGATGTTCAGAGTATGTTTTAAAGCCTCTACACACTGAGGCTCAAATCCATTATGCCCATGTAAAATCATAGAACAGTTTGGGTTGGAAGGGACCTTAAAGACCATCTCCTTCCAACCCCCTGCCAAGGGCAGGGACACCTCCCACTAGACCAGGATGCTCAAAGCCTCCTCTAGCTGGTCTGGAACAGTAGCAGGCGTTTGTTCTCTCCAAGCCTAAACCATCCCTGTAAATCAATAGGATTATTATTAATATGTGGAAGTTACCTCAGACCCTTTGCAAACAGTACTGAATGATTAGGAAAGCAAATTCCAACCCTCCCTGCTGTCGGGGTTGAGGGTATATAATTGCTTTTTACACCCTGATGGATGTTTTGGGCTGTAAGTTGAAATGTCAGCCACATCCATGATGTGTATACACAGCTTCTTCACACATCTTTCAAAACCAGTCAGTTCAGGTGCAGCTGTTCTGACCGAGCCAGCAGCGAGGTCTTTTTCCCTAACAAACAGATTTTACAAGAATTTCTGGTTCATAAATGCCCAGCGAATCCTTCGTGCAGAGCTTAATGTATTAAAATGGACCTGCATGGGTCCATACAGGCAGACATCTCACCTCTGGTGTCTAGAAACAAGTTATTTCTACCACCGTGAGTTTAATGGAGACATTTATGGGCTAAAAAATAGGTTGATGGGGTTGTTTGGCACTCTGTGTCATCACAACTGTATTCGGGAATTTAAACCTTTAGCTACTGGTTTGTTTTAGTGCCCAAACTATTTTACTGAGGCTGATATGGGTATTTGTGATATGTGGTTTTGTTGACTGCATCAGCTGTTAAAGTGAAGGTCATTGTCCAGATTCATTGTCTGAAGTTTTGGATCCATAAGATACTGGAAAAAATGAGCACTGCATTAAACTGAGCCATCACCTGAAGATTTATAACTCCAGAAAGAACATTTTTAGTAATGTGACTTCCTGCATAATGCATATTACAGAATTGCACAGAAACTCTCACATAAAACTCATGATTTGCAGAGCTGGAGCAGAAGAATTAATGGATATCTTCCTGGAGACTTTCCATTTAAAGTGAAAAATTGCAATTCTTGATGTTTTGGAAAGGTGCCACTAATTTAATTAAAAGTTTAGAAGGTTGTATAGTAAAGCATGTAACCAGAGTATTAAATTATACAGTTCAGAAGTTGGAAAATAAAAAAAAAGAACATCCAAAGGAGAGATGAGTGGAAAGCTGAAAAACAGAAGCATGTAAGAGAATCATGAACAGGTGACAACTTTTCTGGACCATGAATTTGAAAAGAATAGGATATTATTAAGGGGAAATAAACAGGAAGGCTGATCCAGGAGAGAATCTGCAAAGGAAAAGGCAACTTCTGGAGGAGTATGAGATACTGGGACAAGTGGCAAATCTAATATACTAGACCAGACTTGAGGCGAGTTTTAATAGAGGATGTTGGGATCAATGAGAAATTCATCATTTGATTTTGGTGGAATTAATACTTAAGGGAAAGAATTCTGTGCTGCATCCTTGGATGCATACACAGAAAACACAGAGTTCAGTGAGAAAATGTAGGGCAGTAGATGTGGCATGGAGGAAACTACCTCCAACAAGCACAAATAAACCAGAAGGGGCTGTTTTTCTCAAGCCAAACAGTCTCTAATAAAAACAGTTTCTGTCTCAGGTTAAAAAAAGAAAGGTGTTACACAATTGCTCTATTTCCCTTTTCTACTTAACAACCAGGAGCACAGGAGTCTCCGAAAGACAAGTAGAGAGCTGGTTGTAAACAAAAGAGCTGTGCTGTAACCCAATGCAGGTTGGCTCGGGATCTCCTGAGCCCGCAGACAGGCTGGGCACCACCAGGACACAGCTGAGCTGCTGTGGCAGAGACAGGTTAAGTGGTTATCACACCTGTTTGTTACCATCCCCATTGATTTCCCTCTTTTTTTAACAGTGCCCCAACCTGGATCTGTGAGATATGTGTTTTTTGTGAACAAGTATTTGTTCTTGCACGGATGCCTGGTTGAGAGGTAGCCACCCCAAATCTGGGGCAGGACACAAGGAGACCGATGGTGAGAGCGAGCAGAGCTGACGAGTAGTGAGGTCTGCCACCACCTTCATCACACGGGCAGTTCATGTAATCAGGGTTTTGCTGAACACTGAAACTCTACAGCAGCAATTCCGTCTCTAAACTTGTTTGATAGGGAATTGGAAGAGGCTGCCAGAGAAAAAAGCCTGACACGCAGCAGTGCAAGACGCTGTCGAGAGCGGCTCTGGGCAAGTGAGCATCAGGAGGTTGTGCTTGCTCTGTGCTTAACCCAGCTTGTTCTAACTCAGGTTAATTTTAGTTCTTTGTGTGCTGGAGAAGCAAAGTGCTTCCGCATAAATGACATCCCAATGGAAGGTATCTTTAGTTTTTCTTGGTGATCTTACACCTGTGTACGTGAACGTAATGACTAAACTGAAATTGTGCTCTTTTTACATGCAGTAACAAAACTAAAATCCACAGGGGAGGACCACAGAACTTTTGTGGCTTCTTTCTGTTTGCAGTGGAAACGGGTGTTTGGATGTACATTCCTTGCCCTTCAGGATTAGAGCAGTGCCTAATATTTAGAGAGTTATTTTGAAAGGAGATATGTTGTACACATGGAAAACAAAACATGATGCAAAGAAAGCTGTCTATTTGCATCGCCCAGAATGAGTGCAGTCTAGAAAGCAAACAAACCACACAAATGAGCCAAAGTACTTCTCATTTTAAAAGTCTTCTTGCTTTAGAAACACTCTATAACGAGATATATCTTAATCCATATTTCTGATAATGAAAAGATGGTAGTAGTAGGAGGATGTGTGGTGAGCTGGCAGGCAGCTACTTCTAGAAGGAGTCGTCGTGGCATCAATGGATTAATATTATGGATATGTTCATCAGTATCCTGGGCTGCATCACAAGCAGTGTGAGCAGCCGGTCGAGGGAGGGGATTCTGCCCCTCTACTGTGCTCTTATGAAACCTCACCTGGACTGCTGCATCCAGCTCTGGGGTCCTCAGCATAAGAAAGACCTGGTTCAGTTGGAAAGAGAGTCCAGAAGTGGCCCCTAAGTTGACCATAGGGCTGGAGCACTCTGCTATGGAGACAGGCTGAGAGTTGGGGTTGTTCAGCCTGGAGCTTTAAGGGGCTCCAAGGGAGCTGGAGAGGGACTTTTGACAAGGGCATGTGGTGATATGGCTTTAAATGGAAAGAGGGCAGATTTAGATTGGACAAAATTCTTCACTGTGAGGGCGGTGAGGCCCTGGCACAGGTTGCCCAGAGACGTTGTGACTGCCCCATCTCTGCGAATGTTCAAGGCCAGTTTGGATGGGGCTTAGAGACACCTGGTCTAATGGAAGATGTCTCTGCCCATGGCAGGAGGTTGGAATGAGATGATCTGTAAACACATTCCTGTCTGCCAGCTGAAGACATAAATTTCTAAATTCACTTAACGCTCTCATCCTTTTCCTCTGATATGGAGCTGAGCACTGTGTGTGACCAGGCACAGTGCTGGGGAGTTTGCAACATCTCAGGGATATGGTACCAGCCAAGGGAAGGTGCAAGGACTGGCAGCATCCCAGTATTTGTAGGGCCCCTTGCAGTCATTCCCTGTTACAGGATGATCACAAAGAGGTTAGTCCTGGTATGGTCCTGACCTCCTGGAGCAGCAAACACACATACAAGGAACCTGTGAGCCCTTTGTCATCTCCAGCATTTCATTTTGGGGATTTTTAGGGGTCTTTCAGGATTATGTTTAAAAGCAATGGCAGGATTTAGCACCAAACCTCCTCTCCCTGAATAAATGGATCAGTTGGAGAGCCAGGCAGTCAGGACAGAGCAGACATCCTGCTCATTTAGTGCGCTCCATGAAAATCCCGGGAGCCGCTGCTCTTGGGAAGGTGTTGCTGACCCTCTTTTAGACAGAATTATCCCAGAAATTATCTCAGGGGAGTGCAAGATTATTTTTTGAATTCTGAGAATTTTTTTTTTGGTGCGTTTTCTGTGTGTTTTGTTTTTTGTTTTTTGGGGTTTTTTTTTTCTGTTTGTTTGTTTTTTTTAAAGTTGCCTCTGCTGAAAGGTGATTTGAAACTAGCCTTGGTTTGGAATTTGGTGAAGTGCTGCCACATAGTCTTAGAGGAAGATATAATGTTACTCCTGGTACAAACAGTTGTTCTCCACTATTAAAGCTTTTGTGGTTTTAACGTAATAGAGTCCCTCTGATAAGAAATCTGATTTCAGTTTCAGAATTTCAAGGTTATCAAATATTGGCTTTACAAAATGGGAGAGATAAGTTGATAGGAACCTTTTAACCCATAACAATACAGGCTCTGTAGTGTATTTGATTCATAGGCTGCCCTCAAGAAGTTTTTTGGTGATGAGTAGAAATCAGCATCAACTCTGTTGGGTGCAAGTTCATTTCTATTTCTTAAGAAGTGTGGGTATTTCCTGGGTATTATGAGCTCAGCTTTTGGCTTCCATACAAAATCGTTCCTATGTTTAGTAAAACTTTCTTGATGAAGAGGAAATAACAAAGATTTAAAAAGCACAAGGAATAATAATGATATTGAGACATCTGGTTCAGCCTGCCTGGTGCTCCAAAACTGACAATAACATTTTTTTGCACCCTTGGTAATGAGGTTGGCCAAGCCTTTCACATTCTGAGGGAGCCACAGCCACCCTACAAACCAGACACACACAGTGTGTGCGGACTCTGATGCTTTCAGCTGTCACCCTGGAAGTGGCACGAGCACAGGGTTTATTATGGATCTTGAATTTTTATCCATTTGAAGCTGTCAAGCAGACAGTAGGCAACACAGTTCATGTCTCTTCCAAACTTTGTTCTGTGAGGCAGTGCATGATCAGCAGCCTGAGTCTTCTCCTCCAGTGTGCTGGCCTTGTGCCTTGGTATTACAGTCACAAAATTTACAAGGTTTACTGGTAGTCAGGACACCAGGGAGGAAAATAATTTTACTAGGTTTGTTTAAACATCAATAAATGTGTTTCATAAGTTCCATGCAGAGGGACTCAGGTATTTCAGTGTAACCCTGGCTCTGCTTACATCTTGTCAAATCAGCAGTGACTGCAGTGACAAATCAATTGCAACTCCACTACCAAACCAATTAAATCAGGGAAATGCTGCCTGGACTGATAGTTGAGTAGAGACTGATAGTTCTCTTATCTTTTTATTAAGCATTTTCAATAAAATAATAAAAAAAAAAAACAGGGGAAAAGCATCCATCTTGGCAAGATTTAATTTTGCTTTAAGCTTATGCTGTTAAAAGAAAACAATTCGATAAACTACCAAAAGCTGCCTAGCAAATGTTTAAAAATTAAAAGCTGCTTGTTTTTCTTTGTGATGAAGAGAAACAATACTTTAAAGAAGCTTTAGCCGCAATTATACAACCCAGCGTCTGCATGTCTGTGTGTCTGTTTTCTCTGAGTGTTTGCAGATTTTGTTTTGCGTCAGGACAAGTGCCTCGTTGGTGGGAATATTAGAGACGGGCAGTAAATAGTTCAAGCAGGCCAAGTTTATAAAATGACTTGGCAGGGATGTATGCACTATCCCTGCCACCTTGAACCTAGTTTGGAATGCTTTTGGGGTTACTTGGGAAACTGGATCTCAGGTTAAGAAGGGATTTTCAGCTCTGTCTCCTTCTGCCTAAGTTCATGATCTAATCATTATTTTATGGCTCAAGGTGAATCACACCCTGATCTGCCATGGTTTGCTTTTTTTCCCTCATATAAATGTCTGTGACAATTAGAGTTAGGCCAGCTTAAGTGTATTTGAGATATTGTTTAAACTCCACTTGCTAACTCCTTCCTTTATTCCTGCTTTTCTGACCCTCATAGTCAAGTAAGTGGGGTAAATACTGTTTTAATTTTACCGTGAAGAACTGCTGATATTCCTGATTATTACTGCTTGTACTGAGAAATTGCCATTGGTGTGCTTTGGGTGCTCTATGTTTAGCTGCAGGTTGCTCTTTTTCCGTCTCTGGCAGCACCCGACTTGTCAGGCTCACAGGTTGTTGTGTCGTGGTTCAGCAATGACAGTGAAGCTCCAGCAAGTACCCTCTGGGAATTTTTATCAGCAGTACATGGCTCTGCTGAGGCTATTCCAGAGCAGCAAATGTCACCGAGATCATTTGATATAACATCCCAAAAATACACAGGGCTCCTTTCCAGAAGAGGCAGCCGGAAGTACGTCTGCCTGTGCTCCAGAGTTTAACGTTATCATAAGGTCACTTGGTTATGTCAAATAGAGTTTGATGAAAGACTGTGTAAGGATTGCTTAGGAGAACACACTGATCATCAGAGCAACAATATCACTTAGTTCTGGTGTGGCACACAACTCTTCAAAATATGGCAGCAAAAGAATCCCAGTGGTGTTGCAAAGAGGTAACTTAAACACTATTTTGTTAGTAGTATTTCTGTTTTTCAGCTAAAATCTCTGGTAATTTTTTCAAATTGCCCCTTTTTAATGTTAGGCAGACATTAAAGGGCTTGTGAGTTTTTGTGTTATTTTTGTACATGAATAGGTTTCAATGATACTTTTTTTCAGCAAAGGCTGACTCAAAGTCAGGGGGAATCATTTGGAATAAGCAAGGGTTTAGTTTTGTGCTGAATTCAATCTATAAATGTTACATGAATTAGGAAATATGAGCAGGTACCTAAAATGCTATAGTAGGGACTTTGAAAATAGGTTGAAGTGATTTGTTTGACGCAGTAAAATTTAACATGGACACAGTCCAAAACAGATCCGTATTTCCTTTCCTTCCTTGTCCCTTGCTCTCCCCATTTGTTTGCACTTCTTCTGTATTGCTGACATGCAGTAAAACTCATCTGGATATGGTAGCAGTGATATGTATGTACTTATGGAGCCATGAGTTAAAAAATACCTCGTTTTTATAGGTCTGAGGAGTTAAATCGGCATCATGTGTTCTTGGCGTGATTGTTATATCAAACTTAAAACTTGGAAATTATTACAGTGGAACAAAAGCAATCCAAACTGTATCCAGCTGCATTTTGCAGTTTCCAAGCCAGAAATTTTATCTAATAATACCTAAGGGTACAACTTTCTCTAACTGCTTACATTTACAACATGTCATTGCTGTTTGTAATGCAACTTGATTGCAAGTTCACACATTAATGTAGAACGAGTCCATTGGATGTAGAATAATGAGTCCATTGGATGTTTTCTTTGTTAAATTACACGATTCTTTTTTAATGACTGTGATTCTGTCCTTCTCAAGAATAATTTCATAAAGGCTTTTAGGATGTTTATGATTTCACCCTTCTATGTGTGTCCTTTTTTTAATGGTGGTGAAGTGGATCTTCTGTGACATAACACAGATTCCTTTTCTATTCAGTGGCTGATGCACCACAGAAAATTCATGGCTACAGTGTCAGAAGAGATGTGCTCAGAAAAGAGACTAGGACACAAAGGACCTGAGATACAGTTCTGTAATGCACCATAGCAAAGCTTTGCCATGTTAAAAAGGCTCCAGTGTTGTCAAAATCCAAGTCAACGTTTTTTTGACTTTCCACTCTACAAACAAATCAGCATTTCAGCACTTTATCTTAATAGAAAACAACTGCAGAGCTCCCACCAGCAGTAAACGCTGATTTTTATTATTTTTTTTCTAGTCAAACTATGAAAAGGTCTCACTGTGCAATTTTTTCAACATGTTAAGCTCAGTAATATTACCAGGTTTCTACCCAAATTCTTGGCAGGCTTTTATTACTTTTGGGCATTTCTACTTCCTTCAGCGATCCAAGGCGAGGTATTCAGGCTCTCCTCACCTTGATAGAATGCTGATAGCAGATATGGGCACATAATGGGATCAGGGAATATTCTTCACTCTTACCCCAGGTCAGGTTCAGCATCCTGAACACCACTTCAAATAGAAGAGGAATATATGGTGGGATCAGGTCTCTGATATAGAACTGTCTTCTGACAAAGCATATTGAAAATCTCAATTTCCTGGGCATAAAAGAAATCAAAGGAGAGGAGACTGGATGTTTGTCTGCTCTTAGGTACAGGCTGTTGGGTGCTTTATTAAGTGTCTGGACAGGAGCTAGTTCTAGTTCCGAGTTTGTGCAGATGTGTTGCATCTTCTGTAGGACCAACTTCTCTGCTTTTTCTGCTTGTTTTGACATGCATTCAGACTCATAAATTTATACCAGTCTCCTAATCCCCATGGTTTCTATGTTGGTCCCCAGGGTAACCTGGTTCAAGTACTTCCTCAGAGGTATTGTATATCTGGAGCTCAGGTGCTTCTCCAAGTTTTTCCCTATGCCCCTGATTGCCAAAATACATTAAAATAGCTCCTTTATGTGTATTATTGGCAACTTTGCATAAAACTGAGATAAACCACCAATTGAAACTCATTTCAGGAGGGTTGTATTGTAATAACTTATTAATGCATCTGTAGGACAGTAGGAGCTGAAGGTATTCCTGATATAGATTCTCTGGCTTAAGGGCATTGTACTAAGGATGAAGTTGCTCAGGTAGTGACAGTTGGCTCCTCATTCTTGATAAAACTAATTATGTGTCCAGAGCAGATGACAGAAGCCCAGGGCACTTACCTGTATGTGCTTACTCACAGTAAAACATTCAAAACCTAATATTCAAGACCAACGCTGATTTTCATTTCCTTTAAATTCCATAAAATTTGGAAAGATTATATATGGGAATAGTATTTTTTTCCCTTCCTTATGTAAGTCAGGTTGCAAAAAAGCCATCTCTTGACTATTTTTGTTGTTTCTCTTGTGTTTCATAGAATCATAGAATGGTTTGGGTTGAAAGACAACTTAAGGACCATCTCATTCCAAACCCCTGCCATGGGCAGGGACACCTTCCAATAGACCAGTTTACTCAAAGCCCCATCCAGCCTGGCCTTGAACACTTCCAGGGATGGAGCATCTACAGCTTCTCTGACCAAATATTTTGTTTCCTCTGGACTAAAAAAAATTATCATTACTCAGTTCACCATTGACCACTATTTCAGGTGTTAAAACCTATTCATGATGCTGTAAATTGGGTTTATGAACAGAGGAAGTTTGCTTGATTTAGGTGTGGCTTTAGTTTCCCATTCTCTTGATCGTGAAAATGCCAAAGAAGATATAAATTTTTTAAACTTCTGTTGCTAGTAAAGTGTAATGCTCTACTGCTTGGAAAAGGGCTCCTCATCTCCAGTAATTGTTCTGCTGCAAGCTGGCAGTGGAGTTCAAACTATGATGAGCTAATCCATGTATGTTCAACCTCAAAAACCATTTGACAGTCTGTAATTCAGAAAAGATAGTTTAGCATCCATTTTAAATGTTCAGCAGCTGTGCCTTTGATGTAAGTGGGGTTTTTTTAATACTTGTTTGTAAAGCACAGGGTGATAATGGAAGATCTCCACTCTTCTTAGATGCTGGTAGTTAATAAGTGTTCTTAGATCCCAGTTCTGCAGAGGAGGCTGTGCAGGCTGTTCCATGCTTTGCCAGCCATCTCTGAACATCATTCTCTTTGCAAAACCCAGTCCTTGAGATAAAAAAGCACAGATGCCTTTTTGTAGAAATTCTGAAGCACTGTACAGTCATGGTCAGCACTTCAGAGGTGCAGAAGCTGAGAGGCAGGGGCCTTGTGCAAGGAGATCCAGCAAGAGTTTCACTCCAGTCCTGTGCTCTGTCCTTTAGCCATAGCTCTTGTGTCTTTCGGGTTTTGTACAGCACTTAGTATGACTGATTCAGTGTTCATGTGCCACACCTGCTTAGTAATTCACAGTAAATATTCCAATAATAAACACATAAATCAGACTAGTCACAGCTATGCATTCTTACTTTTTTATTTTGCCATTGTTATTAGTAGGGAGGGGTCAAGATTTAGATTTTCTTTTGTCTGGGCATTTTAAACACACACAGAGCTAATGTGTGTTACGATATTGGAAAAATGTAGAGAAGAATAATTTGAAGGGGCAAAAATACTTAAGATTGCCCTCCTTAAGGCAGTCTTTCTCATTTAAGTAAAAGAGGAAACATCACTTGACCACAGTATTAAATGTATCTATGGGGGGCTTTTTAATATATACTTGTGCTAACAAGTATAACAAGACATAGAATCACAGGATGGTTTGGGTTGGAAGGAACCTTAAAGATCATCTAGTTCCAAGTCCCCTGCCATGGCAGAGACACCTTCTTCTAGACCATCTTGAGGCCAAATGTAGTCAAGTTAGAACTAAACTTAATAGTAATTCTAAAGGTGATTAACCATTGGAACAAACCACCAAAGAAGTCATGCCCTTTCTGCCTCTGATTCAGATCAAGACTAGATAATCCTGTAATGAAAACACACAGTTAAGGACAATAAAGAAATAAACAAGCCACAAAAATCTACAAACCAGGAAGGGATTGCAATCTTGGCAAACCAGAACAGGGTTTGATTTCTGTGTCTCTGAAAGACAGCACAAATTTGTCTGAGACGAGTCTGATATAAATGATGCTGAGAGTTTGCTTACGTGTTCTGGGTGTGATAATGAGACGTGATAAATTGAGGTGGTGGTTAAATATGTTGTTGCTTGTCTTATATGCTTATCATGTCTGGGTTTTCAAGGGCCAGACTTTGGAAGGTCCTCCAAAGGCTGAGCAGATGAGTGCTGTGTCAGTATAGGTCAGACCATGCAGATGAGATGAAGGAAGAGCTAAACCGGGAGAAAAGGGAGCCAAATTCCTTTTCTGTCTGTCATTGTCTAAGTCATACCATGTCCCTGTGCCTTGACTTCATTCCCTATGAAACATTGGCATCAATATTCATTTTCATATCTATGTAGCCCAGTAGCTTATCCAGATAAAATTGCATCCCTTCTTTTCTCTTTACATAGACTGTAAAAACTACTCAAGTGTTGTGCTTTAACTCCTCACAAAATACAGAATTAATTTTCAGGTTGGGTGAGTGCTTCTCTGTATGAATTGCCAAGCTTGTCCTCCCTATGACATTTTAACACCCAAATAAACATCCTGCACTGAGCTGTCATTTTGTGTACTGGTGCAAGTCTGTACCTGTGTATTGTCCGAAACAAGTGGAAATCAGAGAAACTGGCCCCGATGGATCATTGCTATTGTTGCCGGTGTTTTTCTAGATTGTGATTCAATTTGTGTGTGTCAACAACAGGCACGCTGTGTTACTGCTTTCCTTTTGCTTTTAGCTGCTGAATGGGCAACTTCAAACAGATACGAGTGCATATCATGGGAGGAAATGATTTTCTTTCACTGCCCCGTGTTTTGTGATGAGCCATTGTTGCTGATTCAGTGTGTGACTGGAGACCTGTTTTGTTTGTTTATTTTATTCATAGTATTTTTTAGAAAGCTGTTCCTGGATGAAGAGGGGTTGAATCACGGAATAGTCTTGTAGGTTCCAAGTTCTCTCTAAATGGCAGTTTTAGGGTTTTTTCTGTCCTTGGTTCTTTTAAGTGTTCAGGACATGCCAAGAGGATCCAATGCACCAAACTCCTTAGTTATTAAGCTTATTTTCAGTCTTCAATTAGCATTTTGATCATTTTAATGCTCTTTTCTTCTCTGAGTGTTAGCTCACTCATGCAGTTTGACAAGGAATTCTATTTTGCGTTGAGTTACTGAGTTGCTCTTTCTTGTTCTGGCATGCTCTAACTGTGGATATTTGGTTTAATTTTCTCTTTCAAGTCAATATCTCTGAGTCCCCCTGTTAAGCTCCAGATCCAGTCCTGGAGCTGTGTCTTGTTTGAGGCTCAAAAATGATCTCTTGTTTTCTCTGCATTAAGCACTAAGTACTCACCCTGCTCAGAGATGGAGCCACAAGGAGCTTCTGAGTGCATGAATGTAATCTTTTGGGGTTAGATCATCTCCAATTACATATTTCTCTAAACAGCCCATAAGTCTTACTTCTCACTATTCAGGCTGTAATAAAGGCAGGAGGACTTGTTTCAGGTGGAATATCCACCTGCCCATCCTGGTATGCTGAAACCATCAGCCTTATGATATGTGTCTGCAGGAACACCTTGTTCTCTTCCTGGGCTGAGCACAATCTCTGCCCAATGGCCTCATGATTCAATGTTTATCTCAAAAGAGATGATTCAACAAGAATAGTACTAATGATGTTAAAAATGCTGACTGCAGACAGCTGCTCAGGTCCAACCTTGGAGAGCCGGGAAAGGATGTGACCAGGACAGGAACTTAGGGGAGGTGCAGTCCCACTACCCTGACAAAGAGACAAACCTTGAAACATTGATTTTCTTTTCCAGGGGAAGGAAGTGCTTCTTTCCCCTGACCTTGGCCAGTGCTCCCAGCCCCATCTGCATGTGGCAGCACCTTGCTGCAGCTCCCATGGGCAAAAGGGCTTTTTATAATTAGCCTCTGAACATTTCTTCCACTCTGGGCACCAAGGACTACTAATTTTTTAACTTATTAAAAAAATTATTTGAATGTTTATTTAGCATTTTTTTAAAGCCATATTTGAGACTGGGTGCGGGTAGTAGTAATGCCAGTTGTGCCATGCTGTCAGAAAGAGGGATTTTGTACTAACAGATGCTTAGCTTTTCAATGGAAGTGTGAAATTATAGGGTTTCTCTGTATTTTTTTTATTTTTCAAGAACCACCTGTATGCTTGACATTTCACAGTAATAGAAAAAAAGCCCCTCCATTTTAGAAAGAAAATAGTTAATTCTTCAGAGCCTATTAAAGTACTTGAGGAAATTGGGCCTAACTGCACACAAATGTATAAAAAAATGTTCAGAAATTCCCTTGCCAAATGCTAGTTTCTCGATAACCTCATTAACCTGGATGTTCCAATAAGTTTTATTCAATGGATGCTTGGTGTATGGAGTTCCAATGGCATTCTGCAGGCTGCAGTTTTTCAGGATAACCGCTCTCCAACAGCCTGAACGTGGGAACTGCTGTGGGAGCACAGGATAAACCAAAATGCTGCCAGAGAAACTTCTCAAATGAAGGAGAGTGAGATTCAGCCCTTCTGTAGAGATGATGGTTAGGCCCAATTACCTGATTGGGTAAGAGGATGGCACCAGAAGGTGGTAAGGTGTGAATTATAATGCATTAACCAGGCTGGGAAGCAGGTTAACTGTGCCTGTCAAGACAAACTGGAAATATAAAACAAACCTGTAAATATAAAATAGTTTACATAAAATAGAAATATTTAAATGTGAAATCTACAGAAATGGTGTATAGGACTAGAAAGACTGTATATTGATGGCATGAAATCTTCGTTTAATCCATCTAAGATAATGTCTGTGCTGGAAGCATAAGCATGGCATAGGAAGTACGAGGTGCTCCTATCACAGCCCAAAATCCAGACTCATCAGCCCAAATCTGAGTGTTCCGACTAAACTGTAGTGACAGATTTTAACAAAGATCAAGTGAATGTTTTCCTGTAGAAAAGATGATATTGGGAGTAGATGGCATGGTCAAGGATCCCACAAACAAGAGGGCCGGAAGAGGTGAAGAGGTGCTGGGGGAAAGTACAATGGCACAGTTAAATAAGATTTTGTGTATAAAGGGATGAAAAGTATGAATTATTTTAATGGATAACATTGAGTTAAAGGCACTTAAGGGTTTTGTTTGTTTGGTTGGTTGGTTTTTAATGCTGGATAGTGGAATAAAATAAAATTAGCGGAAATTCAGTCTAGGCATCAAGTTAAAATGTGTTGCGAGAAAGTTGTCAAAGCCGTTTCCTATGGGAAGTTTGTAAAGTCACATCACTGGAGCATTTCAAATGGACCCAAACAGTACAAACACAGGGATTTAAGAAGTCATTCTGCACTGGGATGCTGAATAAACAAGAAATGTGCTCCAAACTCAACTCACTAATCCAACTATTTTTTCTACTTACAATCTATGATACATTAATTTCAGAAATACTTGTAAAGTATTTGTAAATTATATTGCTACTAATATACACATTTATTCAGAATTTCTCAGTAGCTTTTGGAAGGCATCACCGCTTGTTTTTTTGAGCCTTTGCTATTGAACACACAAATTGTTTTACTTTTAGGTGAGTCTCAGGAAACCATTGCTTGCTGGCTGTGTGTGTCTCAGACTCTTGCTTTCACTGCAGGTATTTACATTTACAAACTCAGAACTTGCTCTCTGTTTCTTGTTTAATGAAATAGTCAGAGTCGCATCCCCCTCCTTTGCAGGGGGCTATCAGAAAAGACTGCCTTGTAGTGTAACACCCCTTGAATGGCTAAATATGTGTAGAAGATCAGATGAACAAATATGGCAATTTTCGCGGGTAAGAAAATACTAAAGGTGAAAAAATATTGTCTACTCACTAAACTTTGTAATTATTTCTCTGTGAGTATCTGGAAACCAGAAAATTTGTTTATACTGCATTTGTATTTCACAGCAGTAAGTCTTGGTCCAAATGCTGGTAGTATTGTATTGGTAAATAGTTTATTGGAGGTATTGTGGGTTACACTGAGAAGTCACACCGAGATGCAAACAGACCAAAGACTAGTTTGAGCCTGTGATGTGCTGCTCCTTGGCAGAGTAACTTGATCTGCTTTAGGTGAAAATCATAAACATTCATCACATCTCAGGATGGAGCTTCTCCCGTAGCCTCTGCAGCGCCTTAAACTTTGGAGATGCAAAAGGAGATAGAAAGGCCCAGACCTGCCCACTGTGGGACACCTCCTGAGGGCTGCCAAGTGCTCTTTTAGTCCAGTGACCCGGGATCACTGATGAACAGTATTTCTGTGATGTTAAATAAGATACAAAATGAGACCCCTGAGGGCAGATTATGGCCTGTGCTGGGGTCAGCTGATGTAGTAAATGCCCTTATCACCAACACCCCACCATCCAGACCTTTACTTGCAGTGCCTGCAAGTGACTCTGTCTTCTAATAGTGCAAATGAAGTAATGGAATTTCAATAAATAATTCAGCCCTGGATCTGATTTCGGGTTCAGCATTAACTTTCAGCACCTGGCTGCTGTTATTATTTGTTAGTCTGATACACTGCTTAGAGGCATGGAAATTTGGCTGCAATTCACCAACATTTGCAGAATATGCCATATGACCAGATTACCCTGGTCAAAAATCCCTGGCTCATAGATTTTTAACAGACATGCAAATTCCAGATGTGCAGAGATTTAATTCTTACAAGGAAAACTGCATTCAGAATTTCAGTACTGTAATGGGAGCTCTGCATAGAGCTTGCTTTGGAGAAACGACTCCTGTATTTGCACCTGATCTCTACTAGAAACAGGAATAATTTGGCTATAATTTGCATTGCCTGTGACACCTTCTGACAGTGATCTGTCTCATTTTATTTTCTGCAGTATTCCAGAAGGAATGTTTTTTTAATGTATCTAATTAGCTCTCAGGATATAGAATCATCAATATTTGAAACTATTAAAATTGGTGCTTTGTGAATAGCTAAATAAGATTAATTCCCAGTTTCTTTCTCCAGAGCACGTAAAACCACTTGTGGTTTAAATCACTTATTAGAGAGAAACTAGTGAATCCAAAGTATGACTCTGCTCTTACTGAATTCAGCAGAATATTTATCATCAGTGGGAATATTTTGTATGAATACTAACTGTTCTGGAATTGGATCAGGTATATTACCATAGAATCATAGAATATTTTGAGTTGGAAGGAACCTTTTAAAGGTCATCTAGTTGGACTCCCCTGCAACGAGCAGAGACATCTTCAATTAGATCAGGTTGCTGAGAGACTTGTCCATCCTGACCTTGAATGTTTCCAGGGATGAGGCACATACCACCCATTATATTAAAATGTAACAAACTAATAGGTGTGGCACCAAAAGACCAAAACTATCATATGACCCTATAGGCATAAGTTTCCAAAATGTAGGAGCTGCATTATGTATATACAGAGCATGAACAGCCACCCAGTATCAATATCTTGCAGGATAAGATTCTTCCAGTACATGAAGGGAGCCTACAAGAAAGATGGAGAAAGACTATTTACAGGACAAGGGGGAATTGGCTTCAAATGGAAAGAATGTAGGTTTAGATTAGATATTAGGAAGAAATTCTTCCCTGTGAGGTGGTGAGCCCCTGGCACAGGTTGCCCAGAGAAGCTGTGGATGCCCCATCCCTGGAAATGTTCAAGGCCAGGTTAGATGTGGTTTGAAGCAACCTGGGATAGTGGAAGGTGTCCCTGCCCATGGCAAGGATTTGGAACAAGATGGTCTTTGAGGTTCTTTCCAACCCAAACCATTCTATGATTCTAAGTTAATTTGTCTTAAAAAAAGGATTTGTGTCTTTCTTGTTCAAAGTCCATACCTCTTCCTATGAGATACACTGTTGTATCCAAAACAACCAAGCAGGAGCTGATGCTTCAGCACCTCTATTGACTTTTACTAAAAGTTGAATGATTTTCTGAATACTGCTATGCCCTGCCTCCCCAAACCCTGGGACTAAGGTTCCTTCCAGAACTTAAACCCACATACATAAATGCAACTGATAGATGAGAAAAAAAGATTACATATACTTATATATGTAAAATTCCACAAGTGGCATGTTGGTGGTTGACTTCCCAGGGAGTGAGAGCCTCTCCCTGCAATGCAAGCAGGCAACGCTAGAGGGGATTTTACTACCACTCTATGTCAGGCATGTGCCTCTCCTGAAAAACCTTCCAAAACATATGTTCTAGTTCAGCAACAAGATGTTGGCTACAGGCTGAGCGAAATCTATATTTGTATGATGCAAAAGGTCAGGAAAGATTATTATAATTGTCCCTTCTGGCCATGAAACCTCTGAGTGAAGTGCTGGTCCTGTCAAAGTCGTGGGCAAAATTGCCATTGATATCACTGGGGTCAGACTTCATCCTGTGCAGGTCAGAGAGAAGCAAAACTCTGTGCCACCAAGCATCCAGCACTGACAGCAAGAACAGCTTTATTGTCAGAGTCACTAATATAGACTGTATAGAAAGGATTTTTGAAACGTCCTGTGCCCCCTCTCCGCTCTGCTGCAGGATGAAATAAATCAAGACTAATTTTACCAATTTATTTTCTTTTGATTTTTTAAAAGCCTCCACTAAATGCAGATTACACAACCTCCTTAGAAAGCCTGCTTTGTGTTTCATTAGTCCTATAATTACACTGGATTCCCCCTCCCCCCCCCCCCCCCAAGCTTTATTGTTGCAAATTAAGCAAAATACTTAATCCCATCCTCTGTGGTCACGAACAACAATGGAAAATCATCCTCTTTGTGAAAAAATTCTTATACATGCTTGAGGACTGTTATGTTGTGGTAGAACACTGCATGTACATCACATTATCCTGTTGCTGTTGCCTGTAGATGCGTATGCTGATGATTCCTATGTTTGTGATTTACGTAAAACCTCTTTCACTTCGCCCTCGCAGCCTCATTCCCCATCCAGCATTTGTATGTCGCATTTTGTTCTTCTCACATCTTACACCTTGAGGTTAATTTCCCTAAATTTCATTTAAGTGACTTCAGACACTTTGTTCCAACTTCTTAGCATCACTTTGAAGTCTGCTCCTCTCCTGGGAAATACTGATAACCTCTCTGTGCTTGTTGTTGTCAGGAAATTTTGTAAGGTTCTATCTGTTCCTTCCCCCATTTTGCTAATGGAAACATTAAACATGACTCATCTTGTCATAGGCCTTCATGGTACCTCTATTTGTTGTGTTTGTAGAATAGCAGAAAACTTTATTATTACTACTACTTCATAAATATTTTTCAACCACTTATACAAGCACTTTACAGCAATTTCATACAGGTCCCATTTCTCTGCTTTGTTTAATAAAATACAGTCTGGAGCTGATGTTGGAAACCTTATAGAGCTCACCTTCCAGGTACTTGCTGCTTCCTTTCTACCTGCAGTGCTGGGAACCCTGGCAGAGAACAAAATTTACTTGGCTTAATTAATGTCATTTGTTCCTGATAAATCCATATTGTCTTTTCTTACTGACTTTAGATTTCCATGTGTGCTTGTGAGTTACAGTTTAATCGTTTGTTCCGGTAGCTATCTATGTATTAAGCTTATATATCTGACATTTCTGAAGTTCTTTTCTTGTTCCTACGGTGTGTCAATGAATTATTGATGGGTCACCAAAAAACAAAGCTTTTAAAAGCCGTTCTCTGAGGTTAGGTCCAGTGGCTGACATGGATCCTCTGCCATGATACTGGTGAGTGATAGGAGTAGAATTGCTTTATTAGACTGGAAAAGGCTGAGGAAGAAGTGTAAAGGATGATTATTATTTTTTCTGTCAAATCAAGAAAGAAATACCTATCCTTCCAGTCAGCTGTGTCCAGAAGCACATGAGCTTTGTGCACAACCTGCTATCAAGAGCTGTGATGAGAATGGCAATTTTGGGTTTTGAAGAATCTCAAGATTTTGCTCTGAATTTCTCTAAGTCTCAAAAAAACATTTTAAAACATTCACAACGTTATTGAACAGAAGCTGGGGAGGGTTTTTGGTGAGGAGGGAAACTGAAACATTCTTAGTAATTTTAAAAGATAATTTGGGGTGGTGGGGGGCAGCCAGGAGCCCTGGGAGTCCTGCTGAGCTGCATGTTGGGACCCCATGCTCTTATGTCTTTGTGTGGTCCCAGAATCCTGCCTACCCTCAGGGGGGTGGCCAAAGATCACAACTCCAGGCCTATTTCCAAGGTGGTATGGCCAGAGCCACTTCACATCTCCATCAGGTATTTGTCAAAATCTGAGTGAGCTCCTTAAAGAATATTCTTCTAATAGAGATTTTCTTTTACAACACTCTTAATTTTTTGTTTAATTGCTCAAGAAGCTCGCAGTCACAGCTCACAGTGATACTCCCTTCTTACTAAGGCTTTTAAGGGCAGCTTTTCATTCTGGGTGGCTTGTGGCCTGATTTTCCAAGTGCAGAGAATTGATACTTGTGAGAAGTCAGCTGCTTTCGAATTGTCTCACAGGATCTAAAACTGCTAGCCACTTTGGAAATGTCAGCCAGCATTTGCCACCCATCCTTTAGCTCATATTTTGCTGACATTAAAAGAATATAAATTAAATACATATTCTGTGTGATTTCTTTCTACAATACTGCTGATGTTACTAAATGACTTTCACTCTTCTGGAGACTTTTCCCTTGTACACAACCACGTGAAAGTCAGTCTTGGTGTGCAGAAGTTCTTCACAGCAGAGCATGCTGGAATATGGTCTCCTGGAAAAAAAAAATTGTCCCAGCCTTAATTCTTATATGTATATTGGTTTAGGAAGTTTTATTGTAGTTCCCACTACCTAGTTATCTAATAGTAATTCCTCATTAAGTTGACTATATGCGAAGATAAGTAAGGGATCTATAAAAATAAATGCGAACAAAATAATTTCTTGGTCTAGGGTATCAGACCACTCTATGCTTCTCTGCTCTGTTGATATTTGTCAAATCATTGGCCTTTAGTTCTCTGAAGAAAGAAGAGGTGATGGAATAGCATAGAACCATTTTTGAACCACCACACGGTGGGTTCAAACTGAAAGAAATTCAGGTTAGATATATGGAAGAAATTCTTTACTGGGAGAGTGGTGAGGCACTGAAATGGGGTTGCCCAGAGAAGCTGTGTCTACCCCACCCCTGGAAGTGTCCAAGGCCAGGTTGGATGGGGCTTGGAGCAACCTGGGATAGTGGAAGGTGTCCCTGCCCATGGCAGGGCGTTGGAATCAGGTGATCTTTTAGGTGCTTTCTAACCCAAACCATTATGTGATTCTGTGATGAGATTACATACCTGTGTTTAGTCTGTAGTTTTCTACATCTACATTGAACTGAATTATTGGAGTTCTAGGGCATCTCAAAGTTTATTTCAGAGCAAAACATGTTCCATGTAGAACATATGCAGTGGGCAGGGGTTCTAACCTGTGAGGAAACTGAGATCTATTTGTGCAGGTTGATCACTGTGTGTGCAGCTGTTCTGCTACCAGGGCCTCAGCTGATGTGGAAGATGACTCTGGTCTTTAATTGTGAGTATCCTAAGCTGTAGTGAAAAGATGCCTAGGAAGAAGCTGATCTATATGACTGATCCCTTTCTGCCCATGCTGCCATTTATATGAATAAAAAAGTTGCAAAAAACATGACTTACCAAACCTAAAGATAGTATTTGTCCTGTCCACGAGGTCTCCAACCTGCACTTCATCTTCTGAAGACCCTGAATGCCTCAGGAGTGCCAACATATCTCTCACAAAAGTGCAGAGATCCGAGAAGTGCAGTGACAGCTCCTTGGAGATTCTCAGCTCTGCTGACGTGCTGCCCAGCTGGTCTGAACCCAGTGGAACAAGCCAGCTCCCCTCAAATTGGCCGGCAGCGCAGACCAAGTTAAACTTATGTACATCTATAATATGTGCCTGTACGTAATGCCAAACTTGGACAACGTTTTGGCTGGCTTTTGGGGAGCTGGCTAAAGAGTTTCACCACTTCCTTTTTGTTTTGTCACTACCCTGACAGTCTTCCAGGCAAATGCTCTATTTTTATATGACATATATGCACATGGTCTATTTCTGCGTGTGTGTCCTCAGGAATATATTCCTGTTCTGTCTTGCCCTCCCTTGGAAAGCTGCTGCTCAGAGCTTCTCCTAGCAAAATAAAATCTCGGAAAAAAACTTAATGAAGTTAAAATGCTGCACAGCAAATTTATTATTGTTGTTATAGGCCCCCGTTCAGGAAAGCACTTAAGTATGTGCTTAAGTCTATTGAAATCATCAGGACTTAAGAACATGCTTAATGTCAAGCATGTACTTCCTCTGAATTGGGATGTATTTCAGCACATGCTTAAATGCTTTTCCTGAACCAGAGCCACAGTCAACAAGAGTGTCCTATGATACACAGGCTTGTGCAACGAGATTTACTTCTTACTTGAGACCTACCAGTGCTGCTCTATGAATGTGCACTTCTTAGCTTGCCTCTCCGTTGGTGGTACTCCAAATTGTTCACTGGCTTTTACATTTGGATGAGAAGTTGGGAAAGGAAAAAATACAAGAAACTGGAAAGAAATGATCCTTACTAAAGCAATACCTTGGCATGTCTGATCTCATGTTGCAACCAATGATTTTTCCCTACAATGGAGATTTGTGCTATTGTGTGTGTGGTATAATTACTAAGACAGATTTTTTTTTTTTTTCCCTTAATGGCACAATAAATAGGATATTTCCTGGCCTGCTCTGCGTTTCAAATAGGATTTTCACTTCCCCTTTGGGTTCTGAGGGTAAGGGGAGTAAGTGTCAAAAGGCAGGAGCATTCCCAATTTTAAAACAGAGAGGGTGTAACCATGTGTAATGTGAGTCTCAATTTTGATTGTAGGGATGATGAAATCAAATCCCTCCTTAATCCTTACTGGGAAACATTGAGGTGAGTTAGCCTGACTGCTTTTGTTAACTTGTTAAAATCCTTTTGAAAAAGAAATGTGTTTTAGTGTCATCAAAAGTGTCTCCCTACTTTACCCCAGAGTCTTAGAGACCCCTGGACCACATGCAGAGTGGCCTCAATGCAGTGAAAAATGAAAGAAAACCCAAATATATGATTTGCCTGGAAAAAACACAGTGCTCTGTGACATGCAACTCTTCCCAGCACTGCCATTTTTGAGATAGATGCTTAGTCACTATTAATGATGGTGTATTTCTTTAAAGTTCTATATTTTGGGAGTAACTGAAACTTGCCCTTTTTCCCTCCCTTAAGGTTATTAAAATAATATACGGCTGTCTGTGTTCATTGCAGTCCCTGTGCATGTACCAATTGGATTATTTTTGGAATATGTGAGGAAGTTTATTCCAGTTGTTTCATTTATAGCGAAGCATTAGCTTGAACTTGAGAAGAGCTCCCTGTTCACATCACTGAGCTGTGCTGTGCAGTGGCTGGAGTCTCTCAATACTGCCACGACTCTACAAAAACACTTGACACAAGCTCGTAAAATCACCAACACTGTTTTTTCTCCCTCCCAAAACCTCCTTAATTATGTTAATAATGTGTCCCTACAGCCCCCACTTGTGCACACAACTGTCTTTAAGGTTTAATTAATTCATTAAAAATAGCTGAACTATTTAAGGAGGAGTGCCTTATTATTAGTAAAGGAGAACATCTTATTCATTCATGTCATTACTCAGATAGAGGCAAGCAGCTGGTATGACAGTGAGATTTTCCTGATGTGATTGTACCAAGTTCCAGGGCAGGACCTTGCATCAGTTCGTGTGAAGGACCTAAACAGCTGGAGATTAAGTAGAAAAGCATACCTGTTTAGTAGGTAACCTAATAAAAGTAAGCTTGTAGGAAGAAATGGGAGCAGAAGGTGATGTTTCCAAGACAGAGCAAAGTAATTCCCTCAAAATTCTGCCTCTGCAAACTCCAGGCTTTTTTTTTTTTGCTGTGGTCTACATTCATTCCACCTAAAATCAGATACTCAGTGGCTTCAGGTAATGTGAAAGGTGGCCACAGTCATCTTTCAGATGTGCATCTTGGCCTTACCTGCTCAGAAGACCTTCCCTTAGGCATCTCAGTTAAACTGCAGTGGGATGAGCATTGGCCAAAGAGTCTCACCCAGAAAATCCTCAAATCTGTTTTACTCTTCCACAGTCACTCTGGAAATCTGCCTTTTCAGGTAAGGTTCTTCTCCACTGAGAGAAAGAGGCTCTGAAACCCTTTCACAGCTGTGGGGCTTATAGTGCACTTTAACAACTCTGTCTCCTTTATCCATGCCCAAAAAGCCTCAAGTCTATCCCTAGCTGCAATCATTAAACCAGATTTACCAAAACCGTCCCTAGCTGCAATCATTATAGCAGAAATGTCTGATATTACTGGTAGGGAGAGTGCATATATCATCAACTTGTTCCTTTTTATAAGTGGTTCATCACTTTTACTGTGCTTCAGGGAAGCTTTTATGCTCATTTGTGAACAGCAGCAGGAATAAATGGTGGTTCTCCAGCTTGTCAATTATTTGCTCTTTTCTTTCCATCCACTGTTTGAGTTCTTGATCTTGATTAAGGTATTATTTAATAATACCTTTCTGAGCCCTTACCCTTGGACAGATACGTGATAGATTTGTATTTAGGCACTACTGGGGTGCTTTAAGAAAGCTGTTTTCTTTGAAGAGTGACTAAGCCTGGGAAGTTCTCACTTCTTTCTCATCTCCTCCTGGTAGTTAATAGACTTCACAAGGGATCTCACAACACTCTGATAAGCCTTTGAAGTTATTACCTACTAAGGTTTTGCTCTTTCTGAGTACTGAACATTGAATTACTGACTGCTGTTAGAAGCAATGACAAAAGACTCACAAAACCGACAGAGCCTTGCCTATAATTTCTGCAGAAAAATAGCTGAATTTAATGGATAAATTGTGTTGCTGGGGAGATTTTGATTCTGTTCCCTCCTCTGTCACCAGTTTGCCTTGTGATTTGTGGTAGCGTTTTCAGTTATGCCAGTCACATGAGATCAAAACCCATGAGTCAGTTCCCACCCAAATCATGAGCCTGGCTTCCAGATCCAGGGGCTTTGAACAGAGATCATGCCGTACTTTTTCTTTAGTTTATCTTTTGTTTCTGGAATTTCCTCTGCCTATTCCCAGTGTGTCTCTAGCAATTAATGTTTCCCACTCCTTTGGAAGTGTTGGGAAGATACTAGAGGCCTCGTTTGACCTACACAATTTTATTTTTGGTCACCAAGTGAATCTTATTTCTTCCAGATTTCACATCTTTTTCCTTTCCCCGATGACTTCTCCTTCCCTTAGCCTCACATGACCCATCACTTCTGTTTCATCCTTGTAATTCAGCTGCTCTGTCCCCCCTTTAATCCTCCGGTATTTAGAGTTTTTCACCATTTCCTTGAAGGACAGAGAATGTGTAAAAAAATACAGATCTGGGTAACCCTTAACCTTTGCATGAGAATATAAAGTTGGAGAGAGCAGGGAAATGGTGTTCCTGAGTCTCTTTCCTGAAAAAGATGAAATTGTTGCTTGCATCACAAGAAGTGGGTGATGAGGCCAGGCAGGAGGAGCCTCCATGCAGGATGGAGTCTTGCAGGAGGGCTGGAGCTTTGCATGTTGCTGTGAGACAAGACCCCTTTGCTCTCAAGGTATTTGCAGAACTTGGCAAACCAGGGTTTTGCACTTACTTTGAAGGCAGTCAGGTGAAGAAAAATCAGAATCAATGAATTTATAAGCCAAAGTAATTCCAGAGAAGGTAAGATGAGAATCAACCCTTCTGCCTGCACTCTCTCAATCTCTAATTCAGTCATCGATCTGTTTTTCTTCAAATTCTAGTTTATAACGTATTGTTTGCAGACACAGTTATCCAGCTCCATTATGAAGGATGCAGTTATGATTAAGATGGTGAAAAGCCAAGGTGTGGTGTCATATCGCTGTTTTCTCCCATAGCATTTGCCTCTTTTGAGGAAGGGTAAGAAGTTAAAAGTTCTTGACAATGGTTTAATCAGCAATTGTGACTTTACAGTAATTATGGCATGCCTGGTGACGCCTGGTATTCCCATGGTGACATTGTTGCTGTTGCCATGAAATTTGCAGAACCGTGCTAACTATTTAACTTATAAAATTTTACACAACCAGGCTACTCACATCTCAGTAGATGGAAAAATGCATCTTCTCATCCTCATGCCCTGCCACTCCTTCACCCACATTATTTGCTGATTCTTGCATATGCCATGTGCCAGATATATTGTAATTTCATAGTTTCAAGTCAAACTACAGCCAAACTGTTCCTCCCTATATCCGAATACCTCTAGAGTCTGAGTAGAGTCTTTGAAACTGAATCTGAATCCAGAGCAAAATTCATTACATAGCCCTAAACTTTATGGCAGGTTTTCTCCAAGCCTTGAATGCACACTCTCTCTGTAGTTTGGAGACAAGAAATGTCATTTCACACAGTCAAATTCAAGGCCTGAATTTGTAGCAGCTGGACATTTCTAGTCTCAAAATGTTTCTAGTTGTGCTGTGGATGTTTCACAGAGCTGCAACGATTAGAACTGATTCTTTCTTTAAGACAGAGAAATGCTACCTCACAGCTTGGATATTAGTAAGATAAAATTTATGAGAGCCAACAGAGTAATATAATATTGTCTCCAAGGGAAGAGGGCATTTATTTGCTTAGCTCTTTCATCAGCCATTTTCGGACACACACTGTGTGCATAAAATACAGTTATGCAACCCGTGTGGGTCAACAACGGAAGGTTGGTTGCTTCACCAGGATTATAAGAATCTTTTAAACACAATGGTACCACAAATTAAAATGGAAATCTATCAAAACCATTATCGTCCTGAAAGCTTTGGCCACAAGCATAATTATTGTAGAAGGATGTTGTCCTTGGACGCAGCTTTGGCTCAGTTCAGCTGGTGTTATTTGTATCCCTCCGTGGCTCAAAGTCAGAATTTGCATGGCTAAGGACCATAAATTTTTAGAGGAAGAAATAGGCTGTTCCCTCAATGCTAACACTAGCAGTTTTTTATTGTTTTGTAGTGCTTTGTAGGCAACTCATTAGGTACTAGAGATAGGAACAGACTGAATGTGGTGGCTGAAATCTGCCTTGAACCTCAGAAGGATTCGGATGGAGATTTGTGCCTGGATCTGGTTGTTTGTGTTTGAGGTTGCTTTACTGGATGTGAAGAAGAATGAGTCAATGTCCAGAGTACTTGGGTTTAAATATAAAGTACTCATTTTAGATAGTAAACCAGTGAAGCAGATATTAAGCTGATACAATCTGCAGGCTTTAATTGAGCAGAAAACCTCTCCTGAGTTTTTCTGTCCTGTTCATGAAGCTGGAATTCCTGTAGGGATGAGAGTAACTGAAAGAACATCCTGGATGTTGCTTGCCATCAGCAAAAGACACATCTCCTTACCCAGAGCAGCCAGACAAAGACTGAATCCTGCAATAACTCCATTCTTGTGTTGATGATAAACTATATTCAATAACAGGCACTGCTGGTTATTTTTAAACTGGTTATTTTTCTTGCGACATCCTGTTTTCCATCTTGAGGGAGGTAAATGACTAACAAGTCTGAAATCCATTTTTCCTCTCTTTCCATCCCTCAGGCTGGTATAGATGGAGAAAGCATTGGGAACTGCCCATTCTCCCAGCGTCTCTTCATGATCCTGTGGCTCAAAGGAGTTGTGTTCAATGTCACCACTGTTGATCTGAAAAGGTAAAAGCTGTTCAGTTTAACTGAAATAGTGAAATGATCCAGTGTTTGCCCTGCACAAAGGCACCACCAAGCTCAATCAGATTTGTACCTAGCCTAGAGAGCTTGTGGTGCACAGCAAAATAGATGGGATTCAGGTTTGGTTGTTGGGGTTTTTTTTCACTTGAGGAATGTTTTTATATTAAACAGGGTGCTTGGGGGATTTCAGAGTCTTCCAACCACAAATTACAGAAAGAAAAAAAAAAAAAGAGCGCAGACTGATTTTGTAGGAACTATAAATATCTGTGCAACTACCTGATCATAAAGATTAGTGGTTTCATGACTTTTTTCTCTATCTGCAGAAAGCCAGCTGACCTGCACAATCTGGCTCCTGGGACACACCCACCTTTCCTGACATTTAATGGAGAAGTCAAGACAGATGTTAACAAGATTGAAGAATTCTTGGAAGAGATTCTTGCACCTCCAAAGTAAGAACCTGAGATTTTTTTTCAGTCAATATTCCATTTCCTAGAAATGAAAGATGTCCTAGGAAGAGTTCCTAAAAAGCATTCCTTCCTACAACCTTTACTTACAGGAGTAATATTTATTTATGAAACTTGCTGGCTTCAGTGAGATGACTTCCATGTGTGAAGGTTAGCTGTGTGACTAATAACTGCAGAATGTTTTCTCTGTACACATTTCAGGATGCCCTTGTATGCAGAATTAAGGAGCCCGGTACCAGAAGAATTTTGTAGGGGTCTGGTGGCCACATTTTGCAAAGCTAAAAATAACTTGGAAGAGATGCCGAGAGTTGCCACACAAAATATCTGTGCCAGGAAAAGCATTTTACAGTGAAACACTGGAGGATCCTGAACTGTTTGGTGTATTAGGAAGTTTGGAAGGGGAACTGATTACAGAGGATGAGAGGCTCTGGAGGAAGAAAAGTGCTCATTATTCTAGTTGAGAAATGACAAGAGCCCATGACTGGAAGTTATAACCAAACTAATTCAGATTAGAAATAAGGCCAGGATTTTTTCAGTATGAAAAAGCTACCAAGGAAAGGGTTAGATTTACCAGATATACTGTAGTTAGTCAAATGTTTTGGACTTAATACAAGGATAATGGGAAAAAGAAATTGTTGGCTTGTGAGTTGGACCTTAGAATCTATGAATCAATGACATTTGGTTTGGTTCCTTATGGAGTGTTTTACCTCCAAGTGATTCAGCAGCTACAGGATAGTCCTGAGGTGAGGGATCAGATATTTAAATTTTCTGTACTCTGCTCCAAGACGACTGAAGTCAGTAGAAGTCTTTAATTGTGTTTATCTTTCAAATCAATATATTCCTTTGCACCAGATGCCTATAAAAAGCAATTCAGAGATGGAAATCTTTATGTTGCTTCACCTGGGTAATCCTAACATGCCTTGCTGTTCCATCCTGGGGTACATTTTCAGCGTGGGGGATTAGACATGACTGCCATTCATAATGAGAGACTTGGCTGCCAAACTCCCCTGCACCTTTCTGGAAATTTATGCTTCCTCCTGATTTAAGACCACTGTATCTCGGATCGTGGTAACACAAAGCACAAGTACAATTACCTTTGCCTTGAAACCATCCATGTGTAACTCTCCAAGTGCCTGCCTTGATAGACAGATAACAGATATTGTTAAGAGGGACTTGCCAAGCTGTTGTTTTGAGATAAATGATGGCATTAATTACAGTTCCTCGTACAGGAGCTTTTGTCTTTCTTCTATTAAATTGTATGATGCTGATAGCAAGATGTTACTCTTCACACTGCTTCTGCTTTTTCAGGTACCCCAAGCTGGCTGCTAAGCACCGGGAGTCAAACACCGCTGGAATTGATATCTTTTCCAAATTTTCTGCCTACATCAAAAATACCAAGCAGCAGGATAATGCTGGTGAGTATGATCACTGCCAAATGTGTCAGGGAGTTTGTGTGCTTAGAAGTGGAATAATTTTGCCATTCCCTCATAATTTTATTGTGGGGTCTGTTCAGGTGACACGGGGTTCTGCTGCTGAGCATTGGGAGATGGTTGGGTCAGTGGACTAAATCCACATGTTCACAGCAGAATGAACAACATCTGTAGTAGTAAATAAAACAGGCCACTGAGTATTTAATAGCCTCTTTACCAACAGCCATGACATGACTCCTGTCCGTACAGCCCATCCTCACCAAAACAGAATCCTTTAGTGCTTGCTGGAAGTGACTGGTGGCCTGTGCTACATCCTCTACTTTGCCCAGGCACTTCTTAGAGGAGCGTGTGCTGACTGGACCCAGAACTGTGAGGCCAACTCGTGCCATGACCCCTCATACTTTGTTAGATGTGGCCACGAGACCCACTTACCTCATGATTATGTTATGTTGTTATAGCTAATTTGCTCAGATAAACTGAGTTATATCAAGACATCCAATATAAAGTTATTACATGCAAGGAGTGGCTTTAAGAAATGTAATTGCACTTGGTAAGGTCAAGACTTTCCTTCACATGTTTGTTTGTCAAAAAAAAAGAACCCCCCCTGAAACCAGATGACATTCATAGTTACGTGCATCCCACACTGTCCTCTTAATGAAATTGCTGTTCTTCTCCACATTCCTTTCCCCTAGAGAAACAAGACTTCAGCTAGTCTTAACTCCTGTTGCTCCATGAAAGCTAATGGATTTACACATCCCTATCCCTGGGGATGATCTAGTAGAATATTTGCAGTCACTCACTGATGTGAATATAAGAATACCTCTTATCTTGTATACTGGTTTCATAGTCAGAGACCTAATGCCTGTTGAACACCATGTGCTCATATCATTCAGAGAAAACTAGATTTTTTCAGGCTCCAGTTCTGCCACACATTTCATCTGTGCAATTGTATTTCGTTGCCCGGGGCTGACCCGTGAGATAAAAGTGGGTAAATGATGATTTATGTCAGATAAAAATCTCCTCCGTCATATTTTTGTGTTGTTAACAGAAGGAAATAATTACAGTGCTTCATTTCTCAGTGATTTTAAAGAGTTGGGGTTTTTTTTTGTCTAATGCTAATGAGATGCTCAGCTAACCTCTGTAGGAAGTTGTAAAAGGAGAATAAATTAAGAGTTAGACTAAATAGATGTTACAATGAAAGTAAAATATCTTGGCCATTTACAAGGAATTTTTATGGTCTGCTCTGCAACTGTAAATCATCAACTTGCATCCTGAAACAGCCACGGTTATCTGTCCATATGCAGAATCCCAACTCTTGCTTCTCAGTGACTCTGCAATATGCAAATCCGGGAATTCATGAGGGCTGGCAGCTTCAGACAGGGATAAATGGCTGTCCTAGAGGTGTCTGCATCTGGCCATAAGCAGAGCTGGAATTCAAGGTCGGATATCCGCTACTGTGAGATAAGGAATCTAACCCTGCAAAGCACTCCACGTTTTTAGAAGCTGCAGTATGATTAATGGGAGTTTCCTTATGTGTGCCTAACAAGCCCTTGGTTTAGGTACTCTTGAAAAGGAAAATGCTTCCAATGGCAATTAAGCACACCAAGGTAATAGGAAAAAGAGATGTTAAGCTGCAGAAGAGCAATAGTCTCTGTTCCCTGCAAACACCCTCACTCCATTTCTGTTAGCTGGTTCGTGCTCCTGTCATATCTGGACACTGCAGTCTCTGAACGTATTGATGCTCAACTTTCCTCTTTGAAGTAGAGAAAAGTTTTTAGCTTAATTTTTTTACATCTGTAGTGCTGCAGTGCAAGGAGAATAAAACACAGACAAGCAGAGTATCAGTAGTACCCACATGTTTTTTCTATCAACAGAGTAATGTATCTGAGGACCTCGGGATCCTTGGGACTGTCAATGCAGACTTACACTTTGGGGGACAGAGACCTCAATTTCAGTAGAATAATTGACTTCCAGTTTTCAAGGGCTAAGCAAGAACACCTTTTCTCTTATCGCAGGGATAAGACCAGTTCATCTGAACCATAGCAGTTATTCTGAAGGCTCGTTTGATGGCAGATAATGAGTTAATCAAAAAGTGGTTGTGTTAGATTTCTTGAGCAGTAAAAGACAGTGTCTAAAAAGGAAAGGACAGCACCACTGGATACATATTCCCACATGAACCTACTTCTTTTTTATTGGTATTTTGTAAAATTGCAACACTGCTGCAAAAGGAATCTGGGGCTCTAGCCCTGATCTGATACATGTCCTTTATAGCAGGTTCTGACACATTATCATTCCTATATAGCAATATAAATAGTTGTATATAGTTCTGTAATAATAAAAAGCATTTTGTATACATAAAATGTAATTGCTTAGGTGAAGTCCCTTTCCCTGTCTCCATATGAGCAGGTGAGATCCAAAAATAACAGAGATTGCTGTTTCTTGTTACCTTAAATTGTTCCTATAGATCCCAACTCTCAGATAAAGGTATACATCTCATAGTCATCCTCTATATTTGCTCCGAACTCCAGCTGACTCAAGTGCTTGGGTTAGTCTGGAAAGCCACACCAGTAACTGGGACATCAGTTGCACATGATCAAAACATAAATAGAAAAAGACTTGTTAATAAATTCAAAATAGATCATAGAACCCAGGCCATTGTATAAACAATAATTTTAACTTATTTTAGTTGAGAATAGGGGACTGCTGAATACCAAGAAAGCTAAAGCTCCAAACATCAGGTCGTTTAAATTAAGTTCTTAAATTGGGAGTCAGAGAAGTGAATTCATTAACGTGTGGGATATCAGGCTGGGAATTTGTAGCATCAGCCTATATCTAGAAGTGTGGGCAAAGTGTAATTGTATGTGATCGTTCTTGGTAGTGTACTGGTTCGTCAGAGATCGTGTGGTCTGTGCAATATGAGCTCTCACTACAGCCTGTGGCTGTTACATCTTTGTGGTAAAGTGGCGTGAAGTGGTTGGGGTAATTAAACGAGATTTATGCAGCATGAGGATACTGGATGTAACAATTAATGAGAACCTAATGCACTCTGAAGATAAGCCCAAGCTGGTATTCCTCCCAGGAGGGTTTACAGCCAGGGCCATGCAGGAATGTCAGGCTTCAGATGATGTTTGGCTGTGTCATTGCAATATTCATAGCAGATGGCTCTGCTAACACAGCCTGTAGCCTTTGAGTAGCCAAACAGTTTTTTTTCTTTCAATGATGGAAAAGTTACTAAAGAAAACAAGAGATTGGTAACTTCTTGGTTTAGTGTGTGTCTCTAAATCCTCACATGTAAATGAATATATTCAATGATAGGTATGTACGTGTGTTTCTAAGATTGTGATACCCTCTGCTGGCAAATATGTGAATGTATAAAGCAAGCAGCTTTACACAAGCAGCTTTACAATCAGGGCTGAAACATCCCCTTAACAGAAATAGGGTTCCTTCTGTCAAAACAGTTTCCTCTTACAAATGCAACATCATCAAAAGAGAAGTGTTTCATAGCAACCTATCAATTTTGACAAATGGAAAAAATCATGTTTTTTCTGGACGAGTTAAATTTACTTTGAAGTAAAATGCTTTAACATCACAGAACAAAATAGTGATTTTTTTTTTTCCCTTCTGGATTCATGCAGTACTTCATTAGCCACACACCATTATGTTTTGTGCCTGGCACAGAAGCAGGTGATAACCTTCTCCTGTAAGTCTGCAAGGCAATATGTTATTGATCATGATTCATTTACTTACCAAAGGTATTTGGCAGAAAGGCTGCCCTGATTTAATAGTTCCCTGAATTTCTGATTCTTTTTTTCCATCTTTGTTTTCCTAACTTTCTGTCTTATAAAATAAAAGCGCTGAAAGTTTTGGAACGGGCTGGCGAGGGCTGTAAGCCCAGAAGCAAACATGCTCATGCCATATCAAAGTCCCACCACTTTTAAGCTTCTTGAAAGGGAAGGAATTGATTCCAGATTCTCAGGATGTGGCAAGCTGTGTTTAAAGAAAGTGTGTGCATTTATTATTTCAAGTCAGTTCAATTAGAACTTGATTCCTTCCACCCCCTGTGCCACTCGATAATTTTATAACAGGCCTGTTTGAAGGACTCATCCCCTCGTCGTGGGATTAGATCTGTGTCTCGCTTGGGTAGCAAAACCGGGTTATGCAGTTTTCTGGCCCTTGTGCTTGAAATGATAAGTGCTCCTTCACACAAGGACAGGAGTCCTTGGGAGGATTCAGTGGCAGAAATCTTGAAAATTATTTCCTGGATGCTCTTGCTCAAGTTTTCACAGACAATTTGAGCGTTTCTTGTTGCTTAGTGATTGTTTAATATCGAGAAGGAGGTCTTGTCTGAGCACAGGAAAGTAAACCAAGGTCTTGTGTGTTTACTTTGGTTCCTTTGGGTGATGCTGAGCAAGTCACTCAAGCTCTGTACAGTCACCAGGGTAGCAACAATTTATGTATTCATTGGAGGAGGATGAAATTTAATTAACTGGAATGCTGTGTACATATACAGTATCCTGCTTATTTTTTCCTGCGAGACTGTGTACTGCAAACCAAGGGGACGACCTAGAGTAACCACCCATTAACTGTCCCGCCTAAAATTGTAAGTTCTTTGGCTCACAGAATGAGCCCTTTGATTTCATGTAGGAGTTTAAAAAGTTGTTCTTGAATTGAGTTCTTAGGGGGCACCAGCTCCAGTGTGGGTGGGCGCATTCATTAGTGGTACGGAAGGATATTTCACTGTACGGCTCTTCAGAAGGCGCTGAGCTGGGAGACCACCAACATGATTTCATGCAGAGGAATTTCCAGCCGTCTGACCAGAGGACTCCGCTTGTCTGGTTTGGATTTACATCAAGAGGCCAAAAATAAAAGCACATTTAAATCATTAACTCACATGTGATTAAATGCCATTCACCTCTTTCAGTAGCTCCATCACACTTTGTGGTTAAGTGCGTGAGGTGGGAAATGTGTCTCTCCCTGTGCTGTGTATGTGTGTGTACAGTAGATATGCACACACACGTATAGGGCTGGAATTTAAACTGCCCTACATCAGTTTTACACTGTGGAGTTACTCCTGCTAAGCAGAGAGTCAGACCCATAGTACAGGTACATGCACAGGCTGAACGGTGTGCACTGATCCTTTCTAGAAGCCATCACGTGCCTCTTTAACTCAGTTCACTCCAAACCCCAGCGTAGAATATTTACAGTAATACAGCTCCATGGTGTGGACCCTTTGTGGCACCTGAGACAGGGTAGCACCTTCTTGATGTGGTGGAGCAGCCTGTGCCCTCCTGACAAGCGTGGTCTGGTCTGGCTCCAGCAGAAGGTCGGCGTAGGAGAATAAAACATCTCTCCCCAAAGGATCTGCATGTGTGATGGGGAACGGTAGGGGAATCACCTCCCTTCCTTCCAGACTGACTTCTCTCATCCAAAGGGATCAGATTGTAACTGTAGATGTGATATGGCTTATCCTGAGGATTTGGTCCTGTTCTGTGACTAAAGGCTTCACCCCGTGCTCAGCAAAGTTCCTGGCAAAGCTTCTCTTGACTTCTTCACAGCAAGTTTGAAAAGCTCCTTGAATGCTCTTGTACTGTGGGTGTTTCCTGTGACAGGGATCTTGGATCAGACTCTAATTGGGGACCAACATTAATGCTTTATGCTTTTTGAACAGATTTTCAAGGTGCTGTATAAATATATAGGTATAAATATAAATATATAAATATGTGTGTGATGTCTGTGTATCAACTTGGCATTAATTTTTTTCCTTCTTCCTGTTTGGTTGCAGATTTTCCCTTTTCCACTACAAACCCCCAGATCTCTCCAAGGTCCAGCACAGGCCACAATTTGTCCTGTGCTGTAATGATACCAAGTTTTCTCTGTCAAGCAACCAAGAAGGAGTAGAAA
Source organism: Lophotriccus pileatus (assembly GCA_035583135.1). NCBI lineage: Eukaryota > Metazoa > Chordata > Aves > Passeriformes > Tyrannidae > Lophotriccus > Lophotriccus pileatus. The sequence goes on from JAWWES010000115.1 coordinate 109,908,397, forward strand.
TAGCTTTTAAAATTATTTTAGAGAAAACGACTTGCTTTATGTTGTAATATGTCAGGATGACAGTTCCTCTAGTGAAAGGTGTACCTGCCCATGGCAGGGGGGTTGGAACAAGATGATCTTTAAGGTCCCTTCCAACCCAAGCCATTGTATGATTCTGTGATAGTTCTGTGAAAGCTATTTCAGAACATTTTAAACATGATTTTATGACTCCCCCTGAGCTGAATAATGCTGGGCTCGTGGTAGCTGAAGTGCCTGGCAGCTTTACAAAACCAGCCCTAATATAAAAAATACCCAGTCTTTAAAACATATGTAAAATAGCTTTTCTGCAACATTTGTGGCACATAAAGTACCAAATACATGTTGGTGAGTGTGATATAAAGCTTTTATTGCCATCCATTTGGGATGACCCACATAACTCACTCATGATATGTTAATAAAACTGTTCACTCTGTCTCCTTATAAAAACACATGTATAAAGATCACTAAAACTGTGGTGATAGCTGTGTGCTAACTTGTTAAGAAGTGCTGCAAGTTGCATTTATCATCCGTCCTAAATTGCTTTATCTGTTTTCTGCCCAGTAATCAAAGACTGATTCTAAAATGCCCAGAAACAGCAGTTTGCAAAAAAAAGTTTGCTTGAGAAATAGCTCTCTGAAAGTTCTTCTCAAAATCATGCTGGCTGGAGGCCCAGAGCCATCAATATTCTGTCTGGGACCAGTGACAGCTTTAAGGACCAATATCTTTTGACCTGCTGGAACTGAGATCTGAAATTTTATGCCGTTGGAAGGAAGAGGATTTCAGTTTTCCAAAATGATAACACACTACCACCTTCATCTGAGAAATAGATATTTTACTAGGGAATATTTCTGACCTTTCCTTCTTCTAAGACTTTACTAATCAAGGTATGGAGATTTCCTGATGGAAATGAGAAAAACGCTATATAAAAACAACACAAAACTAAAATTCTGTGTAAATCCAGATGTGATCAGACTGCAAGCTCTCCAAGAGAGGAACTTGGTATGCTTGATTAGCAGCCTTAGATGCAGCCATTCTGGGAGTAGTAAATATTTGCAATTAATTTACTAACAGATGTAATTTTATGACACATCTGTGTTGAAGCAACTTTGAAGACATAGCATACCATA
>JAWWES010000115.1:109909641-109925946 GCA_035583135.1 Lophotriccus pileatus
GAAGACATAGCATACCATAAGGAGGAAGGGGGGGAAAAAGTTAAAGAATATTTGTTTTCATATAAATTAAAGTTATAGAATATGCTGAACTCCACGAGATTACTGATATGCTGAAATTAGGGCCCGTTCTCAAGCCTTTGCTGAACCAGGGCCTATGTGCACAGGCCAGGCCTAGACTACAACGCTTGCAGTGGGAACAGTAGTTGGCAGATGCTCTTCCTTAAGAGGGAATTATTTCCCCTGTGTGTTTGAATATTCCTCCAAGTGCTTCTGGCTTTACTGGGGTGCTTTGTTCTGTTTCCCAGCCGGGCTCCCATGCTCGCACACAGGAGCAGTAGCACAGCTGGAAGTGGATTAGAGCAATCTGGCAGCAGCAGTCCTGGGAGGAATTAAGCGCCTCGCTGCTGGAACGGGAAGCCTAAATTACATTATTATTTAGAATTGAGTTTTAACTTCATTGCTCTATGGTTTTGCCCCGGTGGGTAACTCCCCTCGGCACGTTATACTTGGTGTATCCTAAGTATGTTCCCCACACCAAGGACTTAGATGAAGTTATGGCCTTACTCAGTACAGTGTCCAAATCTTATATAAGCAGATGTTCAGATTTAAACACCCAACTGGTCTTAATGTCCTGAGAGGATTGTTCACAGGCTTATATTTAGCCATTGCAGAGCAAGCTATCACATGATAGAGAGCCTAGTGACTGGCTCCTGGAAGTCAGTTTGCAAAACTGTTGGTGACTTCAAAGGGAGAAGAATTGGCCCAGAATCTGTTTTTCCCAAAACAGATTTTTTTTTTTATGCATGCAAATGTTCTTCATAAAATAACAGGGAAAACAAGAGTGAGACATAAATGAAAATCAATGTTGCTAATTTTCTTTATTAGATCAGATCTTAAATAGTTGACCTTCAGCTTGAAAACAGTGCTGGGAATAAGGCATCAAAATGGGAATTTGAGATATAATTCTTGTCAAAATATCCTGATTCTTCTGAATTATTTTCTGCAGAAAAAAAATCTGAATTTCACAGACTTTGAGGCTAGGAGGACCTTTGGATTATTTGCTACCATCTCCTGCAAATCCCATCCCTGTCAGTTTTGCCATTGAGCAAACATGTTAGTATTTCATCCTTGAAAGGATTTGATTTGACTGAGCAGAGAAAAGGAGGAACTGGAGTGTCTTTGGTGCTCTGAAGTGTCTTTGGTCTTTGAGGCCTTTTTCCAGTCCTTGAGCACTGTATTGTTGTTCTCTTTGACCTCTTGCTAGAATTCCCAATGCCTTGTTTTAATTGGGGACACCAGAATGCAGAAAAATGTTCTTAATGCTTGCCACAACAGTAAAGTTGCAACAGAGGGAATGTGACCTCCCTACTAATACTTGAAATTTTTTCATACATCCAGATATAATTACGACTCTTTTGGCTTCTGCACCTTTCAGAGAGGTTGAGGCATAATCACGATGATCCCCAAGTCATTTCATGGGGCTTGAAACAAAAAAATCTCAAAAGCAGAGAAACAATGGGAAGGAATTAAGATGTGAGTCATTTGTAAATCTCATCGTCTCATGGCTTTTTGTTTCTCAGTAACAATTTCTGAACACAAAGGACAGAAAATACTGAAAATATTAAATAAATCTATTTGAGAGTGAGATTTTTTTAAGTGAACTAAGGGATTTGGGAACTTAATGTCTTTAAAATTTCATTCTCAGGTGCTGCTAGATAGGCATTGCTATGTTTCCCTCCCATTCCACCAATGCTGGAATTATATATAACGTAATTGAAAGAATTGAAGTGCAGTTGGGATTATCCTGGTGTAAACAAAAGCAGACTTTATTCTTCTACATGCCCTGAATTGAAAGAAATTGGTATTCAAGATTCAAGTGCCAACAGCCTGTAGAGCAGCTAACTTTTTAAAAGTTTTTAAGGTCCTTAAATCTTGGAACACAAGGGGTCCCCACAGCACTGTCGCTAAAGCCCAGCTGCACTATTCCAGCAGCTCACTTTACTCTTACTTTAATGCAGACACATGAAGTTAGTGTTCCTTTGTTGGTCCCACAATCATTTTGTTTGCTCTTTGGTAGTAAAACAAAACTTTACACTCTGAGTGAATATACAGCATCTCAAAAATCAAGATAGCAGAGCAATAATCTCATACTATAAGTAATATGGTTTTATACTCTGCAGGGATTTTTTTTTTTTTCAAGTTTCTGATGCAAATCAGCTGCTGCTTGTCTGCAGTTGTTTTAGGGACACCTGCACAGGACTAGCATCGCAGAGGTCAGGATTAGGCCCTCGGGGATGTGCCCTAGAAATGATGCTTGTCACTTACGTGCTGCTGCAGAGTTACAGTGATTTGTGAAATGCAAGTTCGGTGCTGTTCTTCCTGGGGCACTTGTAGGCCAGTAGTTTTACATTCACTTGCTTCCTGCCCTCAGGGTCGTTTGGGCTCCTGAGAGACTTGGAAATGAAGCGCTTTTTTTTGGTGTCATTTGAACACCTGGGTTTTCTTCTTAAAAAACAGCGGTTTAAGTTGTTCCACCTGCATTCTTTGTGATAATGTTACAAATATTGCATTTATTTCTTGCCTCCACTGTAAAACTGAATAAGGAAAAGCAAGGAGGAAACCTGAGTTTTCAGTATAAAACTAGACACGAGTCAAAACAATCTTTCTAGATGCTTGAAAAACATGTATTTAAGTTTTTTAAAGACGTTATTGATTTACCTCTTTCACTAGGTTTAATTTGGGAGTAGGACAAATGGTTCTTTTTGTTATGTTTACTGTGTACCTCCCTAACCTGAAACATATGTCCACAGGTGGTTCATCACAGCTTTACTAATGTAGGGTTTGTGACTGAAGTGTACTTTTATTCTTATTTTGTATATAGGAAGTTACAAGGCAGATGGTTTAAATCGTTTTTATAAGGTGATGTAGAAAAGGTTGAGAAGAAGAGGCTCAGGTCTCCTAAATGCAGGTAACCTCTCAACCCTTGTATCATTGTTCTCTGTCTTGGGAAAAAGGTACTTGGGGAATCAAGGTCCCAGCCTCTCTGAGTCATATTCTGTGGAACTTTTTGAGACAGATCCATCAAAATATAAAAAATGTTGGGGTGAAGCTCTAATTGATCAATAAACATCATCAAAAGTTTGTTGGTGGGGTGAGGAGGGAAGGGAAGAGGGATTATGAGGGAGGTATAATCTCATCTAAATCTGTCTAAAAGTTATATTAGTAATTCAATAGCCCTGGCTTCTTTTGTGATCAGTGGAGAGAGACATCAATCAAAAATCAGTCAATCAAAAGAGCAGTTTGATTTGTCTTAAAATACAGACTAAAGCTGGGTGATCTTTCTTTGATTTTCCTTTGGAGGTACGTGTCTTTCATTGCTATCTGTAGAGGAGACTTGGACAACTAGACAAGACTAATTACCTAACAAATAGATGGCTGAAGTTAGGCAAGGTGAACCTTACCCCTGAGTAAATCAGTAGATTTTTGATGTGCCTGGATTCCTAAGGTTGCTTACGGTATCTATCAGCTGTATTTCAGCTCCGTGTTCCTCTGAGCCCTGGATGAAGTGTTCCTGGGATTTTGCACCACCGTGTCTCTCACTGGACATACACAGAACAACGTATATACACCTACAAATATGGAAAAATTTGTCCCTATTTATGCCTGATTTAGACCACGTCTGGAAGGCGAGTTAGGACCAAAGTTGTGTGGCTGTTTTCATGTGTGCACCTGGGTTTGGGTGACTCACACTCCCCTCCTGGTGTAGAAAGTCACCTGAACGCTGACCAGGAGTGAAAAATCCCTTTCCAAAGCCCAGCTCTTACTTGTCTGGAGAACGAATATGAGCCTCTGTCACCTAAAACAACCTCCTAATCAGGAAAATGGAGTTGAGGAATAAGAGACACTAATCTCTTTCTCTTCTGTGTACACAACTAGTTATTTGTTGATTCATTAAGTGAGTAGAAACAGACAGATCACACCTTTTCCACATGGATGTGTGGGCATTTGCCTTTATTGTGGGAACATGCACAAGTGTCTGTTCCAGTGAATATTAAATTATTTATCTGGAGTGGAAAATCTTTAATAGGAGAGATGAATCACCCTAGAAACTCCCTTTGGCCCAGAGTTAGACATCTAAATGCCTTGGATGCATAGGAGCACACAGCCTTCATCCTCCTCTGCATTTCCAATGTCTCTCAGTGACTGCCCACTCATTGCTGCTGAGAACTGGGGATTTTACAAGGCAGAAACATGTCTGGGGAGGATGTTGCAATGCTCAAATTGGCCATGTATTTGCCCTTTGGGGTGTAAGCCCTAACATTTAAGTAATTTTTTTAAAAATGGGAGGTGTTATACTACATCAGTTGGGCGAACTGTGAAATTATATTCAAAGGGTAGGATTCATCTCCACTAACTTCACCTCCCTGAAAGTGAGGTGTCTAGTCTGAGCTAGTCCTTTAGGTTTCAGTTGTAATTGACGCAGCAAGAAGGGCATGTGTGGATTGAGTCACGCTGGTTCGAATCAGGTGTCTCAGGCAGTTGGATGGAATTACCCTCTGGAGATGCTTAGTCCCTCTGAGCAGAGAGGGAGCCTAAATAATCATCTTAGACAAGGCACCTGACTCTTAAGTGGCTGAACAGAAGAAATCAAGGCAGCGCTCAAATCTCAAGGGTTCTGTTTAAATCACGGGAGGGAATATAAACTGTTCAATATGTGATATAGAGTCATGTGTATTGCAGTCACAGCTCCTCCATGGACAGGAGGATTAATCTATACAGATTATTGTTACAAAACTCTGTCGAGCCTGTCTGAAAAAAAACCTGAGCAGGATGGAGAAAAAAGAGAGTGAAAATATGAATTCTTGGTCTCTAATCAGACTGTCAGACTCGTAGAATGATATTATTTTCTTACCTTAAATTGCTGTTTCTTAGCTGGTTCCCCTCTCCTACCAGAAAACAGTATTGGGTCTCATACAATATCAAACTCTGTGAATCTGGAAGTGATCAGGAAAGGTGGTTTGTTTTTTTAAAGGAAAAATAAATCGCAGATTGTTTGATTGCGACTGTGAATATTTATGTACTGTTCCCCCTTTTCCCTCGTTGCGTATTTCACCAAGTTCATTTGTGTGTGTTGCAGGATAAATCTTACTGGAGGGCAGTGGGAGAAAGCAGTAAAAAGGGAAAGCATCAATCAGTGATCCAGGGTAGCAGCAGGAATTGTTCATTTCTGTACATGGATCATGGTTTGTTGAACTTGCCTGGGCTTGACAATTAAGAACCTTGCAGTTCTGCTGAGGTCAGTCTCAGGTAGTTTCAGAAAAAGCCGTGGTGTTGCTGGGCTTCAATGACTTTGAAGCCTTGTTGCCACTGTGCTTACAGTGGTAATTACTTAGGAAGATGGCCACATATATTTCACCTTGACTTTGAGAAAATGTTTTGCGACAAGATGGTTATTTTTGACAAAAAATGACATGAGTGGTGTGAGTAGCCTGAATTATTGGCAAATGTACGTGGAAATTTGTGAATAATATCTTGCTTTGAAAAGTAAGAGTATTTTCTCCCAAACTTTTTGAAACAGAAGGTTATTCTATTTTAATTTGGAAATGATATGTTAATTTTGAAGATTACCAATACTTTAAAAATTATGTGAAAATGATTGAATGCCTAGGCATGAATTAACCAACCATCCCAAAACATGACTTTTTTGTTTTCATGCTCGTTTGAAAGTCTTGCATTATTCTGCTTAAAGTTTGTTTTAAAAAATTAACTAGTTTTGCTCTTTTTTCACAAAAATCAAGTAGTTTTTATGTTTAATTTGGCTAAAGAATTGATTGTTCTTACTGCTCTTATTGTGCCCTCTATGCTTTGCATCTCTTCCCATAATAACTATCAAGTGAAATCCTCATCCTGCAAATGGTTCCACTCAGACACATAAAACAGGAGTCATCTCATCTCATTTTAGCTATTTTAAATTTAGGTAACCAGTCTGCCTATTCTCAAAAGAGAGAGAGAGAGAGAGAGAGAGAGAGAGAGAGAGATTGAGGCTTCTCTGGTGGTAATTCAGCTTTTCTTAGGCTACTATTTTAGGATGGAATGATTTGCCTTCCAGCAGCTCACTCAGGCCACAGAGATTGGCGTTTATGTGCTTTGTCTGCTTTGCTATTTCTCCTTGTCCCAACATTAAACAAGGAAGGAAATATTTGGAGTTCAAGGAAGGGGAAGAAGAGTCCTCGTCTGACCTCTGCAAATGCTGTGGGTGTGGGCAGCCTGAATTGGTTTTACTTTTTCCGAACCACTTCTCTTTTACTACTTTCTAGTTACTTTCCATTTTACTTCGGCCTTATTTGACCCACAGAAAATAAGAGACAGAAACGACCGGTGATGATGGAAGTTTTCTGGCCGGTATTATTTCAGAGGTCAGATTAACTGATCGTAACAGTCTCTTTTGGATTTAAAAGCTGCTGGAGAAACCGTAACCCCACTGAAGTCAACAGCAAAACTTCCATGGGCTTCAGTGTGCCCAAAACTTCATTCTGAGTACCTACTAATGGATCTTTGTCATGCAGGCATCTGCTTGACTTGCAGGTTGCTCCTGGCGTTACATTTTCTAATGTTTGCACTAACAAGACACAAAGATTTCCCTCCGTCCCCTGGAAACAGTTGCACAGGCTAATAGTTTAAGGAAGTTTTTGCTTGAAGAGTTGAGTACCAGAGCCAAAGTCTGTTCTTGGTTGAACTGGAGTAAATATGGAATAGATTGTTGACAATGCGGAGTTACTCTTCTGTTGTGTCAGTATAACTGAGAGCACAATTTTGCCCGTTATTAACTTTTGTTACATTATTTGTATTTCTGTGCATGTCAGAATTTGTTAACCTCATTGTTCAACATCAAGTAACCTTTTGCTGAAAACGGAACGTCATTCTGAATTAGGTATCATCAACTAAATTGAACCTCACCCTGTGCATTTGACAGATGGTAATACATTCATTAAGTGTTCTGTGGTTGCTTTGAGGTTGGAAAGTGCTATTTTTCTGGCTTCTAACTCTGGATTCTTAAATATAGTTGTTTAAAAGCATAGACTTGAAGGGAGAAGGGAAATGACAAAGAGCTCATAAGGCTTTTTTCATTAATATAGTTGTTTACTATTGGTGGGATGACAGGGCAGGACTGTGACTGCTCTAAGTTGTCTTTGGCCGCAAAAGGAGTGCAGAGTGAAGTAGTGAAGGTTGAGAAAGATGGCTCCGCCATGGATTTTGTACATACATGGGTAGAACTTCTTGGAATTTGAAGTTATATTAAATATATCCCCGTGGAGGCAATATGATGCTGGAGCCTTTGTGCTTGGTAATTTCACTGTTCCAGAAAGATGGTTTCCAGGGGTTCAGACATATCAGCTGTTGATGGATAAGCTGATGACAGGGTTCCTCTTGCAGAGGTGGTCACATTTGGGACCTCTAAGTTCATACTGAAAGTCTGCAGGGTAGGGAAGCAATTGAAGGTAGAAAAGCAGCACAGAGCCACATTCTCAGGCCCGGTTCCGCTTGGTGGTGTAGTACTGAATCCTCCACCCTGAAGTTACCAAGACAGTGCAAGGGTGAGATTAGACACTTCAGGAAAGGTTCTCCCCACAGCTGATTTAGGGGTCACTGAAACCAAGTGTAAACAAGAAGACTCCACTGAACACAGAGGAAGCTCAGGGTGCTTAATTCAAATTTACTTAATTTACTCACTTCAGGGAAGATTAATCCCACCCATAGGCTGTTATCAGCAAACCTATTTAGTTATTTAATGATGTTTCCCAGAGGATAAGTTGCCAAGGGAATTAGGTGCTTAACTACTTCTGAAATTTGTTGTGGGTGATACTTTCACAAATGGGGAATTAGTAATTTTTTAGTTAGTCACACCTTTTTAAACATCTTCTTCCAGTCTAGTGGTGTGACTGGTATTCATATGACCTCTGCCCTGGTGAATACATCCTCTCCTCTGTGCTCTAAGTGCAGACAATGTATAGAGTCATCCAGATTTTCATTAAATAGCCGTAGTATGGGAGGTTTGAAATAAAATCTTCTGCTGAGTTTGCTCAGTAATATGAACCCAGACAGCTCTTTCCTCAGCAAAAGTCCCAGAACATTCAAAGCTGTAGGATATACTGAGGGGGTTATTTCTTTCCCTGGTCTCTGTTCACATTTTTTCACCTTTCACATAATGCTTAAATATCTACCAGGTAAGAGAGAAAATTAAATTCTTTTACGCATCCTCCTGCTTTGAGTGGGGATTTCCCTGAGTACCTTCTCAAGGCTCATAAGACTTCAAATCATACAGATAAATCTGAATGTGTCAGGACACCCAGAAAGTAGGATTTGCAACATGGATATTTGCATATGGATTTTAAAAAATGCCTTGAAAACCATCAGCAAGCTTTAAAAATCTGATCGTGTGCACCTAAAAAACATTTGATATTGCAATTTTAGGATTTTAATTCTCTTAGTTTTCAAAATTCTGTCACTATTTAATTGGAAGAAGATCAATCCTCCCTTTTTCAGTACTCTTCTGTTTTCCTGGCTGTTCTGAGAGATTTACCAGGATCAGAAGGGTTTCAGTTAAATAAATGGAGTCATTGGCATCATAAGCAGTGGTCCAGTTCTTGACTATCAGGATATAACATGTTCTTGACCATGTGGTGATTTCCCAGTGAGATGTCAGGATCCTGTGGGTTCATTTCCTAGTGGGAAGTCAGGATCCTGTGGGTTCCAGCAGAGCCTGTAAATTAGGTCACAGATGTACTGAACCCTGAACATATGCTTATTTCTGGCCTAAAGCTGCCGTATGCAAGGGCCAAGCATGAATTCAGATAGAAGTTTTTCCCAGTGTCACAAACAGGCTTCACTCCAGGCATTGTTTTTGGGACAGGCATGACGCACTTAGATATAGCAGAAAGAGCAAAAAAAATAAACCCAAACCCTAATAAGTTCCAGCAGAGTTACATAAACACATCTCACCTGCTGCTCCTGTCTCCATACACACACCTGACTCACCCCACAGGCTAACACAAAGCATCTGATGACCTACTGATGCTGGAACACTGCTCAGATGACTTGGAGAACCAGTGATCCTACTGGGTGAAGGAAAGAGTGGAAAATGCTCAGCGTCAAGCCAGTTCTCTAAAATCTGGATGAGCAAAATTGAATTAAATTGCAGTAATTCAAGTCTATTGTCTCAACATGAATGCATTGTAAGAGGACACAGTCTGAGGCTGACCAAGAGAAGGGGAACTATCTATTCAACAGGTGTTATAGGTCAAACCAAAAAGAGATTGCTAAATCTTTTGGGTGTTGCCACATGGGGGTGAACGACACACTACAGAGTTCCTCCCCTCCAGCAGAAGTTGTGAGACTCAGTACAGCTGGAGGCGATTAAAGACACCGCTGCCAGCATCTGACAGCAGAATGTCAGTGTCAAAATTCAATTTGAATTGATTAAATGAGGGATGGCAACACTTTTGTTTTATGGATGGCAGCACTTCAGTCGCTTTAGATGCTCTGCTTTCAGAAATAAAATTCTTTCCCTCCCTGCTATGTTTGTGGGGGTGTTTTCAGTTGGATCACAGTCATTTCTCCAGTCAATCAATTAAGCCAGGGTTTGCCACTGTGTCTCAGAGTCAGCCACAAAAGAGCTGGTATGGTTCCCTGGTGCTGGGCCAAGAGGCTTCAGTGGGAACAAGGCATCAGGCAGCTTAATCTGACTTCCACCGCTGGCACAGGTTTAATGGATGTTAGGGCAGAGAGAAATCCTGTTCTGTGGTGTTCAGCTCCTGCTCTCTCTGTGGCCTTGGACATGCTGCCTTTCTCTCCATGCCAAAAATACAGGGGTGGCTGACAGCAGAGCTTGTAGAGCTACCTGTGCCAGCAAGCCTCTCTGTGAAGGGTGATTGCTGCAGCCCTTTCAATCTTGTGTTGTGCTCCATAATTATATTTAGAATCATAGAGTGGTTTGGGTTGCAAAGGGCCTTAAAGATCATGTGGTTCCAAATCCCATGCCACGGACATTTCCCACTAGACCAGGTTGCCCCAAGCCCCATCCAGCCTGGTCTTGAACACTGCCAGAGATGGGGCATCCACAGCTTCCCTGGCCAACCTGTTTCAATGCCTTAGCACCTCACAGTGAAGAATTTCTTCTATATAACTAACCAAATTAACCCACTTTGAACTCATTGCTCCCTGTACTTTCTCTCTATATTGCTACACTAACTGAGTAACTTGACCCATTAAGTAGACTCTCCTAAGTTCAGTAGCAATAAGTTACTCAGAGATATAAGATTTTACAGGATTAGGATTTTAATTCTGACTCCAGGACAGATCTGCAGCAGGTATAAATCACTGCAGGTAATTTTCACCAGCTGAAATTCTGGCCCTGAGCCCATGAGTCACGTTGTTATTTTTTCACATTGTAAATTCTTGCTGTTTCTTATTTGTGTTGCTTTAGCACTTTGGGGCACTTGTTGGGAACCAGGACTCCCCGTGCTTGTCACCCTTCAAACAGAAAGGCAAAAGACCCTTCTTTCCCCAGAATATTTGCAGTTTAAGTAACACATAAACCTGCATAGAGTTATTGAGCTTTTTGTAAGTGCATTATTGCGATAAAGTTTTTGTATTATCCTGCAAGTGAAGTGTAAGAACACAAATTCTGTGCCTGGATGGAAAAGTTGCACTCTGCTGTAGGGTGTTATTTTAAAGACTGGAATTTGTTGAGCCAGCAGCAGTGCGGGACATGGTCTTTAGTAACTGTTCTGAAGTCTCCTCTCCATTGTAACACCCTACTTGAGACATCTCAAAAAGAGTATTTGCACCTGAGGTAAATGTGAATCTTAACTCTGGCTGAGTATCTCATCTCAGTTGTAGAATATCTTTCAGCTCCATAGAGCTCTGGTTAGCATCTTTGGAATTACTGCTATTGCCTTTAATAATTCTGGAAGGGGGTTGGAAGAAGTAAAACTAAGACTTCTTAGAGCTGAAGTAATGCTAGAAAATTCAGCTTCATTGCAGTCTTATGTGGCTGCTTAGTTAAATAAAGTATCAGAGTACAGGGCCCCAGTTTACTGTGTGATAGCCTCTACAGACCAGAAGAATATCTTGGCTTGTAGGTGTTTTATTGGTGTATCATACTGATAAGCTGTTCTTTGCTTCTGCGTCTCTTTCACTGTTTTTTTTGTTGTTTATCTGGTCAGGAGAAGACATGGCACAACAGGTTCCTATGTCCCCTTTTCCCGTTGCAGGATGAGCTTTATCCTGCTGGGCTACTTTGTCCTAAGATTGTGTAGACTTTGGAGCACAAATTAACAACCAAGAGATGGTTCTTGGCTTTTTTTCCTAGATACTGCCATAGCCATTGACAATGAGTGTTTATAAACAATTTTTACTCTTCCCTAATCACTTATTCTTTACTTTTTTGGGAAAGCTCTTGAAAGAGGCTTGGTGAAGGCTCTGAAGAAGCTCGATGACTACCTGAGAACCCCTCTGCCAGAGGAGATCGATGCAAACAGCACTGAGGAGGAGAAAGTGTCCAAACGCAAGTTTCTGGATGGAGATGACCTGACTCTTGCTGACTGCAACCTTCTGCCCAAACTCCATGTTGTCAAGGTGAAAGATGTCATGCAATGGTCGAAGAAGCCTTGTCTGACAGTGATGTGCCCTGCTCTGGCAGCTGAGTGCTAAAGCCAGCTCATATTTCAGCAGAGAGATCTGAAGTCTTAGAGGAGCGGTTTGAAACATGCTTCTGTTCCTCAGTGTTTCCTATAATTTAACTAAGGGAACTTTGTATTTAGTACATGGGAAAACTGTGCCATCACTGATTAGTGGCAAAGACAATATTAAGTTCTATCTCGTCTCTTTATTTTTACTCTGCTGCAAGTAACAGCAGTCTTTCATATTAATTAGTTCCTAGTATTCTTAAGAGACTTGTCAAAACTTCAGGCAGTTCCCACCCATTTGTAACTTAAGAGCAGCAGTCCATCTTTTTGGGGAATATTTATTCCATCTGGTGTTTCACACAGAGAAGTTAACAAATCAAAGTCACCGCAGAGGTCCAGGATTTAAGATGTACTATGGTCGCTGGTACAGTGCAAATGGTGTACATCATCTTGACTTCTAAATGTTGCATTTATTTAATTTATCACATGACATGTTGCTTTAGAATAACGCAAGTACCTGGCAGACCCTGGCAAGCAAGTGAGCTAGGAATTAAAGCCAAGTCATGCATCTAATTTGGCTCCACGAGCCAAAACATAAACTGAGCCTGGGAGCTGACTGCCCACATGCAGAAAGAAAAAAAAAATAAATTTAAAAAGTGCATAAGTCACCAGGTAAGAAATGTGATAATATCCTCACAGGTTTAGCGCTTTCTTTGGCTTGTCTTCATTGGAGTCAGACAATGCAAAATGAATGTATGGCCCCTTACTGGTTCTTGTCTCCTTGGGATGAAATGAAAGATGTCAAAAGAGAATTAAAATTTTTCTCAGACAAGCATCACCATAGGATATTGCCTGAAAAACATTTTACAGATAGAAGAAAAGGGTAAATTATTTTTAACTTTGATGGAAGATGTGTGCTGGAAATTTTGAAAATCTTAAGTTTCTCAGCAGGTTTTATCTTCCCCATATGTGTGTAAAGCATCACTGAAGACAAGAATGCTTAATTAAATGCAGTTTAGGACAGGATTTTGACTTGCATATACCAAGTGAATCCTGGTAATAAAAACAAATCACAGTAATTTCTGAGAACATGACTGTCCTAAGAAATTTGAGACCGAAAACAGCTCTACCATGTGCTTTAGAAATGAAGGGGAACTCTGTGACACATATGTATGTAATTTATGCCCAGGAACAATTTTATACTGTCAGAAAAGCTAGAGATTGGAAGCACTCATTAAATTAGCTAATCCCTCCCTTCCTATCAACTAGTTCACTCTGTCACCACAGGCTTATTCTGTGTAAGGGAAACTGCAATATCCCAATCCAGCAAGGTACTTAACCAACTAGCTATAAGCACAGATTAATCCCATTGACTTCAGTGGGACTGTACAGGTGCTTAAAATTAAGTATGCACTTAACTATTTTCCTGATAAAGACCCTAAGTGTTTTTAGAAATCCAAAATTTCCCTTGATAGACAATTTCCTAGTCTAACAAGTCCTGAAATAACCATTTTCTCACCTGGTTCATCCCAGTGCTCCTGTTTCTAATATCTGCTAAATCACGTTGGTTTCTTGATCATGGTACCCATACCACCCTGAATTTTCCCTTTTCACAAACAGGGATGGAGCCTTCCAACAGCTGTAGGTGGTTACATCCTCTAACACCATTGGCCAGGCAAAATTTATTACATATATTAAAAGTTAAAATATAGTATACATAAAAAATAATCTTAAATATAAATATTAATATGAAAAAATATATATTTTTTACTAATGCTTTTCTCTTAAATTTATCTTTGTTTATATGATTCAGCTCTTTCTTATGTGGCATCTCAGATTTAAGTGATATACTAAAAACTGGTAAGAAATCCTCCCAAAACTCAATATGGTAAAATTAATGAATTTCAGGTGCCATAAAAGTAGTAATTTGTTGGCAGTGGCCCGGTCACTGACTTAGAATGTCCTTAGCCCAGTTAGAGTCTTTGCAAGATAGGGGACAACAAACAATCCTTTTTCAGGATTTTCTAAGTCACCAAGCATTTCTCTAATTTGCAATTAATTCTATGACAGGAAAGAGTAAGAAGCTCTCTAGGAAGGAATCAGGAGAAGTATATCACGAGCAAGATGGTTTATTCCCCCTTTTGTCTTTGTTTTAGATTGTTGCAAAGAAATACCGCAACTTTGAGTTCCCGACGGAGATGACGGGGCTGTGGCGGTACCTGAAGAACGCTTATGCCAGGGATGAGTTCACCAACACCTGTGCAGCAGACAAGGAAATCGAGCAAGCCTATGCAGACGTGGCCAAGCGGCTCAGCAAGTCCTAACTAACCTCTGTGGTGGCTCAGTATCCCCTTTTACAGACTCTTCTCCTTGTTGCCTTAAGATATACTTTATTGTTGTGCTGTCTGGTTGGCATCCCTATGACTTCACCTGTTCCAAGTGTATTGGTCAGGGACAAATCTGCTTCTCCCTGGAGAAAAGAGAAGGCAGCTCTGGTGGGGTGGGTGGAGACCCTTTGAAGTCTAACCTAAGGTCTGGCTCAACTAGTGTTATTTGCAATCAGTATTGGAAATGAGTCTTTACAACTTTCTTGTTTCACGTGGATGGTATATCACCACCTGTAATCTTTAGAGTTTTAAAAACAAGATATTAGCTGAAATTTCAGATAGGAGAGTTAGAAACACATAGAACTGGTTCTTCTGTAGGTTATTTCAAGGATGCTTTTCTCCCCAGTGCTATTGAGATCCTGAGGCATGAACAAAATACAAGAGAGAGGGGGGGAAAATAGGAGTTTGACCCTAAAGCAGAAAAACTCTTAGCAGTTATATTTAAATAAACTCTCTGAATGCATATTCTGTCTTAGAAGGCCCAAGAGTTTATAGGGTATTTATTTTTAACTTGGTGGAAGAGGGGGAAGCCTGAGCGAATATGTCAAACTTGCAGATGCTACTCTGCATAAAATTTGCATGGTGTTGTTGGATCCAAATGTTTAAAGCAAAAGAGAGTGAATGAGCAATTGAGCAGGCAGCCCTTGGAAGAGCAGAGCTTGTGCCAAAATGCCCAGTGGATCTGCTGGTTGGTAGAGACAGACAGACACAGCGATAACGGGGGCAGCAGATTGACTCCAGCACCCACAGAGGGAATTGGCACAGCTAACCAAACCACGTAGGATATTGTCGTCTTGACTGTGTGGCTGCCAGTTCCTTTATAACTGCTATCTTGGGAAACTTGGATCAGCAGTAGAAAGCTGTCGCTGCACACGAATTCCAGGCAGGGGAAGCGCTTTCTTCGCCTTGGGCTCCAGATGGGTCACTTTCAAGCGCTCATCATCTCACCCCAGGAGAAGTTTGCTCTGAGAGCCTCAAAGAGGGCAGGCTGAAACAGTGAGAGGCACGTTTCCAGCCAGAAATTCAGCAAGTATGCCAGCAGAAATCCATGCAAGATGCCTCAGTCCCGTTCATCCAGGGTTTACCGATCCAGGTTCCATGACTCTGAATTAGAAATTTTTTTCCAACAGTGATTATTTTGTTCTATCTGTAGTTCCTGCCTGGCACATCTGATTTACACTAGTGATTATTTACACGTTCCTTTAGCAAATTCAAAATGACAGCTCTTTTACTTGAAACTCATGTGCCTGAATACGTACAGCAGTGCACATGGCTCATGATTTTTCAGTTTGGGAGGATTTATTGCTGTTTTAAAAGATAAAATAAAACTGAGCTCTAACCTGATGTGGCTCTTCTTCTGATCAGAGCTGCTAGAGCTGCACTGATTTGAGGGGAACCTCACGCTGGTGAGCTGTGACCAAGGAGAACTTTACAGCAGCCATGTTTGCAAGCCAGAGAGCTGGAGGAGTGGAGACAGCACTGAGTGCCAGCCTCTGCCGTGTGATGCTGATGACAATCTGAAACCATCCTGTTGCTTTGGTGGGATTATTCCACTTTTCACACTAACCCAGCTGGGAGCAGAATGTTACTCATTAACTGTGAAGATAGTTTGTGGTTGACTATTGTTTCTCATGCAATGGTCAATTTGTTCTAAACTTTCAAAACCTTGTAAGAAAAATCCATGAATTCCCAAGTCTTCTCCTAGAATGGGCTGTTTTATCAGTGGCTAGACAGGAGGGCAGAGGCTCTCACTCTTTAAAATATTGCTGAGAAATCAGCTGGCTCAGAGAACACTAATAGCAGCCAGAAAAATCTAATGAGATTAGAAGTGTCTGCACAAGCACATGTGGCTTGTTAAAAACATTTCTTCATGAGATTGGAATTATTATTTGTGATATTATTCTCTTTTTTTTTCCCCTTTTATTTCTGTGATTATTTATTTATTTATTTATCTTAATTGAGTTGGTCCTTTCTGTCTGTCTTTCTGGTTTTGTTTTCACTCACCGCGCAGGTCAAGATGGCTCAGTCAGTTTAGAAAACTGTTATTAGCAAAGCTCTGCCAAATTGTTCCTAGTGAAAAGTCTTCTATCTGACCAATGGTCACAGGAATTTCTTTACTTCCAGTATGATTTGAAGCGTTTTGATCCACAGA
Source organism: Lophotriccus pileatus (assembly GCA_035583135.1). Taxonomy (NCBI): domain Eukaryota; kingdom Metazoa; phylum Chordata; class Aves; order Passeriformes; family Tyrannidae; genus Lophotriccus; species Lophotriccus pileatus. Next base: position 109,925,868 of record JAWWES010000115.1, read on the forward strand.
AGCTACATTTTTCTCAGGCTTGTACTTCAGTCAGTAGCTTTGCTTAATCACAGTTGCAGTGAACCTTTGAATAAAAGAC
>JAWWES010000115.1:109926046-109951754 GCA_035583135.1 Lophotriccus pileatus
CACAAGCACATGTGGCTTGTTAAAAACATTTCTTCATGAGATTGGAATTATTATTTGTGATATTATTCTCTTTTTTTCCCCCCTTTTATTTCTGTGATTATTTATTTATTTATTTATCTCAATTGAGTTGTTCCTTTCTGTCTGTCTTTCTGGTTTTGTTTTCACTCACCGCACAGGTCAAGATGGCTCAGCCAGTTTAGAAAACTGTTATTAGCAAAGCTCTGCCAAATTGTTCCTAGAGAAAAGTCTTCTATCTGACCAATGGTCACAGGGATTTCTTTACTTCCAGTATGATTTGAAGCGTTTTGATCCACAGAAACTACATTTTTCTCAGGCTTGTACTTCAGTCAGTAGCTTTGCTTAATCACAGTTGCAGTGAACCTTTGAATAAAAGACACAGAGGCAGATGCAGATTCTTTCTCTCCGCTTATTATATTTGCCTCCTAAAAGAAGACTGTCCAAACATGCAGCAGATCTCAGGCAGGGTAAGCAAACCAGAGTCTGCCCTGATTTCCATGTCTGAATCTTCACCAGGTGCTGAATCCTGTGGTTCTGAAACATTCTTATATGTCTTTCTGTAGTTCTCATAGATGAGGGCCAAATCACAATCAGTTGCTCTTAGCGAGCTCAAATTGCATCTGTTTTTGAAAAGTTATGTTTAAAAGTGGTAGGGCTTATACCAAAAAGAAAATTAGCTGTAAGGGCAATGAGCACTAAGATGATTTGCACGTTCTTTAAAAGCTTTTTAAGATTTCATTATAAAATCTAAAAATCCACAAGCTACCTACCTTCTAATTATTAACAAAAAAAAAAATCTTTAAATATCTCCATTTTCCTAACAATACCCCCTAAATATCTACGTAAGATGTAACTATGGATATGAGAAAAAATAAGAGGAAAAAGGAGCAGTTTTCAACTCCCATGCCTGTTCTGCCAGAATTCAAATCTCACTTTGCATCCTAACTTTGCATTTTACTCATAACTCTATTATAGGCTGATACAAGATTATGGACAGGTTCAGGCATTCCCTGACCTTTGTCTGAATTTGAAATCCAAGTTCATGTTTTCAGATCTGTAACTTTCACTCACCTTTGTGCTTTTTGGCTTTTATAGTCAGAAGCAGGAAATACTGGAAATCCTACATAGAAAAGTGTTTTGCTAAGATTTTGAGCTCAATTCTCAAAACTCAGGATCCATCACCAATGAGATTTTAAAGGGCTCCAGACTCCTTTAGGCAGGGTATTTTTGGTGACCTTCCATTGTATTTAGAATTATAAGTAATAAATATTAATCATACAGGATTTTATATCTACATTGGCAAGGCAGCATTTCTGAAAAGAATCTAAGTGACAAGACAGACATTGAAGATTTACAATAACTTTGTTCATAAATTTTTTTGCAAGATGTAAAGAAAGACATAGTGCAGAGGGGGAAGAAGCCAACAATGTGGATTTAATCATCTACATTTCAAAAATGCAGACCAAATGTCTGTGAAGATGTCCATTTCATCCAAACATTTCTTAGATATTTATTTCAAAGCTCCCTGCTCAGTCAATCTGACACTCCATTCATATTGGAACTAATATTGATTTTTCTTCTATTAGCAGTGGTATGGGAGTGCTGGAGGATCCCATAGATTAGTTACTCTTATTCTCTGTTAGGCTGTTTGAATTGCCAAGAGGTCATTTTGCTGTACAGGTAGGACTAGAGAGTATCTGTTTCAAGTCTATTTAAATCAGGGCTTCTGAGAAACATTTTTTTTTTCCAATAGAAAGCACATAATGATATTGCTTTATCAGGTCTAGTGTGGAGTATAGGGCTAAAGGTTACTCCTCTGTTTGCACCAGCTGAAAAGCCACTGCCCAACAGGGAATGACAGTCTAGATCACAAAGAAATTAGACAAAGTTGGTTTTCTTATAAGAAAGTTCAGCTGAATTGCACGTAGCATTTATTTTGAATATTTATTTATTTTGTTTTAGCCCCCAGCTACCTTTCCTCCTCTCTTGTCCCTGCTCAAACCCAGCTCCAAGTTAGCCACAACCATTTCCTCAGTGCTACGTAGCAGAGTGCTCAAGGAGGGGCACACAGGGAACTGTGTTTTAGTGTAACCCTTCCGCCTGGTGGGATGAAACCCCCTTTCTGCATCGACTGAGTTTGGCTAATTAACTGAGTTTAAAGTATTGCAAAAATTTAGCCCATGGAAGTCACACTCCTGTAAAGCCAGAACCACATGGAAGCATTATTTTTTTAAAATTAATTGGTCTTTTAAAGTAAAAATTATCCCCAAAGTCTTGTGTCTTCCTTAATGTGTATTCTTTCAAGCATCAGGATGTTTGCATTTGTCTATTACTCTTCTAGATATATTCATTATTCTTGGATTGCTTTTGATATTAAGAAATATTTTTCCAGTAAGATTTTGCCTTTTTGCTGAATCTTTCATCTCTTCATTAATTTTGATGTCTGCAATGACCTGGTAATTCCAGAGGTGGCAGGAAAGCTGTGAGGTTTATACTTGTTGAGATGTTGAAGGAGGTAGTAATTTATTTTTTTTTCTGGAGAAAACAGTATTAAAGGCATTTTTAAAAATGGGTCTTTTCATCTGGGATACTTTATCCAAGAGTGATAGACTGTTTAGTCTGGAGTATGAGTTTCAGCACAAGCATGAGCAAGGCACCATGAAGGTGGCTTTGCCTAGGGATTTCTCTGAGACAGTAGGCATGTTCCCTCCCTGTTCCCTTTTCTGCCCTTCTGGCTCATGTGCAGGGAAAGCAGAGCTGCTTTATTGCCTTCTCCCACATCCCAAGCAACACTCAGCCCCAGGAAAACCCAGAGATCCCATCCAGCACTGTTTTCCGAAGCTTGATCAGTCCGTGTTTTAACATGTGACATAAAGGCCTGAAGAGCCCTGTTAACCCCTCGGGCACTCTCCACACAGGGCTCAGCAGCCTCTCAGAGACCACAGCAGTCATGTTACAACTCTGTTGCCCCAAATCATTCCCCTTTCAGCATTCATTGGAGAGATGCTAATGCTGCAAATACTCCAGAGGACGGGTTTGAATGTGGTGTGTTTGAGCTGTGCTCCTCAGCTAAGCAGCTCTGAATGATGACATTGTCACAGCTCAGCAGGTCTCGCCTCTGCTGCCAAGGGAACGACCCATCACCCGCTGGAGGAGCCAAAGCTGCTTCGCCAGTGCTGGTGCAACCATGATGAAAGGTTTCAGGGCCACCTTTCCTCCAGCCCAGCTTCCTTGCTGGAGTGTGTTAGAGCTCAGCTGGGGCCGTGATCCAGCGCTAATGAGCATTTCTAGCTTGCAGCATGTGAATAGAGACTACTCATGTGTTTAATGTCAAACATGTGCTTGCCTGCTTGCCTGGAGAGAGGACTAAAAGTCATGACAGAAAAGCCTATATTAATGAAGGGCATTATTATTCTCTTTCCTTTGAAACCCTGTGGCATAATTCTCAGTGGGGGAATTCCCAATAGGAATTCCCAGCAAAGCCAAAGGCTACATAAGCATGAAGATGTTTCAAGATGCGAAGATGTCCTTAAGAGAGCAGAAAGAGCTCAAGGAGAAAAGTAAGCAGCAGTGGTATACAGGGCCTTCGTGCAGGAGGGCACCAGCTCTGTCCAGGTGGTTACTGGAGGAACACGACTGGTGCTGCCAGGCTCTGTCCTGCTCTCATGGGGAGGTTCAGAGTGGAGCTGGGACCAGGCTGGCAGTGCAATGCCGAGGCATGTTCCCCTGTATCGCCAACCACACTCCCTATGGTGGTATCCCACAGCATAATGATGCCTCCATTGTGTCTGCCTGACTCTTATTATGAAGTGGCTTGTCTAAAGAAAGGGTGGGGGGATTTTTTTTTTTTTATATATATACATGGAGTAAAAACAATCCAAATACGCTTTAATGGTTCTCAACATGATACTGTCAATTCTCACCACAGGGTGGAATTTGTTGGTGAAAATTAAATTAAATTAATTAAAACAGAAAAACTTGGCTATTGCTAATGGGTACTACTGGGAGCCCTAAAAGCAGTTTGCAGTGTAGAACCATAACAGGAGTGAACATCCTTTAATTCCCAGAATTGCTTGGTTTCACAGGGTCATTTTAGCCTATTCTGCTGCATTGCTGAGAAGTTGCTCTTTCCCTGTCTCCCTAGGTCTATAAACTCTGAAGAATTTGGGAAATGGCTACAGGCACTGCATTAGTTTTTTTTTATTTTTCACTCTTTTTTTTTTTCCCTTCATTAAATGAACTACTTTAGTTTGGAAGTAAGCAGTAAGTAAATAGAATTTGCAAACAGCAGATTTCTCTACTTTTTCATTAAGAAAGTTTTTAAGAGCTTTCAGGAAATGAGAGGTTATCCCCAGCTTTGGGAATAAACTGTGGTATAAAATATATATGGAAGTGGGATTCTGATTAAATAATTGAAGTAGAAAGATCACAGTTTGTTTTAAGGGGCATGCCTAGGACTAAATGAGCAGCATACTCCAGTTATTGCAGTAGGGACTTAAGAATCAATTCTAATTTCCATTTTTTAATTATTATTATTTTTAATTACTTACTTTACCATATAGAAACTGTATATACATATATATTTTTATATATAAGTATATATTTTCTGTTAATTTTACTGCGTTATTTAATTCAATAGTGCTGTGAAATTTGTTGGGATGGAGGGTGGCATAAAGAGGAAAACTTGCACTCTTGAAACAGTGCTATTATTTCTGTGTCTTTGATTTGGTTCCCGTTCGGATAAAGAAGAACCACACCATTTAGTTGTGTAGAAGCATGATCTCAACTTCACAGATCCCGAAAGTTTGACAGTCCCTGGGAGGACAGGGGTGATTTGCTGTTTAGCAATCTGAGCCGCGTAGTGGGCACAGTGCATTTCGGAAGGCGTCCAGGACTGTCCTTGGGTGAAGGAGCGTGTTGCTTGCAAAGCACCCCAGTGAGTCCCCTGCTGTTATAAAATGAGATTAAGCCATCATGAGACGAGGACTGGCTAACCCTGAACCAGACACACTCGCCTGCAGCGCAGCCGCTAAATTGGTCTGACATCAGGAACCGCAGCGAAGGAGCTTGGCCTCAGAAGCAAGTCAAAGCAGCATCTTTGTCACCAGTCATTTTCTATTTATAATGACACAGATCTATTTTATAATCACGGGGAGGCACAACAGGAGTGGGCTTTGTTCTGCCCAAATCGCATTTCTCGTGCGGGTGCGTTTAAACACAGCCCCTGGCCCTTTGCCGCACACCACACACACCCGGGGCGGGCAGTTCTGGCACAACAATGCACACCCTGTCGTGCTTGAGTGCTCAAAGCCTCCTGTGCTGGAGCAATAAACTCCTGCTAAATGGCCTAAAAACGTTCCCTTAAGTGCACTGAGCTGCCAGGCTGCCTCACTTCTCGTTTCCAAAGCCGCTCTGTGTCTAAGCCTTGGGTTTCAAACAAACCAGGAGTGTATCGTGTTGTTTAATGATGGAAATTACTGGGCATTATTAACTGTGAGGAATTGGGGTGAAAACCCCCAACCCCCAACCTAACCCTCTTTCCAAGTGCAAAACTGAGAGCTCTTGCTCCTGACTGTATTTTCAGAAGTTGTGAACAAATTCCCAATAGCTGCTCGGAGAATGGATCCTCATCTATGCAAACTGTTGGAGCTATGATGGCAATCCCCCTTTGCTCCCTTCATTTCTTTTTATTGAAGGGTCCTACTCTTTATTTCCTAGAAAATTTATGATCAAGTGATCAATAGATTTATTTTTGTAATCTGAATGTCTTCAGTTCTGAAGCCTGAAGATCAAAACCAAGTTGCATAGTGAGATTTAGGGGTGAACAAAAGTGCTTTTTCTTTTTTTTTCCCACAAACCCACTCGCTTTCAAATCCTGACTCATGTGGGGCATGATCCTGGTTACTTTGAGGGGGTCTGAGGGTGAAGGAGAGGAAGGGGAGCCCATTGCACGTGCTGCTGTCCTTCCACTGAGAGAGGATAGCAGGAACTGGTCTGGAAATCCTAAGAGATGTACTACAGGTTTCCTATCCAGTGTGTGAGCAACCTGTGCAGAGATCTGCATGGCCCCAGCTGACCCACAGTTGCTTAAAAACTGCACTGACATTCAAAAGCAAAATCTGAGCTGTTAACAATGACATGGTGATCAGACATGGTACCTGTTCAGGGCGTTTTACAGGCAAAAAATGTCTCATTTGAGAGGCCAAGGCCCAATCTGATGACTGGATTTTCTCCTCCAAAATGTCATTAATCTCAGAAATGCCTTATGTCTTCAGGGCTACCACCTAGATTATTGGACTTAAAGCAAGATCAGGAAATTGTAAGGAGAAAGCAGGAATTACCTTTGAACTCAGACCTGCTAAGGTTCAAAGAAAAGTAATTTATTTGTAAACAACCAATTTATAGTGGCTGACAGTGAAAAGTAACTGTGTATCCGGGGGTCTCCATCAGATAAGAAAGCCAGGATAAATCCCTTTGCATACTTGTGTTTTTCAGTTGAGGCACATCCTCTCTTAGTGGGCAATTTTAGATTAGATTGCAACCTTTTGGGGTAGGAACTATATATTTCTTCTCTGCATGTGCAGCTCCTTACACAACAGGAGCCTGATTAGGGTCTTTGTGTGCTGCTCTAGCTCTCATAATCTTTAATAATAGGAAAAATATAATTAAAATGTCATTGCAGTTCACCTTTAATATTATGATTGTGCGACTGTACTCTGTCAACTGTGAATAAAATGTCTTTTTTGTATAATAGGTAGTATATTTTATTATTGAAGAAAGAGTTAAATTTAATTTTTAAACTCAAAAAAAGTATCTGCTCATTGTTTCGTTTTAAGCTTCTAAATAGATAAGCAAATATTTCTTTTGTATCCTTCAACTGAGTATCTGTTAAATGAAGAAATCCACCTTCCTGAATTGGATCTGTTTATAATTATATTCCAAGAGTGATTAACACCTGGTAACTTGAATAAAAGTGGTTTATTTTCTCATTGGGTTATTCCCGAAATTTTGTTTTATTTTGTTTATTTTTTTTTTAAACAGGCAACTTTTCCTTGGCTGCAAGAAAAAAACGTGTGCTCACAGCTTGAATACATCTATACTCATGATCTAAAAATGGGATATGAGAACTGGTGGGGTTACAATACATGTCTATAAAATAATGGATGGGGTGAAATGGGGAATGATTATTCACTATTTCTCATATCACAGGTTATGTGTTCCTAATGAAATAATCAAGCAGCAAGTTTAAAATAATCAGAAAGAAATGTCTTTTTACATACTGTGAAATTAAACTTTGGAGCCCTTTGCCAGAGGATGCTGTGCAGGTCAAAATGAATATGGGGTTCAAATATGGACGTACTGACTTCCTGAAGAACAGATCCATTAATGTTATTAAACAAGAAACTTTGGAAGCAATTTCCATGTCAAGAAGTCCCTAAATACCAAGGCTTAGAGAAGGTCCATGAGGAAGTAGATTTCTGTTTGTCTTCTTTCATTGCTTCTGCTGTGAGAGGTTAGACATGGCTGAGGGAGGGCTGGGTGCCTTGGCTGCAGGATGGCCTTTCTGATGTTCTGATGCGCAAATGTGAAGTATTTTAAATTGAATTCTATCACAAAACTTTGAATTTGTCTTCTGCAAAGCAAACCACTTCCAGAGAAAGCATTAGAGACAGAGGCTTGGAATCCCTCTCATAGCAAATGACAGGGAATCACATTCCATCTAAAGCAACAGGAGTTCATCATCCAACAGCTGCAGCTGGAGAGGAACAAGTATGATTTTTCCAAGTTTACATGTCAGCTTCTCTTCTGGTCACCCAAAGATTGTACCCAATGGACCACATCTCTGTAGTATTGATGTTATGTGTGATATAAAAATGAGCATCTATTTCAAATTCTCCAAATCCTAGGTGGTGCCAGCCTAATGTTTCTGTTTTAACTAGCTGTTATACCTGTTAGCTGAAATACCTATTCACTTGTTCAGAACTGTAGAAATCTAGGGCCTTGGCTGACTGCTTTTAGGCTAAGCTCTCAATGGGCAAGCACCCAGGTGTACCTTCAGAGCAAATGTGTTCTTTTCCACTTTCTCTCCAGTTGTGGCAGAATGAAAGAAAACCAGGGAATCTGAAAAACTTGCCATTAGGCATATCAAATAATTAATAAATATCTTCTTTTGCCCATTTTATAGCCAGTCCTGAATGGAAGTTCAGCTTTGCTGTTTGGTCACTCAGCTGTGTAGGTGACCATGGCCAGCACTGTTGTTGGCTGCTTGGTGACACTGCTGTGCATTTTCTAACATAAACTCACACTTTGCACAGCTCCATCATGTCCCTGCCTTTCCAGAGCCACAGGTATGAGACTCTTCCATCCTAATGAGCATCTCAGATTGGTCAGTCCTGAAAGCTTCGCAGAGGGCTGCCAAGAGCCCCAGGCCTTGGGTTTTGAGCTACTGACCACACATAAAAGCTGTTCCACACTGGTGGGTTTTTTTTAGTGTTTATTGAATTAAAAATCATTGCTTATAGCTCTGTCTCCTCTCACTGTACAAACAAACCTGGCACTGGTCTCAGGCTCTCCAGACAGTGGTCTAGGTGATGTTTTACAGCAGTGAAACTAAGATCATCAGATCCATTTGGCACTGTATAAAATAAGAGGTTTCTGTGCTTAAGTGATTGTGATTGCTGCCCTGAATGATGAAAAATGGGGTGAGAAACAACCTGGATCACTTATCATTTTTCCTGTCTTTATTTTATCATTCCTTGTGCATTTGCTCTGAACAGGCCAAAGCTCTCCCCTTTCCACAGCAATGTCTTGCTGCTTCTGGTCATTTTTTTTGGTCATTTGGTCTCTGAAGGATCTCTTCTACCCAGCTAATCGCTCTTTCTGATGGGGATTTGTACTGCTGTCTCTCCCTGCTTGCCATGTGAAAAATAGAGCCCTTGATGGGCTCCATGGAGCTGCTGGCACCTCTTCCTTCAGGGATGGGGTGGGGGGAAGCTTTGTCAAGGAGGGTTTAGTTTGGTTTCTCTTTTTTATCTCAGTACCTGATGTAACACTCTACACGTCCTGCTGGACACGCTGCAATCAGTCCAGTCTGCGCCAGGCAAGAGTTTAGACATTTCAGGTGTCATCCATCCTTCATATCTCGTGCATGCCTTTCCTTTCATGAGCCCAGCAGATGCCTTTAATTGCCAGCCTTTGCTTCTTGGCTTTCCAAGAAGTAGCAGAGGAACTATGGAGTCCCTCTGGCGAAGGATGAAACGAAGGGGCCCAGCAGTGTTATGACATTTCTAGCACTGAATTGGCTTCAGGAAGAATGGGCTCTTTCCTCCTGTTAGATAAGCACAGAAATCTTAAGCAGATGCTTGCAAAACATCAAACAAATACATACTTTAAAAAAAATAAATATAGGCTATACCCACATGCCCCATAATCTGGCCAATATTCAGCCACCGCTGACAGGATCTTGCCTTTCTCTGGTGAAGCCTGGAGGAAAAGAAAAACCCGCAGTCTAGTCACTCCTCAGCAGGACTGGAACTGGCTCCTCCAGCATCCCAGAGCTCAGTGTGGCAATGCCAGTGGCTGGTGGCCAAGCTCCAACCCGCCCTGTTGTTCAGCAGCTAGAGGGATATGCAACCCTTCTCTCTTGGGTGTTGTGTGTACACCCCAGGGAATTTTATCTGTTTAAGTTTCTCCCTAAATCAGCATTGCGGAATGCAAAGGGGAATTTAATGCCATAGGGAAGAAGGTGCAGCAGTTTGAAAATCCTAAATTGCCAAAAACAAAGGGGGTTTTCTTCAGTGCATACATAACGCTTGTGCTCCTGATTTCTCGAGCAGAGAGAAGAGGGGAGGATTTCTTCTGGTTCCCTTGCTTTGAAAGCCACGGGTCTTGGGAAAAGCTGGATGGAAGAATATTAATTGAGAAGTGTGAGAAAGAATTTATTGCAAGAAGTCCCACTTCCCCCAACCCTTTGTTAAAATAATATTAAGGAACATTACTGGTGCCAAGGGAAGGACTTTGAAGAACCTGTTGGAGTTCAGGTCACCCATGTAACCCTTATTCAGCTCCTTGTGTGGGTGGGTTGTGGTACCAGTTTTCATCAGCTCACATACCACATCGTGAGCAGCTCCTGCCCTGTTCAACGCCCTGGATGGGTGATACAATTTGTTTTCTTGGCATGGTGTGGTGCTGGGCCTTCTTTATTCCTTGTTTCTCATCCTGTTAGGAAGCTCTTTAAAATAGTCACGGTATCATGTGCTTTCTGCAGCAGCGTTGTTTGTAACTAACTGCTTCACAAACATTCATTAGACCACTTCATGTGTCCCTGAGGGGCAAGGGACGATGTTTCACAGCGTGGGAACCAAGACTGAAAACTTCAGATGTGAGTTTTCACTTTGAAGGCTTGGTTTCACCTATTTAAGACATGATTTTTTCTCAGTATGTCACACTGTCCTGCAATGTCAGGGTGCTGCTGCACAAATAAATCCAATGTGCTGGGATGGCTCCCAACCTCTAGGACAGATGGGCACAAAATGGCTCCTGTCTGTACTGGTTTGCCCTCCTAAACTGCCTGCAAATGGCTTATTAGAAGTCCTGGACAAATGAGCTTCCAAAGGATTCCAAAGGCTAGTTTGGGAGGGTACTAGGTGGCCTAAGCCAGAGGAGGTCTCACAGGCTAGAGATATAGATATGGTGGATATGGTGTTTATATACTATAAGTAGTAACGGCAGGTATTTGGGTTATGTCCCCACTGCTTTCAAGTGCAATCAGGAGTGCTCAGCAGCTCCTGCCCCTAAACTGTTGCTTCAGGTTGCAGCGCCACCATATAGTATATAAAAAGTAGCAAATTTGGGGGAGATGAGCAGTATTTGATTTTTCCTAGCTTTGGAGTTTGCAGGTTTAGTAATGTTTTACTGTAGTTTTAACTTGTATAATGTTTTGTACACATATGCACATCTATTTCTACATGCCTGTGCGTGCACACATAGAGTGACATCCTTCCCTCTGTGCAGCATTTTAATTCTGAGTATCCTTAATGATCTCAGAAAATCAGTGCAGTTGGTATTTGAGCTGCCACAGGGGACCAGCTGGTTTTGGCAACACATCTCTGCTGAAGCCTGAGTCCTCGGGAGGTTATTTATCACACTGCAGTGGGAGTCGTGCTGCTGTGCCTGCTCAGCTGGGAGCACTCACTATCCCTTGCCATGGGCATGATTCCCCAGGGAGAGCCCCAAAGCTGTCAGAGCCAGTTTGATGCCTTGCTCTGCATCCAGCAGGAGTAGCACACATATTTATGGTGTATGGGCTAAAATCTTTATTCATAAAGAAGCAGCTTTAGCTTTTCATTGTCAACGTGGATGTTGAACTAATCAGAAAGGGGAGCAGAAGGGTGGGGACAGGAAAAGAGGAGTTTGTGGGAATATAACAATGTTAAAGAAAAAAACTCTGCTTGCTGTCAGTTAAGTCTCTCCATTAGTTACCTCTACCGTTATGGATTCATTTTAAGATCCAGACTTCAATATACATAACTTTAAATCACTAACATCCTTCATGGCTCTGTGATTTGCTGGTTCCATATGTAGCCTCTTGGCCCATTGCATTGGCACAGGTTCAACTCTTGTTCTTTGGGTTACGGTTTCCTCGCTTTGATGGGGGGATCAGGAGGGGAAGAAGAGGGAAAGAGCAAGAAAGGGGTGGTGAGACAGAAGGAAAGTGTTGAGGGAGAGGGAAAAAACAGATGGAAAAGAGAGAGGCAAAAGGAAAAGTAGAAATACGAAGGGAGAGAAACAGCTTAAAATAAATCAGGAGAAGTAAAAAAGCAGCACAGAAAAAGCAGAAAGAGGAAAACAATGAGAAATGTTGTCACCAGCAGCTGTCCCCATCCTGCTGCTTGTGTCAGCACTGGGATGCTGTGGAGCAGGAGGAGAGGGCTGATGCAGCCTTTCCCAAGTGCCTAGAATGGCAGTGCCATGCTGCCGCTCGTCCCCTCGCAAGCAGGCTCAGTCCCTGCCTGAACTTTATAATTAAGCTCACTGTGATTTTGCTTGGGGTCTGGGCTGACAGCTGTATTGAATTTTGGTTTGTTGTGTGATTTATCAGGGCCGTCGATGGGTGTTTGGATGATTTAGTGCTGCAAAAATACCTTGGAATGCAACGCACAGCAATATCTGCATTATTAATAACAATAATAATAAAGATAAATGTCCCTCCCCAGAACTTTCGATGGCTGTGCCACTCAATTTAACATTTTAACAGTGGCATGTGGCCTCTCCATGGCACCTGGTAGCGTCTGATGGATTCGAGCAGGCAAAGAAAAGGTTATTTGTCAAACACTCAGCCTCAACTGTACAGTATTTTGAAAGCTCCAGGTCAGAGCTTGAACCACATTCCTGTCCCTGACATCCAGCGAGACTGAACTTTGTCATGTTATTAAGCTGTCAGCAGCACTGGGGCGTTATTTGGATTTCTGGTGGGAACTCCTTGCACATGCTTGGGGTGCTCTAGTGGGATTATATCAACACCATTGTAAAACACACACAAATGAGCTGTGCTGTAATTACCACATGAAGACCTCACTTGGCTGGGTTAATCAACAGAGAATGGAAATACCAGATAAACACAAATGGCCCATCAGGATGTCTTTTCCAGTGGCAACAATGCCATTGTTTCCTAGGAGACCAGCCTGATTCTGAGGCTCCTCTGGCAGCCAAACCCTGACTGCTCATCTGTGCCATGGAGGAGCAACACAGGGCTCGGCTTCATCCTCTGCACCAGCTTCCCATAGGCATGACCAGCAGGACCAGGGCAGGAAGATGCAGAGGAATCAAGGTATTTACAGGTATTAAAAGTATCTGTGATACCTGCTGATTAAAAAAAAAAAAAAAAAAAGTTTTCTCCACATCCTTGCACTGGTTCCACTCACAAATCTGCTTTGCATGGGGGTCCTGTGCCCACCAGGTAGGACAGAGGCTGCTTTCTGTGCACCCCTCCCTGTGATGCTCTCTGAAGTGCCTGTCAGGAAGGGAACACTTGGGAAAAGCAGCTGCCTGGAGCAGGTTGTTCTGTTGGTCACCATTCAACAAGTCACATTTTACTGTGCTTTTACCATTTGGCTTTTGGGAGAGACACAGCCTGAATTAAATTGACTGTACCTCCCAGTAGCCACAAGTCACAATGGCCAACCTTGGTGGCACCAACCCTGGGCAGTGCAGAGGGCCAAGATCCTCCTTCACAAATCCTCCTTCCTCTGCCCAGTATATCAGACTTGTTTTACCTACAGAGCACCTGGGGGCTGTGACTAGTGCCATGAATGGTGGTTTGATAAACAAACTCTCTGAGCCCCCAGGTGACCCTGCCTTCAGTTATTTCAGGGACCATGTAGGACAGCTGAATGACCATGATAATCTCATTACCATTTCTTCTTTCCTGTTCTCTTTGCCACATCTCTCTGTTCCATGTTCTGTGTTAGCTCTTAACCTCCCATCTCATGGGGAGGGTTGAAGTCCACCAGGCATTGGGACTAAATGTAACTGATAAAGATTACTGACCAAGAAGCCTTTATGTCCTCAGTGCCACCACCACTACAGCAGCCTTTCAGGCTTTAAGCCCAGCCAGCAACTGAGCACAGCTGCTTCCAGTGGGATGGGGGAGAGAATTGGAAGTGTAAGAATGAGAAAACACGTGGGTTGAGATAAAGACAGTTTAATAGGTAAAGCAAAGGCCACACGAGGAAGCAAAGCAAAACAAGGAATTCATTCTCCACTTACCATGGACAGGCAGGTGTTCAGCCATCCCAAGAAAGCGGGGCTCCATCAAGGGAAGCAGTGACTTGGGAAGACCAATGCCATCATTCCAAACTTCCCCTCTTCTTATTCCCCCAGCTCAATATGCTGAGCATGATGCCCTATGATCTGAAAAACCCCTTGGGTCAGTTAGGGCTCATCTGTCTCAGCTGTGTCCCCTCCCAGCTCCTTGTGCTCCCCCAGCTTCCTCACTGCTGGGGTAAGGAGCAGAAAAGGCCTTGGTGTTGTGTAAGCCGTGTATGTGGCTGCTCAGTTAAGGGAATCTTCTGAGCATTGTGTATCCCAGATGAAAAACATTTTTCAGCTGAAAGGAAATTCTGACTAAAAAAATGTAATCCTGTCAAAATTTTCCATATGAAATTTCGGATTTGGATGCACTCTCAAAACACCATCAAAACTGTTAATCTTCATTTACTAACCAGGACACCAAAGATAAATATCTCATAGAAATTCAGTATTTGGAAATTAAATTACATTTTTAAGTAAGATAGTAGCTCAAAAGGAATTGTTCCATCCAGTGCACCAAAATGGACCATGTTTGGCTGAGTCATTGCCACCTCACATTCACCTTTCTTGCTTTACTTAATTGCTGTCAAAATTGGCCAAAAGAAGTGTGGCCAGCAGGAGGAGGAAGGTGATTCTGCCCCTTTACTCTGCTGTGGTGAGACCCCACCTGGAGCACTGCATCCAGCTCTGGGGTCCCAGCACAGGAAAGTCATTTACCTGTTGGGGCAAGTCCAGAGGAGGCACCAAGTTGGTCAGAGGGATGGAGCACCTCTGCTATGAGGAAAGACTGAGAGAATTGGGATTGTTCAGCCTGAGGAAGAGAAGGCTTGGGGATGACTTTATCATGGCCTTCCAGCACCTGAAGGGAACTTACAGGAAAGATGGGCCAAGACTACTTACAAGGGCCTGAAGTGACAGCACAAGGGGGAATGGCTTCAAACTGAAAGAGAGTAGGTTTGGTCTAGACTAGATATTAGGAAAAAGTTCTTTACTGGGAGGGTGGTGAGGCCCTGGATAAGGTTGCCCAGAGAAGCTGCGGCTTCCTTATCGCTGGAAGTGTTCAAGGCCAGGTTGGATGGGACTCTGAGACACTGAGGTGCTGGAGCATGTCCAGAGAAGGGCAATGGAGCTGGGGAACAGTCTGAAGCACAAGTCTGATGAGGAGCAGCTGAGGGAGATGAGGGGCCTTAGCCTGGAGGAGACTCGGGGGAGACCTTGTTCTCTACAACTACATCAAAAGAAGTTGTGGAGAGCTGAGGGTTGGTCTCATCACCAAAATAACAAGTGAGAAGATAAGGAAAAATGAAAAGTTACTTCAGGGGATGTTTAGGTTTGATATTAGGAAAATATTTCTTCACAAAAGGGTTGTGAAGCATGGAAACAGTCTGCCCAGGGCAGTGTTGGAGTCACCATTCCTGAAGGTATTTGGAAGGTGCGTAGATGTGGTGCTGAAGGACCACCATGTTTTAGTGGTGGACTTGGCAGTTCTGGTTTAGTGGTTGGACTTGATGACCTGAACGGTCTTTTCCAACCTACACATTTATTCTATGCTTCTGTGGTGAATGATCACAACCTTGGACTTCGGTAGCCCCCAGATTCTCTTTGCAGGTGCCCAAAGCTGGACAGATGAAGCTTGGGTTGTATCTTTTGTTTCTTTGACTCCTGCTTGAAAACACGCATGGGCAGATACTTATCCTTAAATCTGGGGCTGAAGTCAAGGGGATTGTATGGACTGTTGATCTGGGATAGAGTGTGCTTGAAGATGTGCTTGGTTTACTGAATGGGAGCATTTTCACTGAGTGTAAAAAGAGAGAGATTGATGAACAAAAGAACAACAAGATAATGGAGAAGGTCCATGTCACTGGACAAGGGTGACACAGCAATAGAAGGCCCTTGAGATAACTCCATCCTCTGAACAACACTGATCAACATCTTCGAAGGCAGTTTCTTTAAAGTGTCCACAGATAGGCAAAAATCAGTAAAAAATAAATCATTAGGGGTATCTGAAACATAAAGATATGTAGACAACAGAATTTGGAATGATGAAGAGCTATGTGATGATGAATTGTTAGCCATATAGCCCATGCTTTCCTTGTGGATTTATGAAATGTCTTAAGCAGGAAAATAAGAAACTAAACACCTTTGCTCCCAGCATGCTTTAGCGCTGCATGTTTCACATCCCATGTTACCAAGATTTCTTGCCCTGGTACTTGCTTTCTCTTTGCCATCAGTCAAGGTCTGCAGCTTCTGAGGAAAAGACATCACACGTTATTTTCCTAATAGTTGCAAAACCAAAGGACTTAAAAGAAAATCCAAACTTCACTTGAAAAAGAGGGTTAAAAGTGTTTCCCCACAAAAGAGAAAGTATTGAGATATTTGAAAGATTACTCTTCCTGGGATTCAAGGTTTTTACCAGTGATCTGCATCTGTAGCCTTTCCCAAAACACTCTGTCATCAAATGATTCAATGTCATCATCAAAGAATTTTTGGCTACTGACTTTCCTTTAATAATAGTTGAGAAGTTTAATGAAAGGAAAGGTCTGCATAGATTTCTTCCTAAATTGGATGAAATCCTGCCTTTTTTCTTTTTTCCTTTTCTTTTTTGGTAATATTTCTGCTCAGAGAAAATTATAGCCTCTGGTGCCAGTGATGTGCTCTGTATGTTTTGTTTATTACAGCGGTTTTAACTGGAACCGTGGGTGAGGGAGTATCATTATAAAATTCTTGATACCCCTCATATATTTGTGCAAACATAGTTGTGGGCACCGAAGGCAGTGGTGGAGATGGCCCGTTTCAAAGCATTTTCTCCTTGTTTTAAGAATGTGGTGCATGCCCACATGCTCTCTAGGCAGAGAGAAACCAAGGTCCTGGTTCAGACCGGACTTCTGACCTCGTGTGTCCAACCCCACCTGGGGTGAACCTGAGTTTCTGCAGCTGCCTCTCCAGCTGAGCCGTGGCTTGGTGGTGGTACCCAGTGGTCAACCCCTTCCTGGTGTTTGCCATCAGGAGTGTCGTGAGAAGCTGTGTGGCTTCTCCCAGGCGGACAGCCTGGAGTGGTACAAACCAGGAGTGACTGCAGCTCGTAGCAAAAGCCTCACAGCTGTGTAGGTTACACACATGCAGTGGTTGAGAGGAGCAGGTGGTTCTACCACCTTTGTGAATAGCAAGTGTTGGGTCCCAGAGAGCTGCAAATTCTTGCCATGTCTTCAGTACCAGCAGAGACGAGCTCTGGAAATAAGGCCTGCTGGTGCTTTCTTTGCAATTCTTTATATTTCTTCACTATTTTATAGCAGTGAATTGCTTTTGACTCCCTGTAGGACTGCAAGAAGTGACAGTTGTGGAGGAGATAAACAAGAAACTGTTAGAAATGCAAGGGCCCAGGTTTTCAAAAGAGCCAGGAGCTACATTTCTCTCCGCTCACTGTATACAGGCTGGGGCAGATTTTCCAATGAATTCAGCCAGAAGCACTGGGTGTCCCCCACCAGGACACTGGTACCCCACTCTGCAAAAAGCTTCAATCACAAAGATGTTAAACCCTCTTAGAAATCTGGCACCTGCCAATCACAGGTCTGCTTATTTATTTATGTTTCTTTGTTATCAAGCATTGGAACAGGCTGCCTGGGGAAATGGTGGAGTCACCATGTCACCATCCCTGGAGGGATTTAAAAGACACGGCTATGAAGGACACGGTTTCGTGGTGGAGTTGGCAGTGCTGGGTTAATGGTGGGATTTGATGATCTTAAAGGTCTTTTTCAACTTAAATGATTCTATGATTCTACAAATCATGAGGAATAACTTAGTTAATGGCAATCTAGTGTGGGAGGGAACTGAGAGTTTTATCTATCTTCAGGAACTTCTGTGTCATTTAGGGCTGCATGTTGCCTCTGCAGAGCCCAGTGCTCCTTGGTGTGACCTGGTTAAGGTGAGGGCTCAAACCAAACCTTTCAGGTGGGGTTGTCCTCATCTAAGGAGGACAAACTGTTGACTACCTCAGACCAAGGTGTCTCTACCATCAGTGGCATGAGATGAGCACCTCCACAGAGCTGTTTGCCTTGCTGGTTGTAGGCACATCCCTTAGGATGGGAGGAACACTTCTTTTCCAGAGCACTACCTCAGAGTACGTGTTTAGCTTTATGATGTGTGTGAAGTCAAGTGAGAAAAATCTCATGTGCACACCAGTGGGACTATGGGTGGCCTGAACTGAAGTTCTGGGCTTGCACACTTTGCTAGATTGGACAGTCAGCAGCTGCTCTAACCAACCCCCAAGTTTACCTATGGCTTCATTGATTCAAACAGCCCTCTGAAAGGGACAAATTGTGCTCCAGCCCCAGAAAGGTGCCTCTCATTGCAATGCCAAAGGCAAATGATCAGGAGATGTATAACTGAGAGCACATTTGTCCCTCCAGTCTAGAGATAGCTGCCAGCAGAATGTGATGAGTAGGAAGCAAACCAGGGAAGAGCTGTAGACATCCCCCACTGCAGCCAGGAGAAAAGCTCTTATTGACATCTCTGCAAATCAGGGCTAAGCCAGATGACAGCTGTGAAGAAAGAGCTCTCTGTCTGTAAGGTTGTGCTAGTTTACAACCAAGGAGGGGAATATTCTGTAGCCTACAAGATCCCTGCTGGGCAGCACCAAGACAAATTTTTCTTTCATCAGCACAACTGGAATTAATATGGACTTGTTCTCGTGCAAAAGAAGAAATAAATTCACCCTTTACGTTCTCCCCTTTCTCTCCTTCCCCCCACTCACTGAATATGCATTAAAAATGAGCCCTGAACTCTGTTCTGAAGAAGCGACAACTTGAGATGCACATGCTGGGAGTATTTGGGAAATGTTTATATGACGGGGTCATCTGGTACAAAGAGGAGGGGGGAGATGGAACAAAACCCTCAAGAAAGGAAGAAAATCAATAAAAGACTGGTCACTCAACCCTGGGATAGAGAACAAATAAGTAAGTAAGTACCTTGTTGACTCAAGACATCTTGTTAGGAAGGCTCTGAAATAAAAATGTGAATGGAGACCACAGTGTTTTGGGAGACCAGCAGTGGTTTTGATAGTTTTGGTTGATCCGTGCCCTTATGTTGCTGCTGCTGCTTGTATTGTTTGTTTGGTTGCTTTTTTTTGTTTTGTTTTGTTTTGTTTTGTTTTGTTTTGTTTTTACCAGAGACAAAGTGTTTTCCCCTATGCTGACAGATTAAACAGTGCCAAAGAGTATTTCAGGTGCAGCCCCTCAATGGTCTTTGCTGCTAAATTGCCTGACTTTTCCCCAGTATGCTTCTGGCCTGATCCCAGCAGGACCCAGTGGTGAGCGGGGAGCTAGAAGAGAGATCACACTGTTCCCAGTAGAACTTCAGATGCAGCTTCCCACTTTTGAGAGACTATTTAGCAGTGTGGACAAGGACATCCAGCGAAGCATTGCTCCCACGCTAATGTACTAACAATGTGGAAACGGCACACTTCCACACTTTTTTTTTTATTGGATACATCTTTTGTCACCTTAATGAGCTGAATTAGCTCAGCTAAAGGTCAACAAAGAAGGCCTGGGGCAAGAGCTGCAAGTTTGGGGGAGAAGGAGAAGGAATAGGGATCCACAAATGGTAATGGGGGGATCTCCAAGGGTCTCAGTGGGAGCTGAGCTTGGTCCATCAATATCCCATTGATACTTGTGAGATCCCACACACAGGTTTACACACCTTCCTCACCTGTCACTCCCCATTCAAGAGGTTGATTTTGTTGCGTTTTGGATTTTCCCTTCCCTCTCACAACGTATAAAATATTCCCATCTCCCCTTTCTCTGCTCTGCTGTATCTCTGCCCATGTTTTCATAAGGGAGCATGTGCATTTCATGAATGTGCAGTCTTGCACATATGTTGCTCACGCCAAGTATGAGCCATTCTGTATCAGAAACTGTCATTTATGGGACAGGGAGTAGTCAAAAGATTGCTATTAATAGCAAATCCTGGCATTTGGCAGTGACTGTTCAGATCTCTGGATGCTGGGAACATATAATTTATTGCAACAGCCTTTGACTAGCCCACATGAAGAAATCAAGTTTTAGCACAATACAAAAAACCCCTATTCTCAGGTTGCATCGTATTTATTTCAAGGGGTTTTCTCTTCCAGAAGTCCAATTATATATTTATATATATATATTTATATATATATATTTATATATATATATATATACACATATATAAAAAAGGTAGGAAAAATGCCTACTGTCCATAGTCTCTAACCCTTTCTTATCACAATAAGGATAGGGAAGGATAAGCACTTTTCATGAGAAGTGAACGATTCAACAAAAAAATACTGGAAAGGGGAAAACAACTCAACCCCACACATAGGCATTATTCAACACAAAAAAACTAGGAATGAACAAAATCAGGAAAATAACTAGAAACTTTAAAAAGTCTGTAAAAAGATGGTTTAAAATCAAAGGAAAAAGAAATAACAGCCCCCAGCCAATTACTTTGCAGAATTTTAGTCTTTTGGGGAATTTTTAAAAATTACAAATAGATTTTCATGCATGTTTACTGATGTTGAATATCACTTCTGTTTTAGAGTTTGCTAAACAAACAGAACTGGCTAATTTTACTGTGCTATCTTGTATTGATAGTACTTCAGGATTTATCAAGGTCCTTTTACGGGTAAGGAAAGTGAAGCACGGAGAAACATTAATAAGACAAGTACCAAAATACAGAATGTCTAGACTATATCTCCAGCTTCTTCAGTTATGAATGTCCATGGGAAAATACCACCTACTTAGACAGTGTTTTAGGAAACAGCTTGTAATGGGAGTAGATGGAAAGTCACTGTTGTCCTGTTGTGCACTGAGGTTAAGGATTTGACCACTGGCAGAAGCTGGACAAGTTTAAGTAAACTAATACAACTGTGCACAGTGGGAACAGCACAGCAGATAATTTGTTTCTATAATCCATGTGCTGTTGTTACTTATGAATTCCATTGAAAAAGAAGAATTTTTCTTTGCCCAAGATTTAACAGAAAGTGAATAATCCCCTAGAAATTTTAAAAAAATTTATATGTGGATAATGTCAGTCCAAGTGAGGAGAAAAAAGGTTAGAGGTATTTGGTGGCTTAGGAAGCTCAAAATCCAATTCAGTCTTTCACTGTCATGAGATAGATATTACTCTGCCCAGTAGTTCCTACCTTCTTTCTACTCTTCATGATAGTTCCTACCAACTGTGCGTGTTTGCCTGGTGTTTATGAAAGAAATGCTTTTAATGAACTTAGTGCCTTTATACCATGGGTTCTTCAAAGGAAGGTTGTACATCCAAATTTTCTCTGTGTGTTTTGAGAGAAGAACTAATATTCATGCTGGAAACAAATGCCCTGTCCCCATATGCTACCTCATCTTCTCCCCTCTCTGCTCCTGCTGCTGTTCCTGATTATGGACACTTAGTTTGGTAGGTGCAGTTATTCTCCTTAAACTACTTTGGGTAACATAAGCTCTCATTTTGAATTGCTATTTAGAAATTCCTTGATATACAATTTAAAGGCCATTCCAGATTCATCTGTGTGTTGTAGCTGTAAAAGTTTCTCTTCAGGGTGCATCTTTGCTGGAGGCAATTCTCTGAAGAACTGCTTTCTTCTTGTAGAAAGAGAACTTTTGTTGGCAAGATCTGAGTTAAAAGTTATATTGTTTCACACCCTCCTGATATCAGGGAGTTCATTTGAATAAACTTGTTCTGCCTTGAAAGCCAAACCACAAGAAAAAGGGGCAGCACGAGGACCCAGGAGTTCGACAAACAGTGCTGGTGGAATTGGTAGAGATGGATCCAGGCACAACCATCACCAGCTGCTCGCTCTCCCTCTTTGTTGGGGCTCACTACCCTTCCCTGCTGTTCATAGTCTGGTGTTTTCACATAAACACCAGCAGCAGCAGCTCATAAATGGTGATGTGGTAGAGCTGAGAAGGCAGAAAGTTCCTTGGACACTAGCTGTTAGGTAGAGGCTAACGTGGAGGTGATACAGACCACAGGGAAGGTGGCATTCCCACTGGCACATCTCTTGAAGTCCTAGTTTTCCAGGTTTTTCTACGTACCTTGTCACCTTGCACCAGTGGAAAGAGACAAAACCCAAATCATTCCTTTAGCTCAGGAGGACAAAGCCACACTACTTGTGTGCTGATGTGCTGATTGCCTCTTGGCCATTAAATGAAGTGATAAATCTATTTGCATGTATGACATAATGATTTGGCTCAAATCCTGATGGGTCATAGAATGGTTTGGGTTGGAAGGGACCTTAAAAATCATCAAGTTGCAGCCACCCTGTCACGGGCAGGGACACCTTCCACTAGACCAGGTTGCTCAAAGCCCCTTCCAACCTGGCCTTGAACACTTCCAGGAATGGGGCATCCACAGCTTCTCTGGGCAACCTGTGCCAGGGTCTCACCACCCTCTGAAAAAAAGGACTTCTTCCTAACATCTAATCTAAATCTCTCATTTTCTGGTTTAAAACAGTTCCCCCTTGTCCTATCACCACCTGTCCATATAAAAAGTCACTCTCCTTCTTTTTTATAGTCTCCCTTCAAGTACGAAAAGGCTCCAGTTAGATCTCCTGGAGCCTTCTCCATGCTGAACGCACATAGAAGAGAAGTGTATGGTCCATCCCCACCCAGCCTGCTTTCAGTGGCTCCACATTCACACCTTTCAAAAAAAGTGGAGAATTATAAATTTCGGGAAGCACGTTGCCTGCTGAGAGAGCGCGCGACGCTCCAGCGATGCCCAGCGCCTGTGGTTCTGGCACCAGAGGAGCTGACTGCTGCACTTTCACCAGCAGATCACTTAAGGCAATGGAGAATTCAGTTCAGGGAGAATTCAGGGAAATTGCTTGTTTAATAACAGGGCAGGAGTCTTCACCCACCTCTTTCACCCTTGCCTGAGTGCTGCAGAGAGTAGTTATCTGTATGAATTGGCTTCCTCAGCCAGTCTGAGTCATTTTTCTGAGTCGAGTTTTAAGGGATTCTTTGTGGCTACACACTGACTCTGGTTTTGTCCCTGGCATTCCTACAGGAAGTTCAGCTCCACAGTTTTGGTGTCAGACTCAGCAAAACAGCTCTAGACTGAGTGGGAAGAGTTAGAGTTAGACCCTCCGGGAGAACAGAGACAGCACGAAGAGGCAGCGTGAGGAGAGGTTACCCCATTGCCCTTGTTATTCCAGTTCTGTGGATAACCAGAAGGTTACAGCCTTCAGCATTCTGCCAGTCATAGTTATTTTTGATTAAATATAAAGCCAGGAAGTTTTTAATATGGGCAAACCAATAATGGGTTGTGTCACTGGCAAATTCTAAAAATTATAATGCCAAGTCTTTGTTAAAAGGCATTTGCCTATACTTTTTTTTTTTTTTTTTTTTTTTTGTAAATTTAGATTTCTTGTTTTAGGCTCAGTCATGGGGTCAAATATTAAGAAGTAATTTTCCTGCTAAAGACATTACCTATAGATTTGTGTAGAAGCTGACAACCTGGTCTGGAACACTATTATAACTTCATCTATAAACTGAGAAGAGTATGGTCAGCAATATGTTCTACATGAAGTGACACTGACCTGCTATTATACTGTGTTTATGCCTTGCTGTGCCCTCTAAAAACTCCACATCAGAATATATGTGGTAGCTGTTCAATGATCAAGTATGAATAAGCTGAAAGATGTGTAAGAAATCAGCTCAATAGAAAGAAACAATGAATGTGATGAAAGAACTCGTATTTGGCTGGAAGAAGGTTGCAAGATCAATTTTTTTTCAAATACTGTGCTTGTCATTAACCATTTTTTAAGAATGAGCACATTTAATATGGCCATTTGTCACTTTAGCACAAAAGGCTGTTGATCTGCTGCTCTACTCTGCTCTTGTGAGACTCCACCTGCGGTGCTGCATCCAAGTCTGGGGTCCCCAACACAAGAAAGACATGAGCCTGTTGGAATATGTCCAGAGGAAGCCAGAAAGTTGATCAGAGGGCTGGAGCAGCTCTCCTATGAGGGCAGGCTGAGAGGGTTCTGGCTGTTCAGCCTGGAGAAGGGAAGGGTCCAAGGAGAATTTAGAGCCCCTTACAGTGTCTAAAGGGGGCCTATAAGAGAGCTGGAGAGGGACTTCTCACAAAAGTATGGACTGACAGGACAAGAAGGCATAGATTTAAGTGGAAAGAGGTTAGGTTTAGGTTGCATATTAGGAAGAAATTCTGAGTGTGGTGAGACACTGTGAGGTTGTGAATGCCCCATCCCTTAAAGTGTTCAAGGCCAGGCTGGATGGGGATTTGAGCAACCTGGTTTAGTGGAAGTTGTCCTGCCCATGGCAGGTGGTCAGAACTGAATGGTCTTTAAGTTCCCTTCCAACCTAAATCCTTTTGTGATTCTATGATTCTATAATTTGCTGATGACACAAAGAGAAGGACTGGGGTACCACGAAGGGAGATCTGATATTCTGAGGGTGAGAAAAGCAAAAATAGGATGATATTCAGCAGAGCAAAATACAAGGAATTTGCTTTAGAATGAGTAATGGGAATTTTTGCTAGAATATCAGAGCCATCACTTGGAAGAAACTGATATGTGAAAAGCATTAGTTGATTAGCTGATAGCACACTTATTTGGAGCCACCAATGTAATGGAATCAGAATAACACAAAAGTCTTCCCCAAACGGGAGATGTTCCCAGCAGGAAAGATGCTTGCCACTGTCATAAAAGATCCACAGTATTGCCTAATTCCACTGTTGGATGAGCCTGAGAAAATCAACCCTGTGAGAGCAGACTCAGAGGTTCCACTAAATGGGCCAGGTTGGGAAGCAGAGACAACCTCACCACATTTGCACAAAACTTTCTTCAAGCCAATTGTTTTTCACATGGTATGTGATTTGACCTGAAGTACTTCCTGCAGAGCTGTGAAAACAAATCCCCTCGTAGGCACCTCTCCTTTGACACCTTGTGCTGGAAATGCAAAAGGTGCCCTGCAGTTGCCCACATCCATGCAGAGCAACCTCTTCTGAAGACTCTGATACCAGTCACACTCTGAGAAGAGTCCATGGTAAGATGAGCAGCTATTTCCAGTTTGGAAGCCTGGCAATTTTTATTTCCCTGGGAACTGGCAACTGCCCACATAAGCTGAGCCACTGTGTAAGAATCCATAATTAATGTCACATTTGCTCTACCATCAGTCTAGACACATTTGTCTAAACTATTGTTTTTAAAAAAGAAATAAAAATATAAAAAATGTCAGTCCCAAACAGACAGAGAGTAGAGAGTAAATAAAGCCTGTCAGGCTCTTTTGCCTTTGATCACTTTTGCTACATTCCTAGTTCTCTTTTGAAAGAGTCTGGCAGAGACTTGAAAAAGTGATTTCCTTTATCCTCTTTGACTTTACAGTTGCCCTGCATTCATTGGCATCACATAACAGAAATGGTGTTATAGTTAAATAAAGTAGACACCATGTTTAAGGTTTATCAGAGCAATGTTGTACATTATTTGGGCACCTTTTGCTGTTGTGTTATTCTGGTGTAATTTTCCTGAGCTTTAAAATGTCCAGAAATGTTCAGAAATAGCTTCACTTATCTCTGAAGTTTAGTCATTTGGGTATTGTTATACTGAAGGAATAATATTACAGAGTCTTTTGGGTCAGAAGTATATCATTAAGCATCCAAATGAAAGCACAGGGAAAATTTCAATTTATAGGATCCTGATTTGAATTTTGCTTTATAGCACGTTATGATTTGTTTTAAAAAACTTCCAGTAAAGATGACCATATAATTTCCTAATACATGATGCTATTTTCTAATAAAAATGAGAAATTAATGTTCTTTCTCCTCTCCTCTCCTCTCCTCTCCTCTCCTCTCCTCTCCTCTCCTCTCCTCTCCTCTCCTCTCCTCTCCTCTCCTC
>JAWWES010000115.1:109955487-109968029 GCA_035583135.1 Lophotriccus pileatus
GTCGTCTGCGAATTTGCTAATGATGGACTCAATCCCCTCATCCAAATCATCGATAAAGATGTTAAACAGGACTGGTCATAAAGATGTTAAACAGGACTGGTCAGATGTTAAACAGGACTGGTAGCATCACCATGTTCACCACTAAACCATATCCACAAGCACCCTATCCACGTCTTTTAAACACTTCCAGGGATCGTGATTTCACCACTTCCCTGGCAATCTTATTCCAATGCTAGCAAAAGCTAAGTGCTCTTTGCAGCCTCTCTTCTGTATTTTTAAGGGTAAAGATAAGAGTATCACAGAAAGATTTGTGGTTCCACAGAGCAGAGTGTTGAATGATTATACTGTCTCACCTTGGTCCAAACTGGTGAGGACATATGTTGTTATTCCCAGTTGTGTTTGCAATCTGTGGACTTGGTTGGAAGATATGGATCATGTTGTAGAACAAGTAATTACTCCCATGATTTATCAAGAGGTCAAGCTCAGCATGTTTCATTCAGGTGACAGGGATAGTCTCACTTTCTGGTTTTGAAGGTGTGAATGGGTCAAACTGACAGTCTTGGATGTAACACTTTGACTCAAGACAGCAACAGCAATGATCCTGGGGCCAGTAGTTTACTCTGGCCATCTTTCTTCTCCAGTACAGTAAACAAAAACTTTTCTTTTAGCACATAGGTGGCCATTAGACATTGCTTTATTGGTAACCTTTCCAAAACAGAACTACTCCAACAGGCTGAATTTGTTGTTACATCCTGATATGGGTGTGTTGATCCTTGAGAACTGTGGAGAGAGAACAGGGGGGTGGCAGTGCCAGGCTGTAGCATCTGACAGAGTTATGGGGCACAAGAAGTGTGTCTTGGAGGAAGCAAGGAAGCTGCAAGTGGCCATTTGTGTTCTGGGGGAAGGCCTGGGCTGCTGACTTTACTTGGAGTGTGTGTGTGTCAAGGATCATCTTTCTGTTGGCAGCAGTCACCATATGAACCATAGGGCCAAGCTGCCATCAGAGGGTGTGCTGGGAACGTGGCTGGTCTTGCAGAACAGCATGTTGGGAGAGTGGAGCTGGCATTAAGGATACGTTTCCCTTTCCCCAGCCAAGCTTATCTTCCACCTTTTTTCATGTTTACTTGTGGTTTTGACCTGGAGCTACCAGAAGCTGGCAGAGATTTTCAGCCTCCCCATGGCAGTAAGGGAGAAATTCTACAGCAGTTCCATCTTGTTGGTTTTATTTCTCAAGAATGCTCTAGACATGGCTTTTATTTGTGTGGCCATACCCCTGTGACCCACTGCCAGGATGTAGAGTGTTCTGCTGAAAACCTGATGTCCCCATCCAGAGAATACTGAACCTAGAGAAGCCTAAAAAGACAACATCAGCTGTTATATTTGAGAAGCAACTATAATAAAAACAAAGTCAAGACTTTTCTTGCCTAATTGGCATGATTTTTATTTAGACCTTTTTGCTTTTGCCTTTTCTTTTCTCTTACCTATTTTCCTAATGCTTCCTTGGAGTGATGACTGGTGCTGTATCAGCCTTTTGGATGAAGGATTGTTTTAAAGATTGTAATGACTCTTTGGAAGAGTTCATACCACTTGATTATGCCAAGTTTTGATTAAATCACTCTTACTTGGCAGAGATGCTGATATCAGCTTTGATTTTTATTTTAAATCACTGTTGACCAATTTTCAAAGTCAACAGTTTAATAATTAAAAATACATGTATGGTTTTCACTGGGCTGAAAGGGGATTTAAATGTACGTATAATACACTTCTGTGCATCGACAATTCGTGGTGTCGCAGAGAGATGAAAACTGCTTGCCATCAAATATACAGTAATCCAAAGAACAATTTGGGTGTATCAGCAGAAATACTATGATTCCATTTGCTTTGAGATTTTAAAAAGAAATTGAAAAGAAAAAAAAAAAAAGATGGTTAATGTCCATAGTTTCTTCCTAAAACGTAAATAAAACCCTAGGTATTTGAAATTACATCCTGACACTCTTTTTGATTCTTACTGCATGCAAAATCAGGAACTGCACAAATCTGTGGTGCTTATGCTTGTCTCATGACAAGTAGCTGCTGAGATGTTCCTGAACTCTGTTAGGTCAGGATATTAAAATGTCACCTCTTGTGACAAAGCTGGGGAGAACTGCCAGTTCTCAGGGTGGTGGTACGTTTGCAAACAAGTAGGGATGCACTATACACACCCTGCACGTGGTTTCAATAGTAGTTTAAAATCTACCAAGTGCTGCTGAGAATTGTTCTTCCAAGTGAACCTGAAAGGTGTCTTCCCCTCAGTGAGCTCAAGCAAGCTTAGCTTAGCTGGGAAATGTACTTCCCTCCTCTTCTGGGGTTTGTATTTGAGTGGCACCAATAGCAGATGTGCTCAGAGAAGAATCCTGTGTACAGCATATCCTGAAATAGAATCACAGAATGGTTTGTATTGGAAGGGACCATAAATATCACCTAGTTCCAATCTCCCTGCCATGGGCAGGGACACCTTCCACTGTCCCAGGTTGCTCAAGGCCCTCTCCAACCTGGCCTTGAACACTTCCAGGAAAGAGGCATCCATGGCTTTTCTGACCAATCCATGCCAGGGCCTCACCACCTTCCACGGTAAAGAATTTCTTCCGTATATCCAATCTTAACCTACCCACTCTCAGTTTAAAGCTGTTCCCCCTTGTCCAGTTGCTACCTGTCCTTGTGAAAAGTTCCTCTCTGACTTTCACTTGGCATCACCGAGTTAATTTTGTGGTTTTGTGTTTTCCTTACATGATACCACAACTTCAACAAGGGGGCTATGTCTGAAAGGCAGAAAGTTGCCTACAGCCACAAGTTTTCTCCACATTCCTGACCTGCTTTTTTTTATATTGCTTTGCACATCGTTTTGTACCTGCTGGGCTGAGGGAAGAGGCACCAGCAGGAAAGCCGATGAGGGGTTATAGGTGTTCTGGTAGTGCATCTAAACAAATCACTTGTGGACTCCAATTAATAATAGCAAGCCTGAAAGTGTCGTCTGGCATTTCTCTTGGGCAGTTGAAGAGCAGCCCTCACACATTCCTTTCTGATCACTTTTCTTCTGTGCTGGCTGGCCTGAGTGTTGGTTCCAGACATGAAGACCAGTGCTTGGACTTGGTGAACCTGGCTTGGGTTTGCTCTGTCTCCAAGCTTTTATAGAAGCCAAGGCCTGTTAGAGATTTACATGACTAAGGTCTTAATGATCTTTGCAAATGATGTCATGCTTTGTTTCAGTACTTGAGCTCAGAACACAGTTTGCAGGTTTCTTTAGTTCCTGTAGATGGCAACTGTAGGACAGTTGTCCCTGACTCTAAAATAACATCTAAATGGTGAGATTTAAGCTCAGGGAGCCAGGAACAGGAAGGGTCCTCCCAATTGAAACTAATTGGATCCATGCTCTGATATCCGTGCCTGCTTCCAAAAGGGTATAATGATTCCAGCCAGACTGTTTGCTCAGTGTCAGTCTGAATTTAACTTCTTGCTACTTCTCTTTATTTTAATTTGACATTATTTTCATGTTTATTTTACCTAATAAGTGAATCATTTAACTATAAAAGAGTTATTTTGGAGGGTTAAGGGTGGAATCTGGAATGGGTGAAGCTTGGAATAACCACTGACCTGCTCGATTATGCTGGAGTAGGGCATGAGCAATGATGTCACATCAGGGAGGCAAGCCAGACAAGTGAGGGTGAACCGGCCTGCCATTCTCCCTTCCTCGTCATTGGAAATGTCAGTAGACTTGTTTGAAGGACAGATGGGGTTGAGTTTGTGATAAAGACACCCTGAAGTCTCCACCAATCAGAATACACTGATGTTATTGTTGAATTTTACCTTGAAGAATGGATTTTAAGAGAAAACCAATGGCATAAGTACCAAAACCCCACTGTTTTGCTTAGTATGCAGTGTCATGATATAAATGAAATATGAAGGGTACACAGTCTGTGATTCAAAAAGTGCACTGTAAAACCAGAAAACTGTTTCTGAAAACTGAGCCCTTTCATCATTTCTCAGACTATCTTCCAATATGAGTTGTCAGTTCTTTAGCAGTGAATTGTGTTATTCCTAATGTATTTTGTTTGAAGGTATAATTTAGTAAGAGATACGTTAGTGTCTCATGACTTCAAGGGAATTTGTTTCCTTTGTTCTCACTAGAGGTGGGATTTATCTTGTATAACTTTATAAATCTATAGTGAGGATATCTACATTGAGGATGCTCACCCAGGCATCTACTATAAGCAAAGGAAAGAAATAGGACCCCTTGGGGATTGCTTAATCTAGCTTGGTTCTGTTATCCATGTTTGGTAAAGGTACACCATGAATTTAAAATACATCTCTCGTTATTGACTATTGAGAGAGCTGGAGTGGTTCAGCTGGGAGAACAGAAGGCTCCACTTAATTGTGGCCTTTCAATCTATAGAGAAGGCTAATTAGAAAAGTGGAGGAAGACTTTTTGCCAGTGCCTGCAGTGACAGGACAAGGGTCAATGGTTTTAAACTGAAAGAAGGGAGATTTAGACGGGACATGAGGAAGAATTTTTTTATTATGAAGGTGGTGAGACACTGGAATGACTTGCCTTGAGAAGCTGTGGATGTCATTGTAGGAGGCCAGGCTGGATGCGGCTTTGTGCGATCTATTCTAGTGGAACATATACCAGCCCATGGCTGGGGGGTTGGTCTGTGTGATCTTTGAAGGTCTCTTCCAACCCAAACCACTCCATGATTCTATGATTCTGTGACTATGGACTCCAGAGTGACTACTTCTACTCAGAAGTCCAGATTTTAAGGGTATACGTGTGGTTAGGGGAACTTGGTCCTTGGGGTCTAAAACTGAAAATTTGGAAATAATGGGGTCTGACCCACATCTTGTCTTGGCCAAAGCATAACTTTAATATAACTACCCATGTTTTCCAGAAAAATAGTTGTTGCTGGTCTGGAGATCTCCTGCACAGTTTGAACTACCTGCTAAACTATCCTTTGTTTGACTGGGACGAGGTTACTGAATGATCCAATTCACTTGGCATTGAGGCTTTGTCTTCATTTATTATTTAGCCACCAGGAAAATTTTGTTTAATCTGAAAACTTCATGAACAGCAATTTTTATTATTGTTTTCAGAACAATGATCAAAAGCATCGAATGCATGACACAATACCAATCCCTACAGAAGCCCAGTGGATATACCATATTAAAAACTAATTTCCTGATGACATTCTTATTTCTGAGATCTCTTAGCTAATAATTTCTTAATTCATTTCACTTATGTGCTATTAAGGCTACGCAATGTTCATGGTTGCAGGAATATGATGACACAGTCAACTGACCTTGCAAAAGCCTATATAACTCATGTACCTCAGAAAATATTATTATAGACCAAATGTGCTGTTTCAAAAGAGAACCAAGTTAATTTGAATGTACTGACTGGCCCCAATTACACATTATTTCTAAATTCTTTACTTATTGAATCACTTTCCTGCATTCCTTTATTTTTGCCATGAATTTAAGTCACATCAGTCTTAGCTACCCTCATCATCCCACTTTTCTGCCTTGAAAACTTGCACAAGAATTTTGATCTTATTTCTGGAATTCTGAGCTTCTACAGTTATTAAAAGTAAGTATCAACTCACAAAAATATCTTTCAGGTAGTTTTTCAGTGCAAATTACTAAGATTTGTTGAATTAAAACTTTTTAATTCCTCGTAGCTTTCAGAGCATGTTTCTTGAAGGCAGTTAGGCTGGAATCCAAACTCTCTCCTCACCCACAAACCACAGTCACCTGAGTTCAAGGAGAACCTCTTTATATGGGTTTCATACAAGCCTTGACTTAAACACCTGACTACACATGCATATTGTGTTAGCAATATGCAATACTTTTTATACTGAAGAAGAGTTGATGCAAGATCAATATGTTTGAGGAGTGACTGACCATGATATTGTACCACCTGAAAAAAAAAAATGAACAAAAAGGCCAAGTAGCTGGGTTGCACAAATCCATACCTGGGCTGTCTTTTTTCCCCTTGTCCCCATCTCTCAAACATTGCATACTGAAACCCTTCTGAGGGCCAAGAAACAGAAGAGCAAGTCCTGCCCTCATTAATACCAATTTCAGCCCACAGAAGCCATTAGCCATCAGCCACTCCTTCTGGCTGCCACTTTTAGCCCAGCGCTGGCTCTTCACTTCTTATGGAAAACCTCATTGATGAGATTTTGGGTAACCAAAACCAAATGTGATTGATTTAAGAGAAAGATGGTGCTGTGGTTAAGGCACCTGACTTGGTTATAGAAGATGTTATTTCAGTTTCTGGTCATCTCTCAGCCTTGCTGTGTGACCATGGGTAAGTGGCAGTGTAAGATAGTAATGGAAGCTACCCAGGGGTTTGGCTAGCTCTGGGTCATATTTTACTTGAGACAATGAGGATGTAAGTGAGCTAATTTTCATTTCACAACCATTACAGACCTGAAAGAGACTTTCTTTCCATAGAAGAGAAGTTACTCAAAGAATAAAGAGGTTAAAGATGCAAAGAATAGAAAGCATTAGAGCACAAGCCATGAAGTCTTGTCAGTACATGATACCTGAATAATAAATAGTTGATGAACATCTAGTCATTCATAAGGCATCATTCTTACAAAGATTTTTTTTTATAGTGTTCCCTCACATTAATAGAAAATTGCTATCTTAAGGAAAAAAAGTAATTTTGCTACAAGGTCTATTCTGTTGAGCTGGAATACAGCCATATAATTGTCTTGCTTTTAAGCAACAGTATTTTCTTATTGAAATAAGGCTTTGTGCAATCAGACAACCTGTATCAAATAAACTGATTTAGGCAGATTTGTCTAAAGTTGTCTTGGACTCTCACCCTCCCTCCACCACAGTAATCTGATCCTGTAAAATTTCACAATGAGTTTTTGGCAGTTGTTCCCCTAAGGTCCACGACTCTTCCGATAAAATCTTAGGAAATGATCGGAAAAAAACCTTCAAAGCTAGAGAGAGAGAGCACATTATTACAGTGGTTGACATAATGTCATCTGGAGGAAGACATTACCACTCAGAAATTGTCCATGGCCATGTGGTGAGCGCTGTGGCTTCTCCCAGCTTCAAAGCTCAACATGGTAGTTAACAAATGACAATACCCACTTCCTCGGCCTTACTGAATTTACTTACTGGGCTTCTTGAAAATTATCTTCTCCACAACATGAGTGACCAAAAAGAAAACCTCTACAGAAAAAAAAAATTCATTAGCATCTGTATTGTGGGGTCAAATGTGCCCAAGTTTATGTGAGGCTCTGATGTGTATGAACAAGTGCTGACTCTAGACCTTGTAAATTTAGTATAATGTGTCCTTAAATACTTTTAATGCAGTTTTTGGGCACAGTGAGAACATGAAATCTGAGATCAGATATTTTGCAAAGAAAAGCATACCTCTGCTTGTGAGAGTCCACCTATTTAGGAGCTTTTATCTACTTGTCTGTCTGCCTTGCTGTTCTTCAGTCTGTCCATCCAGGCAATCATTAAATGCCCATATGCATAATTTGACCCTGGATATTTTTCTGCTGTATGTTGAGCAGCTGTATATGAGACTGACTAGGGCAGAAGGATGGGATTAGGCATACTCAGAAGTAGGAAAGAGACTGGGAGAGGTAAGAGAGGAAGGGGATGAAGGAATGAGCCCTGGTTTTGTGCTCAATGCAGTCTGGATGACTCCCAGCATTTCTGTTGCTCATTATTCCTTTGAAGTCAGTAAATGTCTGTGAAAATTACTGCTGAAGTTTTCTCACCTCTACCTAACTCTGGTAGAAGAGGACAGTTTACTCTCACTGCTGCTTTCTCTTTTATCTTTAATAATGGTTGGTCCACAGTCTGTGTGAATAGAGTCCAGTCCTTCCCACATGAATGGAATGGTGGCACCTGATGAGCCATGGAGGGGGAAGGGACAGTGGGGGTTTTTTGAGACCTAGGATGTTAAATTTGAAAATTCATAAAGAAATAATCCAACCGAAGAAAGAACATTTTATAGTTGTAGAATCAAGCACTTAAAAGATGATAAATGCCAGAATTAAGGGTGTCAATCAAGTTCCAAACATTGCCTTCTGGCACTGTAAATTATTATACTCTTTAGTTATCTCATCACATACAGTTTTTTCCTCAAGGCTCCTGTCTCTATTAATGCACATGTAATAATGAGGAGCAGAAAAAGAAAATGAAATCTGCCTATTAAACTTGCATCAAATGAAGTAGAGCTGAGTGCAAAAAATGGAGCTGCAAACAAACAAAAAAAAAAGAGCTAAAAGCTGCAGAAGGGGAGTTAAACTGCTAATTTTGAGATCATAAATTTTTGACAATTATTATGGTGTCTCCTTCATCTCTGTATCTGGGGAAGTGTTGACTCAGATTATAACCAACCATCTGAGCAGTCATCACTTTGACAAAGTCGTTCCTCTGAGGCATTGCAGATTCTAGCTGGTTGTGAAACCATAAATACAATCTTCACACCCATTCAAACTTAGAAGATTTATAGAGACATACCAGAATTACTATTGCACCTTTACTGTTTTGACTGAAACAATAAACGCTTAAATCTTCCAGAGATTTTGCCCAGTGAACTGAGAAGTCCTTCTGGTTTCTATAATCTCATTCATTCCTCTCTTGCTGGTAGGAAAAAAAAAAAAATAGAAGTTCTGGTTTTGATGGCATTTTGTTACAGGCAGCCGGGCAAAGCTGTGTGTTTACACACACAAGTCATGGACATACAGAGTCTTCTTGGCCTGCCACAAGACAAGCATATTCATGGTAGGACTGTTGGCCTCTGTCCAAGGAGACCCAAATCAAAGATCAATTCAGAAAAAGGTGATCTCAGCATCTCTTCAATCTCTTTGTGTCATTCAAACACCTCTGGTCTCATGATTATCAACAAGGAGGTGAAACATGATTTCACTTTTTTCTGCTCCGAACCTGGTCTTAAACCCCTTCTTACCATAGCACTTGGCAGAACGAACCTGAGACTGATGCACAAATAAATCTGTTTTGGCAGCAGATCCAGAACAGTCATTAACAATCAATTGCAAAGGTCAGTTAACCCTTTAATTATCACTTAGATCTGGAGTAGAAGGAGACCTGGTATTTAGTCTCCATGTCTGTACAAACCACCCCAATGCCACTGCTCCTACTGAATATGGCAGAAAGAAAATAATACTGCTGCCTATTGTGTGTGCAGGGGTTAAGGATAGGAAAATTGCACAGAAAAGCATAAAGTCCAGTTTTTATTAATATTTTGAAATATGTTTTGTAATCTTCCTGATGTCTTTCCAATATAGTTTTACGTGTGTTTGTGTGACATATCAGAATTAGAGGAGTATAAGCCTGGAACTCTGGAAAAGACTTCGTGAAGGCATTGAAGACACAAACATCATTCATGTCACTCTTGTCTGCCTGTTCTAAAAAGGCTCATTGCTTATTGTTTGTCTTCCCTTTCTTCTTGTCTGCACCTTGTGTTTCCAAGCTCATAAAAATTCTGTCCAAAGCAGAGTTTTGAAAACCTCTGTCTTCCAGAGGAAGTTTTAACTTCGGTTATGTATTACTGTCTGGGAAGACATGGTTAAAGGAATCAGATTTACACTTTGATCTTAGAGTAGTTTTTGGTTTATCCTGGTTTTCTTGGTAGAAGGCATCTCTAGAGGAAGCTCTGGTGTTCTCCAGCTGTGGAGGAAGTTGTCCTTCCCACTGTCTCAAAGAGCAGCCCCCCCTGCCCAGCACAGTGAAGAGTTGCTCCTCACTGGGGGTGAGGGAATGGTGCTTTAATCCTCTCCTATTTACCAGAAGTAGTTTCTGAACACCTTCTTTCACTAAGGACCTCAACAGGCAAGTCTGTCTCACATCGTGTCCAACATAAAAGCTTTTGTCTTTACAATTTGAAAGGACTTCAAACATTGTGCCTACTTGTGGTGGGAGTACTTACCTAGAAAATCACTGCAGTGACATTCAAAATGAGTATCCAACCACCTGCCAGCCTATGTCCCAACTACATGTAATAAATGTGTACCCTCTCAGATTGTTGAAAAATTTCAAGGATGTCCACATAAAATTGTATTCCATTAAAGACAGGGGTTTTTTTTTCAGTTCTATCTACTGTTTCCGTTTCTAAAAATTCTTTTTGATTGCTTGATGGGTTTTTTTTTTTTTTTTTATTTTCCATCTAACATTACTGAAAAGTGATGTGAAATAGATAAATCTGTCAGTTTCCTCTTTCATTCTCAGACCCACACACATATGAATGAGAGGGAGTGCACGAAGTGGGGAGACGGCAAGAAAATTCAGAAAATCATGTGCATGCCCTTTTTACTTCTGCAGTGAATGAAAACCTAATGTCTTGGAGTACCAGAGTCCTGCAAGACATGCAAAGCTGGCTTGCTGCTGCCAAAATCATGCTGTCATTTGTGGCTCCTCACACTTCCTTGACCACAAGAGAGCCTGGAGACAGGAATCCACCACTGAGGCTTTGAAAAAGTTGCATTAGGTTATTGAGCAATATTCGTGAAACTCTCCTTGTTATCCTATTTGTGGTGTTTCTCAGCTTTGCAACCCTGTAGCCAAGTCAGTTTCTGACTGCATTTTTGCCTAGGATATTGTACATTTTCACACTAGATGGTCTGGTTTCTGTGTTATCCCAGGCACAAATTAGCTGGGAAAAATGTACACATGCATGTACACATACCTCTATGCTCCAAGAGCGTTAGGTCACAAAGGCAAGCAAGAAATTAAGAAAAAAACACAGTTTAGGTAGCTTTTGCATTCTCAGGGGTTTTTTCCATGTGCAGAAGGTCTATGGAGGTATTTAAAAGACACATAGATGTGGCACCTGGGGACATTGTCTAGTGATGGGCTTGGCAGTGATGCCTTAGCAGTTGGACTTAGAGGTCTTTTCCAACCTAAACAATTATATGATTTTATAATGTCTTGAATTCAACGAGCAGATCCTATCTCTTCCAAACCATCTTGATCTCATCCAGTGCTCAGGATCAGTAGTCCTGAGGGTGAGCAAGAAGTGCAGAGATCCAGGAGATGCCCTGTGGCAGTACCATAGCTCATGTGAGGATGGGGGGAAACGGAGTAGGGGACTGTCGGGGCAGAAGAGAGTGGTGTAAGAGGTCCCGTGTGCTTTTTATCTGAGACTCCTGCTCTTGGTGCTGTGAACACTTGTGCTTTCATCTCCCCATGCAACTAGAATGACTTCTCTCCCTTCAGCTGACAGCACATAAAGCTTGCATAGAAAGTTCATTTTCCCTTTAAAAACTTTACAAATTGCCAACTTCAGGAACTGTGGGAAAAGCCTTAACAGACAACCCCAGCAGCAATGACTGGGTCAAGCCCCGTATTTGAGGGGCTGTCTTTTCTGTTGCCCTACTTATACCCATTTCTCACACAGCTGGAGTTTTAGCCATCTCCCTCCCCATCAACCTCCCTCATGCTGCCTGACTCCAGCAGGAGGAGCAATGGGAGCACAGGAGAGCCATCACCCATCTCCCAGCTCCCCTAGCATTAAGAGCACCCCTTCCACAGCCAAGAGCAGCAAATTATCTGGAAACTCATATTTGGCTAAGGGCTGGAGGAAACTCCAAAGCTGTTAAACTTGAAAAAAAGTCTCTGTGGAGTGTGTGCGACCTCAGAGTTCCCAAAGGCTCATTTCGTAGGATAATTTTGCTGGGTAATTTCACCAGAGAAGGTTTTCGCAGGAAAAGGCATGTCTCTGACAGTAGGGTAAGCCCCTTGATGAATTCCAAATCCCTGCTCTGGAGAAGAGGGATAGTAGAATTTTTTAATGAAACACCTATTTGGGTTTCGTTGTTTTATACCGTGAGACAATGGAATAATTTTTTTCTTGGGCTCTATTTTGGAAACAGGTGAAACACATTTGTAAAATTTCAGCCCAAATGGTTAAATTTAAAATGTTATGAAGATGTATACAAGGAGGGTCACAGTGGGAGGACTTCCCTTACTATAAGCCAGGATATAAAAGTCACAAATAGGGCAATGTCCTCTGAATAATGGTACAGAGCTAAGGGTTCATGCAGTTCTTCTATGGGTGAAAGACTGGGCTCCTTCCAGCTTCTTCTCAGTGCTATCACAGAGGGTATATGCCACACCAAATGATGTTAAAGGAGGGTTAGACCTTCTTTAGTCACCTGTCCTCACCTCTAGTAAGTGTATTCCTGGGTGGATACAGGTGTACCCTTAAGAGGATTGGCAGCATTTAGGGATCCAGCACAGGTTAGGCTGTTTGCTATTTAGCAGTGCCAGGAGGAAGGAATTGTGGCAAATTTAGGGAAAACAGATGATGGTGCCTTAGAGGCATCTGCAAGGTTAGGTGGAAGGTAATTCAGGTAACTTGGATTTTATAGAAGTTTAGAAGGATAGTATAGCACCTGAGACCTTTTGTGGCTCTTGTCCCCAGCAGCTGTGCAGTAGTAATGGCCAGTCTTCGCGAATGAAGAGCCGGGGAAGGTCCTTACCCGCATATGCAGATAAGGCCTTCGAGCCTGCGC
>JAWWES010000115.1:109968129-109985573 GCA_035583135.1 Lophotriccus pileatus
GCAGCGAGGTCCTCAGGACGTAGGTTTGTTTTCAGAGTGACCTCCTCTTAGATGGATTGCCTTAAGGGCTAACGAGCACCATCTTGCCCGGGGAGGTCCCTGACCAGGAATCAAACCTGGGTCTGTGCAGTAGAGGATATTGTTATAAGTCATAGAATCACAGAATGCTTTGGGTTGGTTAAAAATCATCGAGTTCCAATCACCCTGCCATGAACAGGAATACCTTCCACTAGACTGGGTGGCTCAAAGCCCCGTCCAACCCAGCCTTGAACAGTTCCAAAGATGGGGCAGCCACAGCTTCTCTGGGCAGCTTGTGCCAGGACCTCACCACCCTCACAGTAAAGAATTTCTTCCTAACATCTAGTCTAAATCTCTCCTCTTTTGTTTAAAACCATTCTCCCTTGTCCTCTCCCTATCTGCCTTTTTAAAAAAAGCCTATTTCCCTCTTTTTAATAA
This sequence comes from Lophotriccus pileatus, assembly GCA_035583135.1. Lineage (NCBI taxonomy): Eukaryota > Metazoa > Chordata > Aves > Passeriformes > Tyrannidae > Lophotriccus > Lophotriccus pileatus. The sequence goes on from JAWWES010000115.1 coordinate 109,968,586, forward strand.
GCTTCCTTTAAAGACGGGAGATTCGAACTGGAAACCACTCTTAACAAAGCCAAGAGAAAGGCCTTGAAAAACTCTAGAGAAAGCCAAGCTGTTAGAAAGTAAGAACAAACACTGGTGTTGTCCTCCTGCATTTCCAGTGGTGCATTTCAAAGAGGGAGCTGTGCCATACAGATGCCACGTCCACCCACAACCTTGGCACCAAGCACGGCAAGAAATCTGCGCATTCGTGACTGATGGTGAGCCAAAGTGCACAGCTCTCACCCTTTAGCAAGTACCCTGCTAATCACCTCGATGGCCACAGAGGCAGAGGGCAGCTGGTCATCAATTACCCTGAGATTCCTGAGGCTGGAAAGGGCTGATGGGGCTGAGGTTAAAGATCACGCTGTGCCTCTTTTGCTCCTCTCCACCGGGAAAACAGCAAGACTGGCTTGGAACAAGCCCCTGTGAAATGACAGGACATTCTTGTGGTTGGCTCCATTATAATTTGCTCTGGAAATATTTTGGACATCTCTCTTTGTTGGGCAGGGGAGGAGGAAGTATCTGAACCTTTAAACCCAATGTGTCTGGCTCTTTTCCTACTTACTGCTCTGCGACAGGGTGAAGGCAACACTTGAGCTTAGAAGAAGAATAGAGCTGGGTGAGGGTTTCATGCCTGCTAATAGCTTTTATTAATTTATCTATTTAAATGGTTTATGCCAGTGTGTTTTGTTTCCCTATTTCACTATCTCTAAAGAACAAGAGTTCTTGAGACACTTGGACAGTTTAGAAAAGGCAAATTGACCTCACAAGTAATAATTACTGCATTAAAAAAATCCATCCTGCTTTCTCTTCACCTGCTTTTTTTTTTTTTTATTTTGCTTACACAGCTTTGGACATAAAATAATATTCCAGCAGCAACAGACTATTTTTTTTTAGCAATCAACCTGAATCCTTTATATCATACATCCAAGATGCATACATACAGATGTCATACACAGAATATTGAAAGGGCATTGGGGTATATAAAGACATGAATACAAAATCTGCTGGTCCAGAATGTGGACTTAGCAGCACCAAGAAAGCAGCCTGGTGTGCAGGGTGTGCAGAACCTTGTAAGTCCTAATGCCAGAAATTTCACCTCTCTGCCTTGAGTTATTATCCTATAAACTGGAGTTAATTTTACTTGTCACTTTGTAAAACACTTTGAGGAATATTGGCCAAAATTACCATCTAGGAAAAAGTGTTATTAATATTATTAGGACTGATGACACAAAGTTAAGCTGTTCCAATTTCATCCAACGGCCAAACACACGCTCCAGCTTTACAAATTGCAGTGTGGGCTATCCAATTTCACGAGCACACTTGCCACTCGGTGCCACAGCTTTATACCTCTGGCTCCACAGTTAATGTGAACTGAGTATAATCACCATAGAATTTATGTCAATTTTGTGGAAATGTTATGATTATTCACAGCTGAGACTTCAAAGACATCTTAAAGCACTTCACAGCCGTAGAGTTTCCCGCCATGGGTCTCATGGGATCTACCTGCTGCACTTGCCACCGAGCCTGGAAATTTGCCCACTGAGCTTCAGCCTGTGACCACACAGGGAGCCCGGCTCCTGCACTTATGGGAGTGAGCCTGGGACAGGAATATTCCCCTTTGCTTCCATTAATTGGCTCAAAATGAAATTTTCTGTGTTTGTGCAGAGGTGAACAGAGGACTGTCTGTAGCTGAAATATAAGAAAGGAGGGTCCCTGCATTATCTCTCTAGGATTATATTTTATTCAACAATGTAAATAAGCACAAATTTCTAAAAAGCTGGAAAACTAACCTCTGCTAAACCTCTGCACTGAAATTCAACCTGTGTCAGGTGCTTATCAGGTCACTCACCCCTCTTTTGGGAAAGAGGGAGAAGGACACATGGACATGATCTATGCCGTGCCATTTGCTCTTAGGACCAGAGAAAGGGGCCTGACCCATTTAATTTATTTTAGTAAACGTGGCTGTTCTTAGCAGGGTCCTTTGGCCTCTCTGGTAATGTACATCCTTAAAAAGTCATTTCTGGGGTGGAAAATTTAGCAAATTGTTTAAAATTAATTAACTGAAAACAATACAGAAAATTGTCTCTCATGCAGATGAAAGCTATGCTTTTACGACCAGAAGTATCACAGTTAAAAGCTAATCAATCACCCTTCCTATGGTATCCAAAATTTCCTCACACACACACGCATACTTGAGATTGAGTGACAAATATTTTTGTTAATTTGCCAGCAGAAATGAGAGGTTTCATAATTATTATTATAGATGTGGTGCTTAGGGACATATTTTATTGGTGGACTCGGCACTGCTGGGTAAATGGTTAGACTCGGTGATCTTAGAGGTCTTCTCCAACCGTAAAGATTCTGTGATTTTATAAAAGCTAAGAAAAAATATTTTTGTTTTTTAAAATGGGTATTCAGAGGGTGAGTAAAACAGGCCGAGAACCACTAAGACATTTGACAAAATGTTTCAAAACATTTTGTGTTTTGAAACACAGTGCACAGAAAGCAATGAACCACGTAACATATATAATTGACATAAAACAGTTCGTGTTTGAGCAGCATATATCTGCTTTTGATACCCTTTTACTACCTATATGGGAAAAAAAATTGTGAGCTTCTGTTGCATGAGAACTTGTTTAAAGTCTCAAAATAACTTTTTTTTTTATTTTTCCATGGTGAGGAAATGAGAGGTCTGAGTCAAAAATCAAGGTCTTCTTATGCTACATGTTGTACAGAAAGAGAGGAAGAAGCAGGCTGTGATGCTAAAAGATAACTGCCTGGAGAGATGAGATTACAGGCACTAAAATGCAAGTACTGTTTTCCTTATGTTATAAAAGAGGAACTAACAGCTACATGCATCATGCAGAGGTTTGAATACCAATTTCATCTGAGATGAGAAATTTCCAGCTTGGAAAAAAAAGCTATTCCAAGGAGTATCAGCCTCTGTAGCCTCTCCAATATTGTCTGATCTTACATTGGAAGGTAGAGCTATCAAAATGGCCTTGTGGTTGTATCCAGTCACACTGACAGTTTGATGCAAAAGTGGACACTGTTGGGGTTGTCATCTTGTGGGTTTGAGGTTGACACCAAGTTCTGGTCCAGCACTCCGCTTTCACCTCTCAGTAACAGAGAGAGAAGTAAGCACCATGCTGGGCTCCATTTCCTTTTTTCCTTCCAAAAGGTTTGCTCAGTGCTCTCTGCTCTCAGCAGCTGCTCTTTGGGTCTTGTAAAACAGAGGGTGCTGCTTCACAAGCAAAGTAGAACAACCACCTTCTGGCACGAAATTTGTGTGAAAACTGAGCTCCAAGTCAGCAGAGACTGCACTCCTCCTCCACTCGGAGGGAGCTCGTCTGCAGCACCGAGGTCGGAGCCCCACGGGTGTCAGACGAGTCCTGCTTACCTGACACGTCATGGTGCAACTCAGGAACCTCCAGACCGGAAAGCCGAGCTAGAAGTTGTAACAACTCGTATCCGCTGTGGGTTGGTAGAAAGAGGACCTGAAACTCGGGCACGCCAGGGGCTTGCACAAGCCACACACCATTCTCTGCGTCAAATTTTGGTCCTCAAGACTCACTGGGAGTTTTGCATGAGAATTAAGGTTTAGTGTTAAGCCAATAAAACTTATACCTTGTGTCAGGTCTTCTGCTGCAGGGTTTTTTCCCTTTTTGAGCAGTGAAATGGCGTCTAATGCATTTGCAGCTAAATATGGTTGCAAGATTAGGTAAGCACGATAATAAAAGGTTATGAAAATGTGCTGACCACAACTCAAAGCACAAGTCACAGTGTATGAGAATGCACATGTTTGGGGGTTAGGTTTATGAGAAATAAAGATCTGAATGATGCTGTGCTTGCAAGCCATGGGCCTTGTGTTTTTCTTAATGCCAGGAGTGATTTATTTCTTGTAAACAGTTTTGCTCAATTGGGGCATCCAGTTACTACAGACCTTGTTTGGTATAAAAACTAACGGCATAGAAAAATATTGCTCCAGCAAGGTTTAACTGGTCGTCAGCCCAAACATGTGGCTGAACATGAATTCCACTGCTTGAAATATCCTCCAGTCGCTCAGCAACATCTTAATGTGAAGAGGAGATTATAGTCAGCGTTCCCGTTGAGCCGTGACTCAGAGGTACTGTATGGAAAGAGGACATTTCCAGCAAAAGCATGATATGGAAACTAAACACAGAAGTGCTGGAAATCTTCCCTCCCATATTAAAAAAAAAAAAAAAAAGTGAAAGGCTAGCTCTTCTGAAGTGGAAGTTTGGCTGCTGCTGGGAACGTTATGAAAATACATATTACATGCCTGGTTCCTCATATATAACTGTGTTTCATAGCACGTTTCGTCACCAACCTTTGCCTTTCCTTTTTTAATTCCAAAAAGACTCAGGAAGAGACCTTGCTTCTCAACAAAAATAAGTGCAAAACCTTGGAAAGATGACATTTTTGCAGGAACTCCGATAACTTGAAATGGTGTCGTTTTGCTTCTGTTGCATAAAAGCTGGCTATTAACATACCTTAGATACTTTGAGAGGTATGGAAATGTTTAAAAAAACATGGACTGAAGAGATTGGCCTCAGTGAAATTTACATTAAAAAACCCAAGGAGACACTTAAATATTCATAGTTTCCATTTCTAATCTTTCTCCCCGTAAGTTTCCTGACATACATAATTCTCAGCTATGTTTGTGAGATGCCCAGCATCCTGAGGTCAGATACATATTTCTTGTTGGGATCCAGATTGGTTATTTTAAATTTTCTGATCCTGTACAGGCTTGCTGACAAGGGTAACTATAAAATGATCAGGACTATATGCAGTTTTAAAGCCAATCACATAACTGTGTGTGTGTAAATATATATATATATATATATATATATATAAGTGTTTGCAGTAACCTGTGATATAGAATCTAGAGGAGAAAAAAAGTGCATGTAATATGTCAGTCTTAAAAGGCTGTGATCAGTGCTATGAAATGCAGTTGGAGGCCACTTGGTAGTGGTTTGCACCAGAGGTTTATCCTGGAGCCAACAGTGTTTAACATCTGTGTGAGTGGCCTGGTTGATGGAACTGAGCCCTTATCAAGATTGCAGATGATACAGAAGCTGAAGGAGTGCCTGATGGACCAGACAGATGTGCCGCTATTCAGAGGGACCTCAACAAGGTGGAGAAATGGACCGCTCCAGCATCCTCATGAAGTTCAGCAGTGGGAAATGCCAAGTCCTATCCCTGGATAGGAACAACCCCATGCCACCTGAGTGGAAAGGAACCTTGAAAATCTGGCATTCTGATGGATTTTTTAGCCTGAGGAAGAGAAGGCTTGGTGGAATCTTACATCTGTGTATAAATACTTGGTTGGAGGAGGTAGGGGGAAAGAAGAGGGAGCCAGACTCACCTCAGTGGAGCCCAGCAAATGAGGAAAAGGTAGTGGGCACAAACTGAAATATAGCAAATATTCCCCTAATCATATAAGAAACTTTTTTCACTGGATGAATGGTCACGTACAGGAACAGGTTGTCCTGTGTGGAGTCTTAATCCTTGGATATATTCAAAACCCAACTGGACACAGTCCTGTGCAACCCGCTGCAGGTGGCCCTGCTCTGAGTAGGGGCTTGGATTAGGCAATCTCCAGAGGTGCCTTCCAGGCCCAGCAGTTCTGTTATTTTTCAATTCTTCTGAGGAGAACACAATTGTTTGGATTTATCTGATTCATTATTTCCTCAGTTGCTTAACTTCATTAAAACCATAAAAGTTTATAGAGAAATTAAGTGATGGCCTTTGTTCGAGAAAAAGTCTTCTCTGTTCATACATAAGGTTGCTTTAAATCAATTATTTGTTTTAAGCTCTCAGGTATACTTGGTAATCTTGTCTAAAAGTAATGAATTTCACAGGTTCATTAATCAGTCTGTTAAAAAGTTCTTTCCTCTCCTGTGTTTGGAAAATCTTTGTTTCCATTTTCTTTGTTCTTTTAGTTCTCTCGCTGTGAAGGAGAGTACATAGAAAAACTTGGGTTTGCCTTTTATCTCAAACATCTTCTCATAAAACATTAGCTATGCAAAACCAGCATGTGATACATTTCATTAGCACTGGAATAAAAGTTGAATAAAACAGGGTGAAGCAGCCTAAATCATTATGCATGGAGTACCCAGATAATAGCCTTTTGCTGAAAGGATTGTCTATTAGCATTTTTTTCAGTATTTTTCTCTTCACTTGACAATTTTCCAGTTTTCTAAGTGCAGTGATTCAGTTCCTAGCAGAGAATGGCCTGGGTCCAGTTGTGACACTGCCCTCAGAAATCATTTGCAATAAGACTCTGATCTGGATTTCACAACCAAGAACAAAGTTTATGGGTGTTCAAATCCTGAGTTAGATATGAATTTTGTAGTTGGAGTTGTCTGAAATATTTGTTGTTTTTCGTTACAGGAGACCAGGACCTCACTGTTCTCTCTGCATAAACTGTATTAAAAGTGACTTCTTCCATTAAAAAGCCAACAGTCTTAAAAAAAACCCTTCCACTTTTCTGCATTCAAAAGCCAACTATTCATCAGAATAGCCTGAAACTGTCTACCTCTTAGTGAACACTAAGACATGCAGTGGGAGGTATCTGGTGTCTGGATCTGGAATAAATCATCCAGTGGGACAGAGCTGACCAATGGCCACCAGTGGGATGAGAGTAAGCCAACAGATAGCCCTGGAATAAAAGCCACTGAGTCATTGCTGGTCAGTATGATAAGGACTGGGATAAGATGTTTTTTTCAAGTTGGTCATCTTTAGACAGTACAGCAATGGAGGTGTTTAAGAAGGGGATCAAAGTAATGAAAATGAGAAAAGTTTAGAGAATTCCTACCAGGCAAAAAGGTACGTCAAAATGATGCTGACTCTTGGAGAACTGTAATTTGACTTTTTCAGCTGCAGTTCAGAGGAGAATCCAGGCTCTGGTTTCTGTAGAGCTAAGGATCCTATTACTGCTGGCGTAAACAGGAACCTCTTCCAAATGCAGATAAGCAGCAAAGGATGTAATATTAAATTATTCTGCCAGTCTAGAGGTGACCCTTCTGCAACAGGCTTGAGGCCCACATGTGCATGGCAGTGCAGTGAGGTATATCCCACTACTGCTTTCATGGTAGGCTAGGAGGGGGCTCTGGTCCTCAGGGCTGTCAGCTGGGCATCTTTCCTGAACACTACATTTATTTTAAGAAGCAAATATTGCTGGGATGATGTGTGCACTTAGCCTTGATGAAGTCATTAATGTGGTTTCCAGCATACTGTTCATAAAATTCATGACTGCACTTAATTGCTACCATGTTCCTCCTCCTCACATATTCTTATATTAGTAAGAAAAAATGCTGAAAGCCCTAATAAACTACACACAGAAGAGGAATGCTTGAACTGCTGTTAGCTGGTCACATCACCAGAGATATGCAGGCCAGTTGTCAGACAGGGAACTGTGTGTGTCACTGAGTAACAGCACAGCCAGTGAGGTGCTCAAGCCCAATTCTCTTGACCCAAATACCACCAGCAGGCACACATTGCTGGGTGAGATGGATGGCTGGGGAGAGCAGGGAAGTGCAGCTAATTTACTCTTAGAGCTGTGTCACCTTTTTGGTTGGCACTTCACTCCTGCGATGCTGAGCTGGGGCCTCACTGAAGAACTCAACTCGCTGATACTCTTCTAGGAAAAGGCAGGGTTGTCCCACCAGGGAAAGTCTGGCTTCCTGAGAATTCCTATATTCTCTGTTTCTGAACTGACATCTCTACAAAGGGCCAGGACAATGCCTGGGTTCTGTCCAACCTGCCTAATTTGGAGCTTTCTTTTGGAAAAAGGGAAAAAAGGAAGAGGGAGAAGAGAAGGCAAATTAACTGTTGGGTGTATCAAACAATTTCATGTATTTAAACTAATTTTTTGCTTTTAGCTTGCTAGAGATTTACAGAGTTGTATTTGTCTCACTTTAGCTATTTAAAAGCTAAGTTTCTTGTCTAAACAAGTTGTTTTTTCGCTTTGTGTGGTTAGCACCTTCACATCAGCACCAGAGAAAGCTTGAGCAGTGACTGCACAGAGAGCAGCATTTCAAGGGCATCACCTTGATACTCATAGCCAATGAGAACAAGATCTTTTGCTTTGTAGGCATATCAGAGCGTAGTGAGATCGGTGGAGTTACACCAAGCAGGCACCCAGCCTTGAGTATTCAATTTATGCCAACACACAGGTTGCTGGAGGACACTGTCAGGGAGCCAGGGTCCTCCTCCAGCTGGGTGAGATGGCTCGTGCTGCAGAGTGGACCGATGGTTGCACAACTCAGACTACTGTGGTGGATTTCCTTTGAGTGAGTCTTTCATACTGGCCTGGGGTTTTGGCTCTGTGGGCAGCCCAGTGCTTAATGACTTGGGGACTTGCCACTCTCTCCTGCAGAAACTGTTTGGTCCACTACTCAAACGTGCCTTGGGAAGCATCTGGCTGCGTATAACACCTCTAGAAAAGACTGAAAACATGCTTTCCCACTTGCCACTGTGGGTGAGACAAGCTGCACGCTGAGCATAACTATCCTGGGCAGGATTTAACCAGAAGATGGTGAATGAGACCTTCAACTTGAAGTCTCCTGGCTGTAGCAGAACCAGGAAAAGAAACCCCTTTGTTCCCATCTCCCTCCAGAAACTGAGATTCAAAGCTTAGCAAGAGGCACTGACAAAATATTTGAGGGCTAAACATATCACCATCTGGAATGGGACTGCCAGAAAGAGAGCAAGAGAAAGACTCCTTTTTCACATGTAACTTGTTTAATAAAAATAAAATTCCTCTTGCATTTCTGACATGGGACTGTAACCACTCCACCTTAACTCGCTTTGTCATGCTCAGATCTATGAAGTAAGAGGAAATTATGGAAATTTATCATGTCTGGGTTCTCAGGATTGATTATGACTCGCTGCTTTTATCTTCCAAACAGTCACTAAATCTAATTGCCTTGTTGTAATGGATTAACCCCTGTGGTCCACAGTAGCATTTATATTGTGTTCAAAGAGACTGCTAGAGAGTTAGGGTACGTTTTTTTCAGCAATATATACTTTCATAACATGTAGGTGCTCTTTGGGCATAACTCACCCTTTCTGGATCTTGGGGGTCTAATTGGCTCATTGCGCTGCCTTTCTGCAGGGGATGAATTTCACATCACTTTGGGAGCAAGTATAGATGGGTCAAAGGGCCTTCCACAGCATAGCCATTTCTTTTAAATTACAATGCAAGCAGATTTTGAAATCCTGTGTTCAAACATCAGCATCTGTATTGTAATCAAAAACACTCCCTTGCTAATATTTGTGGGATTAGTGTTATTATTAGTCATTGTACCTTAGCCCCTGGGAAATCTGAACTCTAGGGTCAGGTCCCCAACTTGGAGCTGTATAAATACAGATCCTGTGTTAATAAAGTTCCCACCTAAGCTGTCTTACACTGTGTTTGCCAAGGGCTAATGGCTCACACACAGGCTCTTCTGGTGACTCAGTGGGTGCTGGTGACTCTCCAAGTGTTGGTAATGAGATCTTGTACAGCAGCAGTAGGTGTAAGGCAGGGAACAAGAGATGGCTGTGTCCTTGGCGTGACAATCAGCGCTCAAAGTATGCTGGCACCTCAAACCCTGACCAGTACCTTTGGAGGTGCAATAGGAGAACAATGCTTTAAGGAGGGGTATGAAATGCAGTAAAATGAAAAAAAAAAAGTGAAAAATTCAGAGGAATTACAGGCAGGACCTGCAAAGATGTCATGTGGGGTGGGGCTGCCAGTGTTAAAGGAGGAACACAAACGTCCCTGTCTGTATCAGAGATAGGGAAGGAGAGTGATGTGAGATAGAAAGAGAGCAAGATAAATGGCATCAAAAAAAAGAGGAAGGTGATGTTGCACCTTTGAAAGTGCTGGTGACATCTGACTTGAAGAAAGTTCAAGAAGAAAGGAAGACAAAAGGGATGATGGACAGAGAAAAGTGAGGCAGGGGAAAACTGCACCAAAGGTTTGGTAATATTAGAACGTAGAGTTGCCTGGAAATAGCAAAAAAGTATTTAGATGGAATATCAGCAAAATCACAGGAAGATGTACTGGGTAAGAGAGAAATCAACCAAGTCTTGGGCTCACCGTGAGAGTCACTGCACCCAACAGGGCTGATTGAGAAGCAGCTGGGAGTGAGTTCCATAATGTGGGAGGAAGGGCAGGCCAGAGAAGGGAAGGGAGACACAAAAGGGAAGAGTAGGAGTGAGGAAGTAGGGGCAGAACCAACCACCACCAAAGCAGAGACCAGCAACAGAGATGCTCAGGACAGTATGGGTCACGCTTGATGAAACCCAGACTAACGGCCAAACAGCTGGTGGAGCAGGAATCTGACAATGGATGTCAGGACAGAGGTCAGACATTGAGATAGGCTTTTGTAAAACACCCTATAAATGAGACTTGAATCAGGTTTGAGCTTCATAAAATGATTTTTAAACCTAAAATTTCAGATCCATTCTGAAGTGAATAGGAAGCAGTTGTGATTGAGGTTCCACAGTCAGTAAATCTAATCTAACACATTCCCTTTTTTCATCACACAAAACACAGTTACAATTAAAATCAGTGTAAATGACTGTTGAATAGCTTCAAGCAAAAGAATAGAGCAGGTGAACAAATGCCTTTAAACTGCTTGCTTTAAAGAAGGGACAATGATCTGATGCATTTTTGTGGGTGCACAATTGTCAATATTATTAGGTTTATTTTACTTTTTACAATGTACTTTTGATTAAAATGATTAGGGAAATTCTTGTCTTAACCATTAGCAAAATAATTGCTTTTAAAGATCTCATTCACTCCCAAATTGATTTTATATCCTGACTGTCATACTGATAAGTGCTTAAATGAATTGCTTCGCAAAAAATTTTATTGCAAAATGAAATCTGTTTAAAATCTGTTAAATGAAAATACTTTTAAATTGCAGAAATTGCTATGAAATGCTTTCCTACTGTCTTTACAGCATGAACAGCACAGTTTAGGTCGTGCTGAAATGGCTAAAGATGAACTTTTGTTTCACCCCTGAGTTTAGCACAATGGTTTCCAGAGGTTAGTTCAGGAGACTGAATTGCTGATCACTCACTCGATGTCTGACCCATCTTAAACTCCGATATTTTCCCACTGTAGCAAGTCACGAGGATTCACACGAGCAGGCTGAGATTCCTGTGTCTAGGGATACATTATTACTGTGGGTAAAACCATGACATCTTTGCAAACAACAAACCTTTCTTATCTGGGATGAGCTTAACTGTACTACTCAGAATCTGTATTGCAGAATAATTTATAGCAGTTCATTGGGACACAAGCTGATACAGAGAAGGAAAACAACATTTTTACATTTTTATACACAGTTTTTGCAAGGAGCTGTAGACTGGGTTAACTGTTTCACTGCCTTTTAAGGCAATTTGTTAATGAGACCGCAGAAATTTGTCTGTTGAGAATTTAAATTCAGCGCTGCTTTTCCTATGCAAATATTTTTATGCAATCTATGGTCCTTCTGGATGTTTCTGTGATGGGCTTCACCATCCATATTTTGAATATCAGTGTCACCTTGGTTTCAATTCTATCTAGTGGCAATGAGTTCCCCAAGTTAATTTTGTGTAGAGGTTTTTGAGATGGTGTTTGCAACGCTTGAGAAACCTGTTTTTCTGCCAAAGCCAAGGCAAGGTTGGGGTTGTGGCTTCTCTGTGCCCTCCCCAGAGAGAGCCCAGAGCCCTGTTACAGAGCTTTCAGGTGTGCCTCCACAGTGAAGGTGTTCACAGAGAAGAAAGTGCACTTATGCAAACCCACCAGCTCGGGGCTGGAGGACCTGACTTCTCCTTGGCAAGTGGCCATGATGTTGTTCCATGAGCATGTGTGTGTATGTGTGTGTGTGTGTTTCTGCATGTCAAATGGGGAAGACAGATTTCAGTGAAAAAGATAAGAATAATAAAAAAAAAACACAATAAAAACCCAATAACAAAACAAAACAACCACCAAAAAAAAAAGCCCCAATAAAACACAGACACACACAAAACCAACAAAGCAAAATAAATGGTTAGTCTCAAAATGAATTTGATACCAGCAAGCTTCTCTTATGTTCAGACATCTGCAGAAGACCCAGGCACTGGTAAGAGGAGGATTTCAACAACAAACTAAACAGTAGAGTACTGTATTTATGAAGGAGCAACATGACAGACTCTATTTAGGTTTTATACCAAAAGCTTAACCTTTTGCAGTCTGTGGGTTTGAGCTGCACTAACAAGAAGTAATTACTGCGGTGGATTATTTTTTTTGCTTACGGTGTACAGCCCCAGGCTTCTCAGTGTGGCTTCTCTCAGAGCTGGCACACAATAGCAGAGGTATATGCCAGAGCTGCGCTCACTTCTCCAAGGCAATGAATCAGAAAGGGCTGTGGTGTTCTAATCTGAACACTTTTTTTTAACTAGGCTGGAAGTCCATTTCTTTCTTAGAAACCAGGCAGGCATTGCAATCCCTCCTGCTCTCTCTTCAATTCCCCCATAGATAGCTCACTGGAGGCATATATACACATATTTTGGCTGAGCAGCATGATGGATGAGGAGCCTGATGACATACAAAGCGCAATTTTCTTTATTTAGATGTCTGCACCTCTCCTGTAGAGAGGGGATTACAAGGATGGGCAGAGCAACTCTTCCTTTCATGCTGGTTGTTGGCTCCCAAGATGTCTCAACACGGAAAACAGCTCCAAGCGCAAATTCAGGGAAAAAATAAAGGCCAGAGTTGACAGAAGTTCAGATTCAACAAGTTATTAAGAGCTGCTAAGTGTGTCTGGGCTCCTCACTTTCTCTTGCAGTCTCAGGGTTGACTGGGTGCCCTGAGATTTCATGATCTTCTGTCAGCAATTAGCCAGAAAATTAAAACTCATAAAAGCATAACAGCATGTCTTTACATGGTGGAAAAGTCTGCTTGCATGCCAAGAAAAAGAACTGGAGACTCTGTGGGAACACTGCCATTTGGAGACACCTGCCATAAAACTATTTGTATGCATGTAGATATGTGTGTGCATGTACCTGTCTCTGTGCATGCATATATGTGTGTGTAGATGCACATATCTACCCACAAAGTGGGTTGATAAACATGTTTGTTGCATTTGAGGCAAAACAATGTATTTTCTTCTCCAAATATCACCTTTATTCAGTTTTTGCAATGCTCTCAGATGACTCACTCAACATATTTTTAAAAATACTTCCTTTGTGTTTGGCTTCATTGCATGGATTGCTCGTGACAATAAGGTCTGATCTAATATTCCATCACCTCAAAGAGAAGTTTTCCATTGGAGATATTGCCTAAATACTAAGTGGACTAGAATGTCAATAATCTGATTGTTACATGGGTACACATATGTAACACCTGGAGTCACAGCTCTCTCATTCAGTTATAACTATAGCTGAAAAAATTGAATTGTTTTCATGGAGATATAATCAGTTTGAGCAGCTGGAATATTCACTATGATTCAAGTCTATCCTAAGACTTCTTTCCTAGGAAAATTAGGGGTTTTTATAAGATATATGTGCTCTGTGCAGACTGCAGGTTAATAAATCACAAAAATATTTAACCATAAGTCCTATCTCATTTTTTGTCTTCCACAATTCCCTTGGATTTATTCCATATTAATGCTTACTTATTAAACAATTTTTGCAAATTATTCTGAACTCAGGTCATTTTCTGAACAGAGGTCAATTGTGGCCAGGTTTTTGAATGGGAGTGTCCACAATTTACCCATTTCAGTGTATCTGTCTGCACGTGTTTGTACACTTCTTGCTACATCAAATATTCTGCTATGAAAATGAATCCTTTTTGGGTTTTGTTTGTTTGTTTGTTGGTTTTTCGTCATTAGTGCCTTTGCATAGCACAACAGTTAAGTGTTGCAATGGAAGTACACATGGTCCTACAATCTTTGCCTGTTTTGCTCTCCCCAGTACAGAGGAAATCCAGTAAATCACAGATATATTCATAGAGAGCATCAATGGCTGGTCTACTTCAAATGCGACACCTGTGGCAGAGGCTGGATCCCAGTACCTGTGCTTTTGCCTATTCAGACAGCTGCTATTTCAGCTCCACTGAATGACAGCTCCTTTTAGGAAAGTATATGTTTTTATTATAGTGAATTTTATGGCCCCAAAGATGAGCAGTTGCTGTTTCCTGCAGCTAAAAAGGCAATGGATCTGCATTTACAGCTTGTAGCTTGACTATTTTCCTGCAATCTTAGTTAAAGGCAAATAAGAGCTCTTGTAATTTATCTGGGAAGATGCTGCTGTACAGAGGGAAGAGATGATCTACATGTTGATTCCTAAACCCAAATTGTTTTGTACACAGCAGCCAGGGACCAGCCAACTCCTTATCCAGGAACTGTAAATCTGTGGAGAGCCCTGACCTGCTGACTGACAAGTTTCGAGCTGTCTGAAGGCTTGACATGAGGAGGTCAAAGCCAAATTTGGAGGAGGCTGAGTGAGGAGACCCAGGACACTGTAGATCCCTGTTCTTTCAAACCATTACTCCATTTTGTTCAGCTCATCCTGATCCAATCACTCTGTACTGAAAGTGCCAGACCAGGGCAGACCCCTCCACAAGTTTTATTTACCAAAACCTGAGCTCTGTTTGGATGGAGGAGGCAGAAGGATTGCTGGGTTCAACAGGATTGAAGAGCCATCATGATCTCCTTAAAGAAGTGTAGAAAGTTTAGCTGAAGACTGAGTGGGTGTTTAGGGGGTAGAATAATTTACAGCTGTACATGTAGATAGACTGACAAATACTGAGAGAGGAGGCACAGGAGCAAGATACCTCCGGGCAACTGCTCTCGTTTCTCTTTTTATCCACACAAAGTACCATTAAGTGACCAGATGGGTCCAGGACTTATGCCATTATCTACTAGATTACAGCAGTTGAGCCTCCAGCTTCTCATCTCCAGAGTTGCAAATCCAAAGCCTTTCACACAAAGTTAAGATGGAAAGTGAGTTTCCTCATGAAAACCCAGGGAGATGTCAGTGTGATCTGGCACTCCAGAGGATTTTGCTCTTTATGGGTCAGAAAGGATTAAGGAGGTCACTTTGTGCAATAAAGTGGAACATTTTCATCTGCAATCTTCTTCCCGAACCTAGTATATGGTCCAATTACAAAAAAAATCAGGATGCTAAAATGCTAAAAATGATGGTGGGAGTATTTGGAGGGGGAAAAAAAAAGCTCTATTTTGGAAGTGAAATGAAAGCTTCAAGTAAATGCTAAAAAGTATGTTATATGCAATCCTGAGAAACTATCTATGAAATCCTAAGAATTTGTAGAAATCTGTTGATTCCTTATAGCAAAAGATCATTGTAACATTATGAAAATGAGTGTAAATAGGGTCTTTTACTGTTAAAACCCCTCAACTACAAGAAAATTTAGTATAATATATTTATATACGTATTTGTGTATTTCATAAACGGTTCACTGTAACATGCAAATTCCTTGGCTCTCAACACTACACAGATGGTGAACTTTAGTCAGTTAAATAAGTGGAACATTTCACTTCAAACTTTTCCTTTTATCTTTCACCTTTCTCTGCTGTTTTCCTCCCATCTTTTCTGGAAGCTACTCCACAAAGAAGCATGGGAACGACTGTAAGGCAGCCTCCTCAGATCGCTTAATATTACTTCTATGAAGACAGACTGAATTCAAAGACTCTATGTGAGAGACTGGGAAGATCTTCATTTCTCCCTTGGCAGTGCTTTTATGCTGATAAATCGCAGTTTGCTCTGCGTGTTTTCAGTTCAGAGAGAAGACCTGCACAGGCTGACAGCATCAGCAGCCTTCCAGAGTAGTCAAACCCCCTTTCAGCTCATTTAGGGCATTATTACAAAAGCCATACATAACCTGCATTGACTTTTAAACTCTCCACTCTTTAAACTTTCTAGTTTTAATACCATAATCACAGAATGTTTTTGGTTTGAAGGGACCTGAAAGACCACCTAGTTCCAACCCCCTGCCACGGCCAGGGACGCCTTCCACTAGACCAGGCTGCTCAAAGGCCTGTCCAGTCTGGCCTTGAACAATTCCAGGGATTGGAAAGCCACATCTTCTCTGGGAAACCTGTGCCAGGGCCTCACCACCCTCAGCTGTACCAAAGCACCTCAACCATGTACTCATTGTGCAAAGATTAGATCTCTGGCTTCATAGATGCTCAAGGTTGGAACGGGGACACCATGGTAGATTAATTTAGGTAGCAAATTTAAGGCCAGAAAGGCAAGGAAAAGACATTTGATATGGAGATGCACCTATCAGATTATCCCCACTAACCTGGTTATATACTCCAATAATTTTTGTTTGATAAAGCCGTAATACCGTATTGACTGAAATATATCTTTGACATTTTTATAGCCCCTTGAAAATTTCCACAGGTGAATATTTCATTGCTTTCCTTAAAGTTTGTGATAATGAATAATCACCTCCACTGTCATATTTCCATTTGTAATTTTTAAGGCTTCCATTCCCATTATCCCTTTCTCTGATTGATTAAAGAACAGTTGTGTGCTGGGTCTTTCCTCCTTGGTAACATTTTCACAGAATCTAATTGCATTACTGCTCAATTATCTTTCTGAAAAACTCCATGGAATTAAGAACTTTAACTGAGACTGAGTTTCTCATTGAAAGTGATTGCCAGTAATTTGAGACTTGCCTTCCAATCTTTCAAAATTTCTTTAAATATGGAGTCACTAGAAATGATGTATGAAGTACTCCAGAATTTTGTGATGTAATTCCATACAGAAGACTTTTACTTCACCTGTCAGCCAAAACTGTAGCCTTATCAAGTTTCTAATAATGAAAAAGAATAATTGTGTTTTGCTCTCTGCTGCAAAGGGAAGTTTTAAATGGAGACAGGCTGTCGTGGGTTTGTTCAGGTGACAATTTTTCCCACACCCCCCAACCAAATTGGTCTAAGCTGTGAGAGAAGGTTTAT
>JAWWES010000115.1:109985673-110259492 GCA_035583135.1 Lophotriccus pileatus
GAGGAGGGAGGCCTCGGCCCCCCCACCTGGGGGCCTTGCCACGTCCTCCTACATGGCTTCTTGATTTCAAACTGCGCAACTAACCTTCTCCTCCGTTTCTTAAAGATGTAATTGCAAAAGGCGTTACCAGAACTTCTGATTGGTTTTGTCCCGGAAATCAACCTGGATAAACCATCTCACAGTCCCCCAGGGAGGGGGGAACCCTGCTAACCCACGACACAGGCACAGGCTATAAGCTGTATCTAGATTTGGATGCAAACCTTCATAAGGCCTAAACTGGTGGATGGAGAAGTTACTTGGAGTCATTTGATGGTCAGTCCACTTGCATTAAGGCTTCTTGAACTGTCAGGCAGCTGGAGGTGAAAGTCTATGAGATAAATATGCCCGCAAAAGTGCTGTTAGCCTGACTGGGGCATCAGGCTGTTTTCTCTGCCCTGAAGAGAGCTTGATATTAGTAAGCAATTTCTGTTTAGCAACGTAAAATTTTCTAATTGCCTTTTTTCATCTTCTTTTTTACAACAGCCTTGGGCACATTTTCTTACTGCTTTGGCAAATGGGTCAAACTCCTTTTCTTTTACTGCCCTGAATTCAATAGCTTGATTACTACCAGTTGTTTGGTAGCCTAGCATGTGCATTGTTTTATCCCATGTAGTCTACTGAGCATGAGCATTGGACTCTGGCCTTTGGCTGGGACTGACCAGCAGAAGGAAAGGAAGGGAGGTCTGTTAGTCTGTGATGAAAAGATGAAATTTCCAGGTGTTGAAGGTTTTGTTTAAAAATATGCTCCCTCCTATGTCAAAAGGAAACATAACAAACCAGTTTCTTTTATGATCTCCTTTGAAATATTGCAATTTTAAATTTTTCTTTTCTTCTTTCTCTACCTCATATTAATCCCACAGATGCTCAGGGCAATGGGAGATTCACTGCAAGGTCTATTGATTTTTTCATTTGCTTTTTTGCAGAGAGCACAGTGAGCGAGGTGCTAACCCTGACCCCTGCCCTGCCCATTCTATTGTCCTCAGTGAAAAATGTCCATTTCATATTTCCCAATCAGATGTGGCATTGTCCTGCTTCTGGATCATTGTCAGTGAACAGGACAGGTACTCAAATAAATAAATACTCTCTGATTGAAAAGATGGCTGTTCTTTCTTCCTTATCACAATAATTCATTATCACCACATGCTGAAATTAGATTAAAAGTGATGCAGGTTACAGGAGACATGGAGCCTGCTTCATGCAACTACATCATGCCCAGGAATGTGACTTTCTACCAGGATCTCTATCTCTTTGCTTTCAGATTCCATCAGGACACACCTGAGCCATTTCACGATGGAGCTCCTATTTTAATTGTTCTTGTTTTTATTTTTCATCAAACTTCTAGGTTCTTGTCTTAACTCCCTTCAACTCACTCTCTTCCACTCTTGTTTGACAGAAGCAAATCTTTTTTCTGGGTTCCTTACTTATAAAGGGTTGAAACATTTTGATGATTCTTCCACAGAAATCCAGCTTGAAGGCAGGTGTGTGGCATGGAAAAAGTTCAGACAGACATTCAGAGACAAATGAACACCACGATATAAAAATACCATACAGCATTAAGGGAGGCAGAACAACTTTAAAAAACTGAAGTTAAAATCTGCTTTATAGGTCTTACAGAAGATAAGGTGCATCTGATCTTCAGAAAATGCTGTACCCCTTCTTCCTTAACATCTCTTCTACTATTGTAAGCAAGATGCTCAAAATGCCCCTCTAACTACCTTCCTGGCCAGCCCAAAGTCAAATCTAGTTGTAGAAAGCTAAGAAAAACTCAAAACTCATGGACAAACAAACTGAGACACTATCCTGTCCGAGGTGAATAGTCAAATGCCAGAGAAAGTCAACAAGTCCATGAAAACTGCTGTGAAGCCAGTCTGGGGCTAATCTACTTCCAGGGCTAATCTGCTTTAGGTTCTTTGAGAGATACTCTGGTGATGTGCACCAGCATAACACCCTAAAACTGATAGCCTAGATTTTTATAAATTATGAGAGCTGCACGCTGCCCTAAGGTTAGCAGAAGTGCGACGTGCTCAGTTTTATTGATGTTGTGTTTCTTTTCTTTTCTTTTCCAGCAGTGAATACTGTTTAAATTACAGTAGAAACCTCCAGCAGTCCTGATAATAGGGATAAATCTGGCTTGTAGCTCCGAGTAATATATACCCTTCACCCCAACACTGCAAGATATTAGCTCAAGGCTTGTCAGCCTCTTGGGTTTTAATTAATGAAGTTCCTGTTAAGGACATTTTTTTCATCACTTGCTCTATTCCAACACATTTCTTTCATTTGAAACCTGAGCGCTCTGCCAAGCAGGCCCACAATGTCAGAAGGGGAGGGAGTGCCTGTCTAAACTACAGTCGTCTCTCTGTTCAACTTGACTTAATTTAGTAGAATTTCACTTTGTCGAATGACAAGATGCTGTATTTTGACAGTTGCCTATTTATGCTAAAGTAGAGGCATAATAAAATCAGTTTGGCATCTGGCTCACTCTATCTGTGGCTTTTACTTAAGAATGATGATCTTTTTTTGTTGTTTGATTGACATTACTGTTTGGTTTCTGATTTGTTGTGTTGGACTGTTTACCCATGGGTTTGTTGACTTTTGTTTTGGTTGGGGTTTTTTTGCTGTTGTTGTTGTCAAATAAAAGCTTTCCTAAGAAACTGGCATTCTCTTCCTCGAACACACCCTTCCTCAGCTGCAAATCTAAAAAAAGGAGACAGCATTGTTAAAAGGAAAGAATTTCTTGTATACTTTTTTTCCTTTAAAACTTACTGGAAAAAGTTAAATGCGACAAACCGAACAAAAACCTCCAAGAGTTTTAAAGCAACAAATGCTGAGTCTGTGAGTAAGAGGCATTATGTTACTGAGGCAAAATCCCCTCCTGGCTTTGGTATGAGGTTTGTGTGAAGCTGGGCTGACAGGCCCTGTGTTGGCATGTTTGTGTGTGTGTTTGTTGGGCTCCCCACTGTGACGCATGACCCCCTTCCAGGAGCTCATCGAGAGCCGTGACTGGCATTTGTCATCTGCTGTCTGCTCTGTCTCATTCCTTCCCCAGGAGACAAGTGTGTGCAACAGGGGATTTTGCTTTCTCGAGGAATATTTTCGTGTCCTGTGTCAGAGGAGGTAGCTCAGAGGCAGATGTCTCGCATTTAAGCAGAGGACGATGAGTTTTGTGATGTTCAGTAATTCCAGGGGACTTTAATTCTACAACTTAGCCCAGGCAATAAAAAGTCTTTGTCCTTACCCTTATTGCACAAAATTCACTTGAGCCAGGAAAATTTTGTTTGTTTGTTTTGCTTTGAGCTTGTTTTGGATATGGAATCCTAAGAACACCAAAGCCCTGCAAGTCACCCCTGACATGATGCATTAACAGCAATCATTTTCCTTCCTCCCAGATCAATATTTCTGACAGAAGAGAGACACAGCCTTTGATCTCAAGCCCTGGAACATAACAGTCCACACTGAGCTACATCACAGCATCTGCAGTCCCAATCCAATTTCTGAGCTAGAGCAAACAGGACTTGTGTCAGAACACTTCTGTCATCCTGTCTACCTGAAGGCAGGAGGATTTTGAGAAGGAAGATTTAGTAGCACTGCTTCTGGACTTAACTCAGAGCAAGACCTACCTGATAAACTACCAGTTTCCAGCTAACAGGGTGGAACCCAGACAGATGGACTGCTGAGGAGCTATGCTTGTCCTCTCCTTATGTCTCTACCCAGACAATCAGAGCATAGACCTGGGCCCTGAGGCTCAGGCACTTGCTCCTCAGTCCGAGGGTATTGGCTTTAGTCTTAGATGCCCCAGTGTGAATCAAGCTTTGTTCTATACAGATCCAGAAAAATTTTAAGGCATTTCTGCAATCTCATCACTCTGTTCTTCATGCCGAAGGTAGTCTTGGATGTTGGACTTTCCCCTGGGATTTTCCGAATAATCTGTCCCTGTGTTGATGCACATAAAAAAAATAAAAAGAAAAATAAAGCTGTGGTTTGTGATCTGTATATTAGATACAATGCAAAACTGGGGGGTTTTGAGCAAAGTATTTTGTCATGGTCCTAATTAATTATGACCACCACAAATCCCTACCCGTGCCTGAGTACCTTGTTATCCTGGCTAGCAACACAAGGTTTTATTTCAAGCTGAGCACTTAGCTGTCAACTGTCCCTGTCAACTGGAGGGAGGAAAAGCATTGGTCTCCAGCTTGTTTTCATGCCAGCCATAAGGGGATCACATCTTCCATCCTTGGCTCCCAGAGCTGGAATCTGCCCCAAGCTCTGCCTCTGCAGCATGACAGCCAGGTACAGCTCTGCAGTGTTAAAGCCTGTTACAGGATGGTGGATGTTAGAAACTGTAATAGGAGCCTATCATTGCATAAATATAGCATTTATCTTTATTGAGCCCTGCATTAGGATCTCCCTAAACATTTGTGGCTAGTTGTCATTGGCGTAGTTTACCATTTGCTATATGCATTTGTCCCAAGAATTGCAAGCATAAAGTAATTTCCAGCTCTGACTTCATGCTCAGCTACCTCAGAGATGTCAGACTGGAGAACATCACCTGGATAACCTAATCTACTCCCCTGTGTGCAAAGATGTAACAGATGCTAAGCCTGGGAGGTCCCCTAAGGGCCTTTTCTATGCACAAATCCAAACATCATTGGCTACATTCCCCAACACCCAGCAAAAATCAACAACAACAAAAAATTAGATCTACAGCTGATGAAAGGAAAACAACCTTAAAACTACAGTATTGCACAGGATGAGCCCATGAGAGACTCGAGCCATTGACGTTGGTTTGGGCAGCTTCAGTTACAGGACAATGGCCAGGTGAAAATGCCCAAGGAATCCAGACAACGCACAAGGTTGTTGCAAATCTGATATTGAGAAGATTTTCTTGGCTCTGTAACTGATGAATGGCTTAAACCTGAGCACGGGAGGAAAAAGAAGTCAAGGGGGAAGCAACAGTGCACCTGACCCCTCGTCCCATCTCAGACTGCTGCCAATCTGTGATGAATCTGAGAAAAATAGGGAAAAAGTAAACACCAAAAATCAGCAGCCAAGTTGTTCATCAAAGGTGGGAAAAAAAATCTTCCTGGCCTCTCTAGGCATCCAGTGGAAACCCTGAAGCATGGAATTAATTAAATACAAAGAAACATAATTAATTTAATTAAATGCAGTCCTTTTAGAAAGGGTTGCTCTGATTAATGCCTACTCCTGCAAAAGTTTATGAATGTATTTAGCCCCATTCCCAAAGACAACATTTGCAGGATCTTGATTCGAGTAGCTAAGAGCTCACTAATACGAGTGCAAGTGAATGCTTTGCACTTACAGTGTGAAAACAGACATAAGACACATTTTAAACAACACAGAGATCAAAACATCCCTGGGTTTAATATCTTCTGGGGCCAGGAGGCACCATTCAGATCACCTAGACTGACTCTCTGCATAACGACAACCACAAAACCTCACCATGTGATTCTCACATTGGGTCCAGCAGACTCTGATCCAGCCAGATCTTGCCACCCATTTCCATAACATAAGGTTTGGTGGGGCTTTTTGATACATCGATTTCACCCTCTGATAGCACTTGGCAGTGCCTCAACTCACATTTATTAAGCCAAACAATCTCCCAGTGAAGTGGTAGACCTTATCATATCATTGGTCTTAGTCAGTTCCCACACAACAAAACCCATTAAATAAAACATCCCAGCTGAAAGCTTTGGAAATGAGTCCCAGTCACCTCCAACAGAGTCTGGGAAACTAAGGCTCAGAGACTGACAGCTTGTTAGCATCATGTGGTCATGTGTTCCAGGATTTAGTAGATCTGCTGTGTTTTCTAACCTTTGAAATCAGGCAGAAATGGTTGTTCTTCTTCCCCCGCCACCAGATGTCTTAGAGGGGTGTTTTCCTAAAGATCTGGAATACCTGTTTGGAGAGATGTGAGAAGTTCTATGGAACAATGGCCAGCTTATCACTTGTTATGTATATTTTAGTCTTTAATATTCCTAGATTATCTCCTTAACACAGCTGATGTGCTTCATCTGCAGCTCTCATAATTTATTGTCCTCTGCATTACCAGTTACAGGATCAGGAAAATTGTCTCTACATCACAGTTTTCCATTAATTTGAGTGTTGTTATTTTAGCTGTTGCGAACAGTGAATACTACTGGAGCAGGATTCCTAGCATTTCCCAAGTTCACCACGCTTAACACTATGAATACTTTGAATTCTTACAAGTAGGATTAATAAAGGTTTTAAGAACAAGCATTGTGTGTAAGGGTGATTCTGTGGAAATATTAACAGCTTTACAGAGAGTTTACTTCTCTGTGAGAGACATTATAAATATGAGGAGACTTGCTATATTTAATTCACATTCATCTTTTTGGTGTTAATTCTTTTTTTTTTTTTTTAATCGTAGTCAAAAGCAAAGCAAATGTTAATAACCTCTACCTCCAGATAGGAAGCAGATGCAAGAGATCTTAGCTGTTCTTCCCAAGGCCTGTTATGAGTTTTGGCTCAAATGTCAACATGAGTCAACGTTTTACTTTTAGTGACAGGTTGGTTTAGTTTCTTATTTAGCATTGGCTGAAACACTGCGAATCCCCCTCAGAGACAAAACACTGCCTCCTCAACAGAAAATTGTTCTAAAAGCCCTAGTGACATTTCCTGAAGTATTTTGTGTGTTTTCTCCCCATTTCCTTGAAATTGCAGCAAGAAGGAATTTTATCATCAAAGTGAGCAGAACTGGCAAGGCA
The DNA here is from genome assembly GCA_035583135.1 of Lophotriccus pileatus. Lineage (NCBI taxonomy): Eukaryota > Metazoa > Chordata > Aves > Passeriformes > Tyrannidae > Lophotriccus > Lophotriccus pileatus. Next base: position 109,992,456 of record JAWWES010000115.1, read on the forward strand.
TGAATGAACACAAACCAAAGAGGCTCCCGGTCGCGTCTGCCTTTGATGAGATCCATCCCCTGCACCTTTGCGCTCCGTCTGCAGGAGAGCCCAGCTGGCAGGAGTGTTCCTTCTGCAAATTTCAACTCCCCTCCAGACCTTGAAGAAGTGACTAGAACTTGCCCGGCTTCACACAGTTCGTTGGGTCACTTTTATGAAATCCTTCAATCTTGTTCTCTTCTGCTAAAGGTTGGGGTTTTGTTTGTTTGTTTGTTTGTTTCCTAGCTTATATTCCTTTCCATATAAGCAGCTGGTTGTAGGAGGACTAACACCCACGCACATACTTGAACAGCAGGGCCCTTGCAACTCAAGCTGGGCAAATACAACTCTTTGGTGAAAAAAATATTAAAACCCAGTGCAATTAAATAGTTAATGAAACTTGCTGGAAAAACAGCAAAGTGAAGGTTCAAATCTTGGTTGTGAACACGGATTTCAGCACAGCTCAAGCAGTAGCTGTGAGCACTGGGCGGACATCAGCTGCCCTCACCTATTTGTGATCAGAAAGGACACATATTTAACAAAGAACTCAAAAAGGCAGGATTTGCTGATGAAAAAGATATTTGTTGAAAATGGATCAACCAAAATCCTAGTTGATCAGTTAAATCCTCTGACATCACCTCTACTTGGCAGTGGGGCAAGGAATGACTCCCTTATTCAGCCTACACTGTCCTTGTCTCCCCTGACCTAAGGTGGTACCAGCTCTAAGTATTACCTGTGAGTACCAAACACATAACACACCAACAGGCTCTAGAAACACCCAGCTGGACCATTATTATCTTTCCTAGAACTTCATGTTTGCAGGACATTGTGTAGTTACAACTGAAGCCTGGAAAGCTGTAGACTATTGTCAGGTGGACTCAGATGTACAAACACCACAACACCACAAATTACCCTCAGCTATAAGCTAAAGCAAATTCCCTCTGCCCACAGTTCTCCTGAGCTACATTTCATTATCTGCTGAGTCCCTGATGCCAAAGGCAACTTTTTGCATATCTGCCTCTGCTATCTTATTTCACTTTCCCCTCCCTCCAAATGAGTACCAAATACTGAACCCTGCTGTTCTTAATTCAGGCAAATCTGGGGCTTCTTTGTGATTCTATGATTCTTTCTGTCTCTTTGGTTCCAAAAGGACCTGGCAAGTGGTGCCAAAGAATTTTTTGACCTTGACTTCCACAGTCAGCCCTTCCTGCCCACATGTGGCAATAGAGGAGGGAATTTTGTGGGGCCAAGTCACCAAAGCCAACCTGAGCTGAGGATACTCCATTAATGTTGATGGGGAAGGAGACATGAGTGTGCCAAGTGTCCTTTCAGTCACTGCAGGATGCTCCTGGAACAGACTCTGACATCAATCGCCTGCCTGAAGCACTCAAAGCTTCAATGAGCCGGAGATCAGAGACAGGCTTAAAAGAAGAGAGAAATCATTTTCCTTCTAGCTGTCAAAATCCCATATAACCGTTCAGGTTACAGGAAAAGGATCCTGTTACTCTGCTGAATTTGATCAATTCTTATGCTTTTCCCAAAACTCAAGATTTAAGTGAATTCTCTTCCCCTGGCTTAAAAACAAAACAGAGCAGAAAGCAGGACACAGAAAGCAGGACGTGGGGCAATCATTTCACTGAATGTTGCAAGGACCATGGTGTACTGTTTCATATAGACATTGAAAACACCATATTTATACCCAGAGTTTGCCAACAGGATGGCAAGAGCCTAATTTTGAACTCTAATCTCCAATCTAATATGATAACAGCAAACAGCAGAATGGTGAGCACACTGAAATTTATTTGCCTTTGCTATTTATTCGGAGGCTTCTCCACACTGGGCAGCTGCTGTGAAGCAAACTCGAGTGTGAGTTTACAGCACACACTTCTTTAGCACTGCCATCTCATCCAGACACACTTTCCACAAGTAAGTGTGGAGTTGGTTGTTTTGACTGCACTGGGCATTGGGAAGAGACTTTCCAATCCCCAAAGGCTTTGAACAGGCATATTACTTGTACATGTTACTAACTCAGAGCTAGGCACCTCACTGCTATTTATGCCAACGAAAATCTGTTCCAAAATCTCAGCTCTATCCCTGCCTGATTCAGTGCTTTTTGAAAACAATGGAAACATGGGATAAACTGAATAAATATCATAGGACTGCAGTAAAGACTGTTCTGGGATTAGAAACTTGACATGCTTATCCTATATGAATAAAAATCAGATTTGCCACTGAATTGGCTGTGATGAAAATGCAAGAAAGCTTCTGAGAATATTTGGAAGCTTTTCCATGGCTAATATATAGAAAGCAGATACTGATTCCTAAATAATTACTGAGACAAGAGGTACATTTCAGCTGGAAAGCACAAAGCATCTGACTGCAAATATGATATGTGGGAAGAATGACTCACATACAAAAGGAGGTGATTCAAAATGGAATTATTTACTCTTGAAAGTGTCTGTTTATGGGATGACTTGAAAGAAATATTGAAACTAAGGATTATAGTGCATTTACACTAAGCAGGAGTTTCACGGATGGATGTTTGAAGGAAGAGGGGAAAGTATTACATAGGGGAGGCAAAGTGCTGTATTACTGCTAGAACATGGACTTGAAGTCCAGAAAACAAATAATGACTCTTTGCTAAGGCTTTGCACTGTTAAGACCATATGTAGCTGTCTTTTGGATAAAGAGATTTTTTTGCTCTATCTCAATTCCCCACTCTACCAAGTCAGAAATATAATAATTCTCTGTTTTTTAGGGTCATACTGAGGCTTAACCCATCAATTTCTGTAAGCACATCCTGAATGCCTCAGATGACATCAGCATAAGAATTGAAGGAGGCATTGTTTTAGTCAAAGAATAAATAGCCAGGAAGGATTTTCGTTCAAAGGAGCTGAAGGCAAATAGTATGAGCATCCTTAAGCAAAATTTAGATGACTTCACTGCTGATGATAAGGGAGTATTCAACTGGTTTACTCTTGAGAGCAATCAATATGTTAGAGAAAGACAGGACTTTTTTTATTAACCAGAAAACTCTGCTTGGTCAGTATTACAAATGACAGTTAATTTTTCAAGCATTTGCATTTAAAAAAAAAAAAACAACAAACAAAACCAGTTGCCTTTCTCTAGCTCAAAATGTTCAAAGTATTACAGAGATGACAGGATCAGCACCAACATATTGCAGCCTCAAAGCACCTAGCTCCTGGTCCTGGTCCCACACAACCCTGTACCCAGTTTGAACACAAAATTTCTGCGTGACTTACAGTGGAGAACAGCTTTCAAAATCATCTTTTCCTTTTTACAGTTGGTGGAGAAGGTATTTAATTTATGGAAAGGATTTCACAAAAGGATAAGCCTTAAGAGGTAACACAGAAGCTAGAGGCAATGGGTCTGACACAATATTTCTTATTTTAAATTACGGCATCTTTCATCTCTGACTATAGTTGGATGTCATTTTCCCTCCCAATCCTCCCTGTATCTGTTAAAGTATTAAACTAATCAAAATAGTAAATATTAACAAATCACAGGGCCTGTCATATCTTAAAGGCATTCAGCACTGGGGAAACATTTATTTCTATGATAGCTTATTGCACGACTAGCAAAAGCACTACAGAGCAACTTTAAGTTCCTCCAGAGCATTCATCTATGTCTACTTCAGAGAGACAGTAGCATCCCCAGTGATTGCTGCCCCATGCCTGGAAGTGTTCAAGGCCAGGTTGGATGGGGCTGTGAGAAACTTGGTTGAGTGGAAGCTGTCCCTGCCCATGGCTGTAGGTTCAGAACAAGATGATCTTTAAGGTCCCTTCCAACCCAAACATTCTGTGATTCTATGTCTCAGCTTCTAGCTGGGGTTTCAGCTGCACAGGTATTACACAGGTATGTTCATCCTACCTATATATTGTATTAAATACAGCTATTCTCCCTCAGTGCCTCCTGTATCATTGAGAAAAGAGAGATAATCTGTTGACAGCGTTAGGGAGCCTGATCTAAGTGCTTTCACACCTTACCTCTGCAGGCTTTACAATCAGGTGAGATGGCCTGGGCCCATGTGCACTGGTTTAATTAAACTCTTAGAAATCTGTATCTTTTCTTAAAGGGCCTGATCCCATGACCAATAAAGTCAGTGGAAAATGCCTACACTGACTTAAAAGCACAGTCCAAAAACCAGCGGTATCTACAGCCAACACCTAAGGCAAAGCCTGGGGCATCAAAGTGGTGCTTATGAAAAACTGTGATGAACACCTCTGAGGTCTAGGAAGCGAATCTAGGCGGGGGTCATTTTGGGGTAGTACATTCTGCAGGATTTATTTCTTTTGAAATGTTGTTTCAATGTTTTCTGCTCTGTTCTGAAGGATATAGGGGATTCCTGCAACATGCTGTGTGAGCAGCCAACGAAGATTTTGGTTTATCCTTCTGCCTTGTGGTACGTGTCCCAAAGACAAGGCTTTTCAATCCAAAGCAGTTTATGGAAAAAAAGTTCTGCAAATGTGGGGGAAAAAAATCACCCTCATCTTTATTTTTTGAGATGGTATGTCAGAATCTTTCTAGTTAAAGTGCTTTCACTAGCAATTTGCTAAGGAAAATATGAAATCAGAATACTAGAAAGTGGAAATTAGACATTTGCCTTTGTAGATACATAATAAACGGTCAAACTTAATTAGTTTCAAAACGCATGCTAAGTATAATCTACCAGTACTGCATCCAAAATGAAAAGAAACCACGGAAAAGATCTGCAGAGCAATATGTTTGGCATCTGCTCTGCTCCTCGGAGTCACTCCTATGACTGCTCAGGGCAGGATTTTTTGTGTCATCTCTTTCTGTTTGCATAATAATCAGTCACTCAAATATGCAATCAGTCCTCAAAGAAAGAGGAATTTCATTTATACCACGAACTCCAGATCACACATAGAGGGACCATATTCAGTTCATCCAAGGAACATGGTTAGTTACCAATGCTCAGCTAAGGCATATATACACATGTGTATATATAGATATACATATATCTCCAGTACTAAAGTCATGTCCTGCTTAATATTATAAAAATGCATAGCCTTTTGCATCCGGTACTTCTGCCAAGGGCTACAAAAATCCTGAGGTACTATGCCTACAGATAGACCATGGCTTTGTCCTGGCATGTGGGCTACACCTTCTTTCTATTTGACTTTGTTACTATAGCACAATGACATTTTACAGTCTTCTCTGTGCAATACTGTTAAGTTGTATTTTCAAGGAGAGGAACTGAAGAACTAAGCAATGCAATCTAAGACAGTACTGTTATCATCAAGGAGCTAAAGCTAACCCGTTCTTCTCAATTTGGATTTTTTAATGGAAAAACTCTCTTCAAGTGGAAATAAATACAGAACTCCTTAGTCTTCCTATGAAATTGTTATTCAGGATAGTGGGAATTTTAAGGAATAATAATTGTCTTTTGCTAACCTTCTCATGTTATTTTATATCCTAATGGTTTTTTTGTATCCTGATGTTTTACTGTCCCCCCAAAAAAACCCTACATAATTGGCTATATGAACATCTGCATAGAACAATTCTTTGAATCAAAATTACTTAGAAATATAATACAGTAACTCTTATGATAAGCCATTAAAATTTAAGGAAGATTATTATGGAAAAAGGCTCATTTTTACCAAAGTCACACATTAATAGTAGAAATAAGTATGTTCTTACATACAGCTTTGCTTCATATTACAGTGCTCTAGTTAACATATTACATCCTATTCCCCACTCAAAATTATCAAAGGATGGAAGGAGCCTTGAGAGGTCATCTAGTCTATTGTGGGAAACAATCCTTAGGTAAGTGATAGCTGTATTATTCCCAACAAATGCTTGTTTTACCTGTTCTTGAACACATTCTGTGCTGGAGACTCCACAGCCTTGCAAAGCAATCCATCTCATCAGTTAATTACATTTATGTTTACATTTTTTCCCACAGGCTATCCTAAATCTTTCTTGTTGCAATTTAAACTTATTGCTTCTTGTTCTACCTGCAGTAGACATGAGGATAGTTTATGCTCTTCCTCTTTACTGCTAATTTCACATATCTGAAGAGCACTATTGTATCTCCCTGCAACCTCCTCTAAAGAAAATTCTACATAATCTTAATTCCTTCCACTTGCAGGCCATGTTTTCTAGCCTTCTTACCATTCTTGTTGAACTTTTGTGTGTTTTCTGCCACTGGACTACATCTTTCTCAAACTGAATAGAGTAATTCAATTTAGATTTAGCCAAACCAAGTGAGGCAGGAGGAGTATATTACATATTTTATTAATAAAATTCCTTGTTGTCCTTGTCAAATAGCATCCTATTTTTTATGAACCATTTCTTTATTTTGTGAAAATTAGTTTAATTCTACTCTGGTCCCCCAATATATCTTCAGAATTCACTTTTGGATGCCTGCATAATTCATGATCCTTGTATTTAATGAGTTTTTTCTCTCCTCTATCACAAACTAATTCATAAAGGGATTTAATCTTACCAGGGAAGACTACTACAGAACTCTGCTCATGACAGAGAATGGTAGAGAATGTAGTATTGGCAACCATTAGTTTCTCAGCAATTTCTTCCCTCCCATTTATAATCCCTTTGACTTATTCCGAATAGTGTTTCAAAGAATATCAAAAGCTTACCAGAGGCAAGATAAAGCACCTATGCATCTCCCTTATCCCAAAGGTGTGTTGCTGTGCCAGAAAAAAAAAAAAAAAAAAAAAAAAAAAAAAAAAATCCACAACAGCAATTTTTCCTCTTGTGCAGTTTCACAGGCACTGTAGTTCCCACTAGCAACTCTGGACCACAGTCACCTGGCTTTAGGATTTGATGGAGACCTAAATAGCTTGATTTGCAGAACAAGTTCCTGAAGTGAAGTGTTTCTTGCCCCCACATTACCCCTCTGTAACAGTGCTGGCAGAATGGCAGCCTCTCCATATTCTCCTCATTCATCTACAGATGATGATTTGGATGTTGCTTCAATACCAACTGCAGCCCAACCTCTGACTCTCAACAGTAGGATTTAAAAAAAGCTGTATTTTTCAAACTTTTTTTCCTTCTTTGCAGCGAGACCTCAGCGATGCGGGGTTGGAAGCAGCAGCTGTGCTACTGTTACCCCAGCAGCTGACCTGGATTGGGTTCTGCTAACAAGGAGGCTCCTGTCCCTGCTCCCACTCTAGGAGCACCAGCTGTGGGGTTTTCTGCACCAGCCTCTGCAGACAGAGCTGCAGTTGCTCAGCTGGACAAGAGCCAGCTCAGATCTGAAAACTGAGCGGCTTCGTTAGTGCAGTGCTTGTGCTTGAACAGATCCATGAGTGTGCTGGAAGAGCCAGGCTGCTCGGTGAGCCACTTGTTGCTTTGGGATCAGAGCTGCTTCATCCCAACCATGCTGGAGTCCTGATGATGTGAGTGCAGCTCTGCTGCTTGTGAAAGGCCATGCTAACAAATTGACTTTGTAATGCATATTCAAGCATTGGCTGCACCTTCTCTTTAGAGAGAAAAAGAGTCTGTATCTGTTATTTCAGTATATTATAGAATCATAAAATCATAGAATCACAGAATGGTTTGGGTTGGAAGAAACCTTAAAGATCATCTAGTTCCAATTGCCTGCCATAGAGAGGATTACCACTCGCTCCAAGCCCCACCCAACCTGGCCTTCAACACTTCCAGGTATGGGGCACCCACAGCTTCTCTGGGCAACCTGTGCCAGGGTCTCACCATCCTCACAGTAAAGAGTTTCATTCTGATAACCAATCTAAACTTACTGCCTTTTAGTTTAAAGTCATATCTAAAAGGATTATTTAAAGTCCTCCTTAAAATGTTATCCTTTTATGTCCCTTAATGTTCTTTTATTTAACAAAACAGGTTGTTACAATCCTGTTTTTTCTTAATAGGTGAAGACAGTGAGGGGAAATGGGTCTTATATTGCAGGGTGGTTTCCAGCTCTGATCTCTCTTCAGTTGCCTTTTACAACATGCAGCTGCTGGACTGTGGTAGAGATACAGCTATTGGGATAATCCTGTGTGGTTCATAGGAAAATGAGAAAGCAGAGAAAGACAGCTCAACTAGCCTGCAGATACGTGCAAAATGGGATAACCTTGGATTTGACCTTTATTTAATGAACATGCCCTAAAAGTCCATGTTACCCACCACAAAACCCAGCACAATAAGCCCCTGCTTTCCAAACATCTTGACCCAAAATCCCCAAAGAGCCACTAGATACTTATCACGTACTTTAGAAAGCAGAAAGTACTCTCCAAAAGTCCTTAGGAGGCGGAGAAGCCAATGGCTCCCAGATGTCCCACTGGTTCCCTGCAGAACAACCTCAGCTGGGTGCTCAGCTGGCTCTGGGATAGCCCCACAGAGTTGGTTTCAGCTTGTCTGCTTCTCACTGTAGCAGTAACTTTGGGTTTCCAGGTCTAGACACTAGTGTAAGGAAGGCAGCTGCCTCACATAGGCTAGGTAGAGGATCCCCGCCTGGACAGCTTGCAGACTGTAATTCAGGAGGCTACTCTGCCACCAAGACACTGAGCAATGTGTCCCTTGGCTCAGCATCACTGCTGAAAGTAACTTCCAGTCTTTGTATTTCACATTCTCTCCTCATATATTATGCTTTACTTGACACCAAAGCCCAGGAATAGGAGGGTGAGAGGTTTCTGTCGGTTGTGTAATGGCTACAGAGGTAGGTCTGCCTTAAACTTACTATTAACCCTGGGACATCTCCTGTTTATTTCTCAGAATGTAAAAAGCAGAGAAGATTTAGTTTGCAAAAAAGCTCACACTATACAAATAAGCATTTTGCAGCAACTGCAAGTAGAGGCAAGTTTCAGAAAGGGAAAAAAAAATAATCTGATGGATGTCATCTTGTGGTTTTTTGCTAGATTAATGAAAAGCCCACACAGCATAATTATGTTTACAATAAGCTTACAGGAGTTTTCCCACAAGGTAGAGAAGAGTCATAGAGGGATCAGGTTAAACCAATTATTTAACCTTTACAGAGCTAAACTTGCAAGTGTTTTAGAGGGAGGGAAAAAGGATTATTTTATTGGTTGCTCACAACCATGTATTAAAGTAGTGGTCTCTTTCTTTTTTATTCCATCACGTTGCAAGAGCACATCCTGGCAGATTCAATTCAGATGATGGGGAAACAAATTGCTGGGTGCTTAGATGAGTTAAATATTCCACTGCTAGCACAAGTTTGCTTTTTACTACCATGAATGAGTCTCCTCACAAATAATCTAACATGTCTGGTATGGCACTTCACAGAACGTGGCATCCAGATTGAGGGGGTTTAATGATAGAGTGAACAAATAAATCATTGAGCTCGACTGGGAGATGTTGCATTCACTAATAAACATCAAGATTTCCTTTTCTAGAGCTGGTCTTTTGGGCTTGAAGCAAGTGGGCAACGGTGGAAAGCACTGAAAAGAAAACAATATAGTATCATTTATCAGGCCTTTTGCAATGTCAGCTCTCCATTGTTCTTTCTTAAAAAAAAACTCCCATACTTCTTGGCTTTCCTAATTCATCAGAGAGACATGCAGTTGTTCTGGTTTAGACATTAGCATTTGTTTTGTTTATTCCAGATCTAGTGGGCAAAAATCAAGTAAACTTGATTAATTCAGTGGTCTACCTATGTTTTTGAAAAGGATATGGCAAGCTGTGACATAGTAGAGCTTGAGAAACACAGATATAACACCCTAGGGGATAAATTCTATGGATGTTGTTGACAGAGCATCTGTCTAAATGATCTTCCAGCTAGTACTGGGCAAAATCAAATTTTTTTTTTTGCTGACAATTTGAAAATGTGTGTGGGGGGAAATCCATTACTACTCAAAATTCCAACACTTTTGCAAACTGCATCTTGGGGAAAATATTCAGAACACTTCATGTGTTTAATCTGGATCTGGGAGCGTCTTATTTTTCACCGAGATAAAAAAGGGATTTTGTAACAAATCGTCGTTTCTGTAGCAAAATACCAAACTATTTCTTTTAAAAATGCTCTCTGAACCCCACCCAATCACCAGCCAACAGCAGCCAACAACGTGCTTTACATATCAACTAATCAGCTGGCATACAAAAAGAATGTAAATGAAAATAATATCCAAACAGTCAACCTGGGGCTCTCCAGCTACTCACTCCAAAGCCATTTACGCGTAACTCCCATGCTGGCATTGCACACAGGTTGGGACCCACTGGGAAAGCCACCCCTCTGGCTGCAGAGAAATCCAGCACAGCATCCCAGCCTGTGCTAGGATGGAGCACCATGCTCAGAAATGAGTAACAGGACCCCACAGGGAGACGTTCACCTTTTCCACCTGTGAATACCTCCTGGCACTCCTCTGCTCCCTGTTCTGTCTGCTTTGTGTAGCGTAGGTCTCATTTGTATGGTGATTCTGGCAAGCAGCTGACAGGGTAAGGGAGGTGCAGCATCTGGGCGTGCATGGACTGATCTTTCCTCCGTGTCCCACAGCAGGTGACGTTTTCTCTTTAGAAGGAATCTCAGTGGCAAAACCCAACAATAAACCAGCTCCTCACTTCCCATAGAGCTACCTGGCCAAGAGACAGCTCAGTCTGCAGGCACAAAGCCGTGCATCAAACAGTACTCAGACTTCTCTCTGGCTCTGGTACAGCTGTGACAAGATAATGCCTCAAACATTTCAAGAGCCGGGTCAAACATTTTCAGTCGCAGAGTTTCCAGTTCAGCAACTCAGTTCCTGTTCAGGCAGCAAAGACACTCAGTTTTCCAGTTGTGCTTGTCAAACATGAGGGAATGGTAATCTTTTTACACCTCTGAAAATTAAACCAATTATCTAGAAACCATAAAGGAATTGGCTGACTCGAGATCTTATCCAGGAGTGGGAGTGGGAATAGACGTAGTAATAATCTGAGTTTTTTCATTGCATATATTCCTCTCACCATTTTAACCAGAGCACCGAAAACACTACAAGGCCAAGCAGAGATAGTAAACCACCTGATAAATGGATCACATTTTCTGATTCAGTTGCACTGCTGATTCAGTTGCAAGCGAACAAAGCACAAGTAAAGGATAACTTCTGGTAACATGTAATCTCTAAGATCTTACTCTAAGATGTCCTGACTCCAAGTGAAAGAAAAACTTATAAACATTTTCTGTCACAATAACTTTTAAGATTGCCTAACAAATACTATTAAAACATTCTAAGTTTCAATTCTTTGTGACTTTCCCAAGATTCTGTGTTGGGACTGACATTTTCCATGTTGGTTGCTAGTTTATATCTCATTTATTTTCTTTTACTCCTTTTTGGAGATGAGAAATTTTGGGTGAAATAGCCATTTGTGAGAAGACTAAATTAATTTTTGGTGTTAAATTCTGGGCATGATTCCCTTTGATTTCTAATGGGACTCTCAAATTTTACAGCTGGCTGGCTCCTATGGTTGGGATGAGTCTTTTGAATTCCCCATAAGAATCTGCCCATAGTTGTCAAAGTTTTAAGCTTTTGGAAAACCACAATTCACACATTTTTTAAAGATGTTAGGCAACCTCCCCAAAGCCTCCCTCTGTCCAGTTATTCTGTTATCTCAAGTGGCAGAAGTCTGAGAGGGTGATACAGAGGCTCCAGCCCTCCTGATTCCCCACATGGGTGCCAGGACCGTAAGTCCCTTGGCCAAGTCTACTTTTTCAGCCTGCCACCTTAGAAACTTAGGAAATGAAACAAGTGTTAACTGCAGGATGATGCGAAGATCAGGAATCACCAAATTTAAGACTGCTTGTGCAACTTCAGTTCGGTTTCTTGTGTCCAAGTTGTGTTCATGCAGATTTCAATGGCTCGATGACATTTCTCAGTGATTCCTGCCTAATTCAGTGCAAGGAGGGTCTTCTCTGGGACCCAAGGTTCTGAATGAAGGAGTCATTTTCAGTACTGCTATCTCAGTGATTTCAAAGCACGAAAAGGGTAAGAAAAGACTAGAAAACAGAGGTTGCAGGACAAAAAGAGGTGGTCTCTCGGTTAAATTAATTGGGTTGGATTCACTTCTATCCTGATGTCTGTTCAACAGATCTTTGGTCACTGAAGCCAAACTTTTCCCCACAAGTCATTAACTTTGCATTTCTCATCTTCCAGGTATCTGATAAGATCATGGATTCTGACTTGCAGAAGCTGCTGTCGTTCCCAACTGCAGCCAAGATCAGGCCATATGTCTCATGCTGTGTCCCCCTAGATCCCCCTTTCCTTCTCCCCGTGCCTTGCTTCTCTGACAGACCAACAAGGATAACAGCACCCCCTCCTCTCTGTTTTGGGAAGACAGATGAGTGAATGTTTGTGAATCCCTTGGATCCTGCAGTGGTGAGCCCCACAGGAGAAGCCACAAGGAAATTAATAATTCTGTCTTCAGAATGAGATTTTTACTGTAAATAAGGCCTGGAGTCACACTTCAGATAATAAGCAGAGAACAAAATATTGAATTAGGAGAGCACCATCCATTCTGAATGAGGTGGTGGAAACTATACTAGCTGTTCATTTAATTAAAGACTTATATAATTCATACACACATGGAAAATGATTTAAGGTTCATTTTTGAGTTAAGAATTGATTTGCAACCTTAATAATGCTCTTTTAAAACAGTGTGTGGGTGGCATGTATGTTTGTTATAGCCTGCCAGCCAGGTAATTCAAGGAAAGAGGGAAGCTTTGAGCTTCCAGCCCCTGGTCATTTCTTATGGATAATTCACTACCTGCACATCCTTCCTGGAAGCAGCTACATGTATGTTACTGATGGTTTATAAAAACAAAACCAAACCAGAAAGATGTAATGCAATATTTATTTAAAATCTCTGTTTTGGGAAATCACTGAATCATGTCTGTCTTGAGGCATTGTGGTTCCTTTTCTAAATACTTCTTATTGAAGATATTTCACCGTAAAACAACCAGTCTTAGGGTTGCCCATTCCAGGGCCAGGGAGGAATTGTTTGAACAGCAACTTTCAGCCTTTCAAAATTAGAAATTCTTTGTTAAAGCACCTTTTATTTTCTTTAAGATAAAAATCCACACTTTGTTTGAGAACATGAGTTATTATTTCAAGGGATTTTAAAAACTTGTCCTGAGCAGGATGTGGATCACTGGGTTTTTACCTATGAGGGTGCTTTTTTTTTTTTTTTTTTTTTTTTAATTATGACAGCAGGCACCTGGAGTCTTTCAGGGATTTTGCCTGAAATCAGCTGCATCTGTCATGCTGATCCCACTCCCAGCTTCAGACGCGGTCTGACACTATGGAAACATAAAATTGATGCTGCATTGTGAAGCTGTCATGCAGGGAAGATTTCTTGGCTGGAAATGGCTGAATCCCAGTTTAGGGACATTGGTAGGGGTCTGGGACTGTAACACTGATCAGAAAGCTCAGGAGTTAACCATCGGGGACATTTGGGGACAGGGCTGAGGGCAGCAGAGGAGGAAACCCTGAGTGAAGAATTAAAGCCCCACTAGTGTGTCACAGAAGGGAAGTACCAGATGTGCATGAACAGAATGGGGTTGCACAGTGCCAAGCCACTATGGGGGTAAATACAGACAGCTGGGGCAGCAACAAAGCAGTGGATATTGCTGATCCAGTTTCTGTAATTATCAACTCTGCACATTTAGACGAAGAAAATCCCCAAAAGGCACAAGTCAAGAGCATCTCTAGCATAAGTGTCTGGAAGCCAATGAGATGAAACGTGTTTTCACTAGTAGGCAATCAATGATTTTTTTTTTCCAACCACTCTTGCCTCTTGTCAAGCACCTACATCTCTTTTGTGAACATCTAAAATTAGAGCAGCCTGACAGAGGAAAGCATCAAGTCTCTGCAGGCCCAGCAGAAGTCACTAAAAATCAAGATCTGACCGTGCAGTTTTTGACTTTAACGTCTCAGGGATGTATCATTTCCTTCACAAGGAAGATAACGGTTTCCTGCCTTAGTGATGCAGTTTGAGATCTGAGGAAAAAATCTATTTTCTACTGAAAAATACTAGAGTCAGAAGGCACTTTAAAAAGAAACTGGCCTCTCACCCCACAATAAGTGCCCCCAAATCCAAAAGCGTGGTCATCTGGCTTTCTGGAGGAGGGGGGAAAAATTCTCTTCCTCTCAGTCATTCTTGTCTCTTTTCTCCTTTCTTTTTTTTTTTTTTTCTTTTTTTAATCTCTCTTTTCTCCTTACTACATAAAAAGACAAGGTTGCTTTCCTGAGCCTCCCAGGAGGGTTTAAAATACTCCTAAAAATGCCGCCAAAAGGACTGTAAACATACGTCTCACTGGGATTTAATTAGTAGAAAGAGCTGTGCAACGACCATGTGTATATTTAAAGCATGCTAATAGCCATTGCCATGATGAAGCCTAACATGCCAGTTTCTATCTGAAAAAGAAGAGGGATCTGGACAACACCTTTGCTGTAAAAAACCCCAACAAACAGCCAGTGAAAGCAATAAACCATATCTGCACTGTTGCCAAGTCATCAGTTCTTATTTAACCAGCCAATACAACAAAAACTTAATGCAAATATGTACTGCAACCTTCTTCTACCCTCCCTCTTTCTCTCTCTCTCTCTCTCTTTGGGATTGGCTTATTTAAAAACTATATTTCTGCCTAGGCATTCAAAAATGCTGAATGCCTCAAGCAAACTAGTAGAATAAGCATGTTTCTCTACTGTTTCTTGGCAGGGTCCACCGCCTGAGTCCTGCTTTAAATTAAAGCACATGTGGCTTGAGTTTAGCATTATCATGAAAATGAAATTACCACTTTAGAAAAGTCAAGTTATTTTGGAAGTGAAAACTGCAGGTCAGAGCCCACCAAAATTCCAAAACCTTGCTCGAAAAATGTCTCATTGAAGGTTCAGAGCTGCTGCCGTGGACAGTGCATCCTTTTGGGTCCTGATTCATAGCCTTCCTCTTCAGTGTCCTACATTTGCTACATGCTCCCGGGAAAACCTTACAGACCTTGGCTCCTTGTCGCTGGCTCCCTCTGCAGCTCCTCCCATGGAAAAGGGGGAGACATAAAAATTATCCATCGGAAATCAGCTACATTGACCTGAGGCTTACCCTACTGTTTTGAAGTCCTTTTGAAAATTGCCCTGGCGATACTGGTGAATACACCAAAGCCAAGTTGAAGTGCTGGTTGTTTGCTCAGCTAAAACCCCTCTGTACAATAATTTTCTTGCCATCAGGTGAGGCTATGCAGAGATGAGGCAGGAGCCTGCACTCTCCCAGCTTGGAATGGGTTCTCCTGTGCTCTTTTCCATGCCCAGAGTTTTGAGTAGGCAGTAAAACTCATCTGCAACATGATGGTTTGAGCAGGATCTGGGGTTTACATTTGTGTGTATGTATGTGCATATTTGTATTTCACCTGTAACATTACACACCTAGGTTAACTATATATTTTTCTTCTCCTCTGGGCTTTTTATTATGCATCATCACATCAGGTCAAAAAAGCCTGTAAATATATGTGAAGTTCCACTGTCCTACTGAGAAGTGGCTTGTCACATGGTAGTAATGAGCCATCTATAAGATGACACTTGCCAGAACCTCAACTCTACCAAAAGAGTGGATTGTTAAAGAAATAGCGTCAGATGGGCTTGATTCTTCTGCTCCACAACATTGTTTTTTTATTTTATTGCAATTCCACTGACTTCAGTGGAGTGAAGCCAGTCTCTGGGAGGGTTGGAGTCAACCATCAACATGCCAAATATTGCAGCTGAAGTTGGAATGACCAGTGCATTGTATAATCCTGTGGAAACATGTACGATGATTGTGCAAATGGAGCTGGTGATCTGGCTAAGAAATCAAGCCACAGTAACTCACCCTGTTTCCTACACACACGAGCATGTACACTCATACACTTAGAGAGAAAACAGCGTCTGGAAGAAAATAATTCTTCAGCCGACAACTTCAGAGACATTTGGAATGACAGGAGAATGGTGAGTGCCAAGAAAATTTTCCCCAAGCTAAGAATTAGTAATATCGCCTTGCCTGTTGAGTTTTGTCAGCATGACTGGAACTGAGAGTGAAGTGACTACTGATTTTCAGAGAAACTGAATCAAGACTTCATCCCTTTCATGGAACATGTAGAGTCAAATGGAATCAAAATTAATAGAATAGAATAATGATCATTTAGTCCAATTACAAGTACCTCTAGTAGGTACCTGCTCCTAATTTTAACCTACTCCTAACTTTAATCTACATACAGCCCCAAGAGTTGGAGTTTGGCCCAAGTCCTAATATAATTTGGGAGGCAGTCATGAGCAGAGCCCAGGGTCCAGTTTCTTTGTGTTGCACTGTGAGACACCACCATTGATATCATCAGGTGATGCACCTCTCCAGCAGCCAAGGATTGGTCCTGAGGGTCCTGCAGGCTTACTGTCAGACCTATTCCTTTTTTCTTCCCACCTCTATCTCTTCCAGAAGGATTTTTCATAGGAGCAGTCATGACTAGGCTATCTTCACAATGAGCAGAAGGCAGATTTTGTTTATATAGAGAAACCCAGGGTAAGAAGCCTGGTCTCATCAGTCACAGGGCCTAAGGGCCTGAGGATGAGGAGAAAGGAACACTGATAGTTTGGGATAGAGCACATGACTTCAAACCCATCAAGAAGAAAGGCATCTGTTAAAAAAAATAATTGTTCTTAGTGTTCATAAACAATAAGAGGCTCTAAATGGGCTATTGTCAAGTCAGGGAGATCCTGGAGTCACTCTTTGAAAATATGAACACAGGTGTCAGAAGTCTAGGAAGCCAACAGAGATAGAAAACTTGTTTTCAAAGACTAAACTGTAAAGCAGAAAACATTGTTTTTTAACTATATGCATGTCTCTTGGGCTCATTTCTTGAAGATTGTGCAGATCTGGACACAAGGGGGGATGAGGAAAGGTGAAGAGAATAGTGATCAATAACAATCAGATGTATGCATGATACTGTATTTGCATAAAGAGAAGCTGGAAAAGAGACAGCTGACAGAGGCTTTTAAAACTGAAGTATTATAAGAAAAGTAAACAAAAAATTTCATTTCATTCCATTTTGTAGAAGGTAGGAAGTGGAAAACACCAAAAAATCATCAGTCTGCAGGTTTAGACAAAAAGGAAGTACTTTTTAATAAAATATGTAATTAAGCAGGGGAACTCACTGTAGCAGGCTTGTACAGAAGTGTGAATGAGTTTAAGGTGAGATTCAAAAATCCAGTAATAATAACAGGTGTCCTAGTGAGCAGATTGTAGCCTCTAACTCAAAAAAATCCCTGCCTGAGCAGGGACTGTTCTGTGGGACAGTGAGTGGGAACTAGTAAAAATGCCTCTCTATTCACCTGCTCATCATGAGCTTTACCATTGCTCTATCACAGAAATTAAGAGGGAGGATCCCCTTTAATACAATTACTCCTGGGTTGGTGCACTCAGGGTTAGTGTGGAAAGCCCCACATTTGAATCCTCTCCTTGGCTTTCAACCCAGACTTTTTTCCTGCCTGCAAAGTGCTGTATATCTGCTGAGCCATCCTCTTCCCTGAGTACATCCACACTGTCATGTTAGCTCATGCCTCAAGTCTGTGCTCAGCCCTGAACTCTGATCATCTCTGCCAGTGTTAATCTCATCCTCTGACTCACGTCTGCAATGACCAAACTGGCTCTCCCGGCAGAGGAAATTCAGGAATCCGGGAGCAGGGAAGTAGGTGGGAGATGATCTTGCCTAGTAGTTGGTGCCTGCATCTGAATCACATACTTGCCAGTTCTGCAGGAATACATAGGAATATATATAGTTTATTTTCCTATAATACACACACATATAACATAAACATGAGAAATATTTGTGTTATATATTATTTCTTAAGTATAAGTTTAACTGGGAGAGTAAAACACCTGAGGCAGGGCAAGAGTGGGAAATTCTGTCTGAATATCCTGTAGACCTTTTCTGTGGCAAAAGGGGATTGTTCAGCTTTGGATTCCCATTACAGACCATGCAAAATGTCACTAGAACTAAAATAGACCCTAAACAGCCACACTGAGAGGCAGAACTTCAGCCTCACTTCCTTCTCCCACGCTGACCTGACTCAAACCTTGAGGGCCCCCATAAAGCCACAAGAAGGGAGTCAGGCAGCTAATTGAGAGTCAAGCCTTAGGGTGCCACATGAATGCAGTTCATGGCCCAAAGACCTTGACAATGTTCTAGAAGGTTCTAGAAGGAAAGATGTCTGCCAGGGAGTGATGGAGATTTAAGGCATGTAAATGAAGATGAATACCTGCAAACTGATCTCTAAACTCCAGGTACAGTTCATGAAGTTCTAGCTGGAGGAGTTAATGAGTTCTTTAGACTGATTCAGCTGACCAGATCCAGGTGTATTAACCTGCAAGCTGACTCCTATTCTGTTCTCTTGTGACAGTAACAATCTACATTGCTGAAGGGAATATATGTCTTTCTAACATTAGATTTACACTAAGTCTCTCAAGAATCTGAATTTGATTTTGTAGACCCTAAAAAATTGCCAATGCTGGCTCCTTTACTGATCTAATACTAAGTCTCTCAGTCCTGTAACTCCCCTATTTTAAGAAGGTGACAGGTTACTTCCTTTTTTCTATAAGATACAGAGAAGATAAATATAGCAAAGGCTTTTAAGCTTTCAAATACTACAGTTCAGTGTGAAATACTTGAAGTAGATATATGCTAACTAAATACAGCATATAGCAGTTCCCATTTACAAAGATAAGAAAAAAGATATTTTGTTTTAATTTTTTTATGTATCGCCCAGAATTCCACAGCCCTATCTCCATACTTACTCTAAAAGTGTGAGAAAGAGCTACGTGTTTAAAGACTGCAGTATCTCTTATTTGGTTAATGTCCTACAAGTATTTAAATGAGTCATTTGATGGCTCTGCACTTCATGATTGGTTAAGCTATTTAACATACTTTATTGCTTCTGTGATTTATTGCCTGGTGAGGACACTCAAGAAAGTCTGAGAACCTCTTTGGGGTTTATTGAGCTGGTACATATTTTATGCTGATTTCAAATAAATCAATGTCTATTATAGCATTAAAAATGGGAACATTGGAAAGAACGTTGAGGAGAACTATTTCCGGAGCTTTGTGTTCTGCTTCATGCATAAAGCATGAGGGCTTCATTAACATGGAAGTATG
The DNA here is from genome assembly GCA_035583135.1 of Lophotriccus pileatus. Lineage (NCBI taxonomy): Eukaryota > Metazoa > Chordata > Aves > Passeriformes > Tyrannidae > Lophotriccus > Lophotriccus pileatus. The sequence goes on from JAWWES010000115.1 coordinate 110,011,588, forward strand.
TGCATGTGAACCTTTGGGTCCTTATTAATCATTTTGTGACTAATACATGGAGCTCAATGATTCCCATAAGCTTCTCTAAAAGAAACCATAATGTATACACTGTGTGAGATGGTTCCCCAAAGGAGCATGTAACTGTAATGTCTCAGATACCCTGTGGGTAGGCATCTCTTGATGGATGCACTGTTCAGCATGTCCTTCCCTGCCCCATTCATTGCTTTTCAAACAAGACCATCAAGAAATATAGCAGAGCATCACCAGTCCTTATTTTGTTCAGCTGGCACCTTGGTCATTCGCAGACCTCAGGAGTTCTGTTGTTGATTAAATGAGAGTGGGACTGAATCAGAAACAAAATTAAAAAGAAAAACCTGTGTAAGCTTATTGACCCAGGACTTCACTGTGATGTAAGTGCTCATGTGGATGGAGTTAAGGTTTCAGGATGATTAAATCACAGCTCTTTATCTTGGCAGTTTACTGTAGACCAGGAGCTCTTCTCTGAGCACCATTGTGAGATTGGAGAAAAATAATGAATCTCTAGTTTGTGCTAAATGAGAGTAATAGGGTAAACTACAAAAGTCTCCCCAGGTGTTTCCTGGAGTGCTCATTCCCAACAGAGGGCAAGAAGGACAATGTCATGATAGTGCTGAGTGTTCTTTCAAGAAGTCTTTTGCAGTCTCTTCCAGCCTTGTGCACTCGGGAAGTTTAACATATCTACTCTCTGCTTCATGGGCTGACCTCTGTGGAAATCTCTTGACTAGTTGTATCTTCTGATTTTGGCAGATTCCTACCTACTCAATGGATATAATAATTTTGTCAGTTTTTTCCCTGAAGCAATTTCACCTGGACTGTGTCTTTATTTTGCTCATGAGAATGGCGAGAAAAGGATCAGTTGTGAAACATTTTAACTTTCTCCAAACCTGTTTTCCTGTTTTGAAAAAATACTAGATTGCTCTCTTCTTGGCAAATCCTGCTCGTACTGGCTGTTACTCATGTCCTTAGTATTTTCTAGGTGTAATAATTTGTTCACTTGCTCATTCCAGAATTTTTCTGGGGCTAAAATGTAAACTGCCTGTCCTATGGTTCCTTGGCTTCTCTCTTTGCCTTTTTTTATAATGGATGCTATTTCCAATTCCAGTTTTTCACCTTTCTGCCAAAGGCTTGTCAAAGATAATTGCTAACACTTGTAAGACTGCTTTACCCTGCTCTTCCAGGCTATGTGTGTTTGTGCAACCATTTTGGTACAATAAGAGTGGATCAGTCCTAAGAACCACTTAGTCTCAGTGACCACACTCTGCTTCTTTGGGTTTTTCCTCAGACTAGCTCTAGCCTGATCCCAGGGACTTCATGTCCATTAATAACTGCTAATTAACACTCTCAAAGTGTGTCTTCCTGTTTAGTTTCATTCTGAAGCCTGAGCCTGTCTGGAAAGAAAACCAGAACACAGTAAATGTAGATGATTAGGAGATCCTCTATAAAAGTGCATTCCCCAGATAAACTCAAGGGATGTGGAGGTGCACTCTCAGCATCCTAGATCAGAGATCATCAGTCTCAACGAATCTGAGAATAAATAAATCATGGAACTACTCATTGTTCATGATGTTGATCATTTTAGGCCTTTAAATGAAAAACCGATTGAAAAAGGTGTTAAATGTATTCTTGTGTCAGCATCATCTAACAATAGTTCTTTCTCTCTGTTGGGTAATTGGCCAGCTCTCCTTGGTTCTTTTCTTACTGCTGGTGAATCTGTAGAATGAATTCTTCATACACTGTATGTTTATTGAAACTTTAACCCCATTTTGGGTTTTGTCTTCTCTGACGTTATTCCTGACATCTTTCTGCTCTTCCCATATACCCGTCCCAGTAACCTGTCCTCATGTCCACTCCCTGTATGCTTCTTGTGCTTGAGATGCCAAGGGTTCATGCTTTACCCAAGCAGCCTGCTCCTGTGCTTCCTCTTGTTCCTCTGCACAGGTTAAGACCTAATACTAGAGCATGAATTTGGACACAATGGTCACTTAAGATCTCCTATGAGGACAGGCTGAGAGAGTTGGGGTTGATTAGCCCGGAGTAGAGAAGGCTTCATGGAGACCTCTTTGTGATCTTTCAGTATTTACAGGGGGCTTGTAAGAAAGTTGGTGTTACAACTCAACCTACCAGGCAGGAGCAACTTCTGTTTTATTATTAAATCCCTTGGAGTGAATTAAAGTAAAATGGTACTAGATGATCAGTGTTTGCAGATAAACATATAGGATTTATTTTAGAACAATCTGGTTGCAAAGGAAAACAGGTAAGTAGCCGTTTTGGTCGTAATACAGCCAACACAAGAAAATGTGTAAGGGAAAAGAGAGAAAGAGAGAGAGAGAAAAAAAAGAATAAAGGTTTATATTCACCACTTCAGATGTCATCCACCAGCTTGGTTGTTGCTGTCCCTTGTGTCTTGGTCTGTCAGGGAGTGGTGAGGGAGAGACAGCTTTGGACAGCTTGTTACAGTAGCACTGTTTTCATGCAATTAAATAGTCCAGTTCCTCACAGTTGGGGCCAAACCTTTTATCAGGGCCTGTTGTGACAGGACAAAGGGGTAGTGGTTTTAAACTGAAGGAGGGACAACTTAGATTAGGTATCAAGAAGAATTGTTTTACAGTGAGGGGGTGCAACACTGGCACAGGTTGCCCAGAGAAGTGGTGGGTGCCCCAGCCCTGGAAACATTCCAAGTCAGTTGGAACGGGGCTCTGAGTAACCTGATCTAGTGAAAGGTGAATCTCTCCTAGCAGGGAAGTTGGAATAGATGACCTGTAAAGATCCCTTCCAACCCAAACCATTCTATGATTCATGATTCTGTGATCTCTTCCAGCCCTTTATTTACATGATGCTGTGATGGTTTTCTTTGTGATGCCGCAGGAATAATTTAGCAGTATTGCTCCTTGGAGAATCACAGTCTGTTCCAGTAAGACTGTTGCTTCAATGGGCAAGAAAGGAAGAAGAACATGACCTTTGTCCAGACCTGAACCCAAGGGTATCCAGGATTTCAGGTCATCCAGGAAGAGGGTAGGATGGCACATATAGCCACAGAGCTGTGTTTGCAGAACAGCACTTCATAGCAGGTCATGAATAGACATGAGTGAAATTTAGCAACTGGTCTGGCTGAGGATTAAAAATTCTATGAGTCAACAGACTGGCTTTTAACCAGAGGGAGTCATGTCTAGCATCCTACAGCAGCTGAAAACCTACTATAGCCTTGCAAGTATCCAAAACCTTATGCAAAAGCAGAGATTTATTTTTTTTTTTGTGGTGCTGTGTGTGTTTGGTTTCTTCTCTTTTCTTTTTCTTTTTCTTTTTTTTTTTTTTTTTTTTTTTGACAGAAGTTGTTCTGAGGACACAAAGTTCTCATCCAGAATCAGAAGTCATGGCTTGTGTTACAAGAGTACAGGACGACTGGCAAGAAACATAGAGCCCATGAGAACAAACTAGCAGCACAATGGATTTGCAATATTTAATCAAGTTCTTGATGATCACAAATCTTGCAACACATTCCAAAACTACTAAAAACGCTATACAGAAACCAGCTGAGCCAATATTTAAAGCCTTTTTAATTTAACAGAACCCATTTTTTATAGTATCCAGGATATGTTTCTGGCTTTCCTACTTGTCACATGATCTCCTGTCCAGATGTGCTGGTGTATATCTAGTAGTGGACCAGCCAAACCACAGCACTTTCCTCCTGCTTGTAGCATGTTACTGTAATTCAACCATACTTCTCCCAGCTACAGAAGCACTACATTAATGTGTGGTATAACAACAATAACACAGGAGGGGATAAAGCTAACCATAACTTTAACTATGTATCTAAAAATAATAATAATAATAATGGAGTGACCCTATTCGAAGAGGTTAATTTGTGTGAAGAGTATAAAATCCAAATATGCAGTTATTTTGCAAACTTCCCCTTTTTCTCACCTGCAACAGAAAATTTATGCTGAGGAGAAGATTTCCTGCAGTTTTCTACAGGAAATTAGCCTCCCCTTTGTTTAGATCCCACAGATTGTACTGTGTGCTCATGGGCAGCCAGCTCAGGTCTCCTACATTTCTGCTGCCTTTTTTTTTTTCTCAGTGGTGGCTGCCACGAAGGAGAAGGGAATTCCAGGCTTGTGGGTTAATTATTAACACAGTTAAGCCTGGCAGCATGCTCAGAATTAGAAAGGAAAGGCCTGAGGGCTGATTCTTCCCTCCTGTTCACAGGATAACCCCACCGGTCTGACTGCGACCTCCCAAGGCAAGGGCTGTATCCACACTGCCCCACGGAAAGTTAGTGGGATTCTTATGAATGGCTCCATTAGGAGCCGCATGGGCTCGATGCCAAAGAAATCAGTGGAGTTGCTTCTGATTTACACGGGGATAAGCATGAGGGTGTATTAAATCCGTAATCCTCGTCCCCGCAGAGGCCAGGAACTCGGCGGCTGGGTCATGCAAAGTGCCACGGAGAACCCCCCGCTGCCAGAAGGCATCGAGGACCCATCCACGCCAAAGAGCATTGTCCCTGCTGACCCAGGGATGTACCAGGCAGCTTAGGAGCTGAGGAAAAGGGGGTTCGGGTGATTTCACCTCGTGTGCTTTCTCAGTCTCCACCACCCCAGGACCTCGGTACTTCATCTTGTAGATCGTTCCTGTGCCTTAGGAAGGTGGAGTAATGTTATTTTAAGGAAAATGAGGTCCAGGCTCTTCCTGCCTGGCTTGGCACATGCAGCTTACATGGCAGACGAGTCTAAATGAATTAGACATCCCCTGCAGTCAGTGCAGAAAGGAGGCCACCAAGACCTCACTGCCTTCTGAGGCAGTAGAGCTACTACACTTATTTATGTCCCTAATTTAGATGGCCTGGCTCTAGCCAAGAAACACGATGGGATATTTTAAGGGTATGAAGCATTTTTTGAGGAAAAGTTAAGTACCTAATTCCTGCTGAAAGCTGAGGAAATGATGAGTCAAGCTCATTTGGGTGACTTTGAAAAGTTCAGTGATCATTTCTTCACTTTTGCAGAACTGCCACTATATCCTCTGGTTCCGTAATGGAGTTCCTTGGCATTCTGGAAACTTGAACAGAGATCCCTGGATTACACCCTCAGCAGTGATCCTCTCTTTTCTTCTCTTTACTTTTACCTTCACTGCTTGCTCTTCATCTTTCCTGACTGACATCAGTCTGATATCTTTAGTTCTTGAGTGCCAATAAGTTTCTGCCTGAGCACTGATAGTGAAGATTTATTTCTCCATTTTCATGTAAGGAGATCTTCACACACACACACACACACACAAAAAAAATTGTATATGTTTATTGTTCTTAACATGGATTTGTTCTAAAGAAGGAAAAAATAAAACAACAACTAGATAATATTTTTTTTTGTGAAATCACTGACATTGAGACACCTCCTCCAGGTTCTCATTTATTCCCTTAATAAAATAATTTTTAAAAGTCTTTCACTGACCACACAGCATTAACCTTCAAGCAGGAAGGGAATTGACTACTTTTATTATTTCATCAGTGTTTTCTAGCTTGGCCAGGCAGCTACTGCTAAGAGGGTGTGTGTGTAAATATACATTATGATCACATTACAAACCACTGCTAAGCAGACCCAATGCAGACTAAAGGATCTGCAATCAGAAAAGGGTTCCTGCAGTCCTGGAGTCAATGGAAAGGTACCTTCCAACTTCAATTAACAGCAATTTTTATGGAAGGGTGGCACCTTCAAGGTCAGTGTGTCTGTATCCCTGCCTTATGTTTGTACCCCTGCCATTGTGTCAGCACAGTTATCCCTAACTGGTAAGTTTTATCTGCTTAAGCTGTATTGATAAAGAAAGTTTTATCCACGCATATATTACAGAATGAACACTGCCTGGGGAGTGTAAACTGGGCCAATTCTATCTTATGCATTACCAAATGAAAGTTCCTAAATTAGAGTTATGAAGTTGATGCTTTCTGTGCAGAAGAATGACAGAATGGTTTGGGCCAGAAGGGACCTTAGAGATCATCTTGTTCCAACCCCTTTCCATGGGCAGTGGTGTCACCCACTAGACCTGGTTGCTCAGAGCCCATCCAGCCTGGCCTTGAACACTCCCAGAGAAAGGTGCAATGCATTCTGGATACTGCCAGACCCTATTGCTAGAGCCATGAGGGAATAGTAATAAATATCTCCCAGCAGCTTTCCTCTTGGTTTCGCCCACTTCAGCAAACATGAGATAAAACATCAGACGTTGCCAGTAAATGATTGTTACTTGCACAAGGAAAAACCCTGCAACTCACTGTACTGACCCTGTTATTTGCTCAGCTCTAGCTGACAGAGAGTTAGAGGAAAACAAATACACACGCCCCAAAAGCACATCAATATGTCTTTTTATCACATTTACATGCTTTTGAAAAAAGTTTATATTGCAAAAAGACATTTTCCACCCTACCTTTCTTTTCAAACTGAATGGATGGGAGTCAGTGGATTATTCATGAATATGTAAAAATTTAAACAGAGCTTGAACTCACCATAAGTTCATTCCTCAACTCTCGGTGCTAAAACCAGCCTGGTCCCTATGCCTAAACATCTTATTCTAGATTTCTTTTTGTGGAATCATGATGCCAATAATCAGTCCTATATACTCATGGAAGCACATGCCTCTGCTATATCTGGGCTTCCCAAAGCCTATTTTAATATTTCAGTTCATCTGAACCATCTGTATTCTCAGTTGGCTCACATAAAAGGCAGCTGAAATGGAGATAATAGTTCAGGTGTGCAGAGCACATCTGGTTTCAGGTGCCAGTGAAGGCATTTGTCATTGAGAGCCAAGGCCATACTAAAAGACCTCTGTTGCTACTATGTGACAAGTACTTGATAGACATAGATAAAAATACCGTCTTTTCCCCACAGAACTCATGGTCCAAAGGAGGGTGTCCACCATGAAAGTGCATTATGGACTGTGTACAGGGAAAAGGGATAGTGGAAGGTGGACAGTAACTTCTGAGACCCTGAGTGTATCTTTTAATCATTATTTGAGAAGAGAGTAGAATTAAGATCTTTTTGCATGACTGGTGTTAGGGAAGGCAGCCTTTTCTGAGATTTTAGGAGATCTTAAGCTCTGCAGAATAGGGTAGCTTGATACAACAGGGCTGGGAATAAGGTCAAAACAGAGAGGCAACAGCATCAGTAAAAGCCTGGATGTTGCTGTCATCTGCAGCTGCTTTGGTGACAGGAGGAGGAGGAGGAGGTTACTTCAGAGACAGAGCCAAAGACCTTCCTGTAGAAGCTGAAGATGATTTCTTCAGCTGTGACTTTTATTAGGATACCATTTGCTCATGAACCCAGACAAAGTAAAAGTTTTATAAATTTGAACTAACAAACTTACCTCTCACAAACACAGAAGTAAACTCTCAGTTTGCTCCCTTTTCCCTTCTCATCCACATCTCCACCTCACTCTCTGCTCCAGCTCCACCCCAGCAGACCTCATTGGATGATTCTCAAATCATCTTTTTGACAGTGGGACACAGATAGTGATGCCTTCTCCTGGCAAACCAGGCCCCTGCAAACAATGCTGCTTTTGTTAACATTATTTTAATTTCCTGGATCCTCTTAATCTATGAAAGGGAAGATGGGCCCTAAAGGTATTTGGAAGACATCAGTCCTTCAGAGGTATTTCCTTATGCAGCCTGAAGGATAGATCCAGCAAGGGTGTGAACACTTTTCAAAGGGATTGAAGCAAGGACGTTACGTAAGGCAGGGAAAAGGATACCCCCACAGGATCCCTGGCTGTTCCCTGAAATTGCCAGAGACTGCAATCAAAGGGAGACATCTTTGTAAATGGTTTGAGAATAATTTATAACACTTGACTTCTTTTTATCTGTTTTTCCTGTAGCTCAAGCTATTTATGTGTTGTGATAAACGCTCAACCAGTGTCTCTAAGTGGCCTTACAACATTACACAGGCTGGACTGCCCAGGCTGCCGACAGGCTTTCTGGAGAACTGAGCCTGTTTTGTTTGGGCACATGGTTTAGACCCAGAAATGAGAAAAACAAGAGCAAGATCCCAGATCTGCCACGATTTCGACTTCTGCAACCCTTTGCTCTCTGCAAGTTGTGAGACATGGGGGAATTGTGGCTGCCGGCAGCAGATGCTCTGTTTTACCAATCCAACACAGTAACCAGCAGCCCTCGCCAGTTTGTTTTCCTGTTTGTTGAAATCCTAGCTGCCCATAACTTCTGAAAAATATTTTTAAGGGATTTTAGCAAAGGCCTTTTGCATGGGAGTTATTTTGCGTTTTGTGGACATCGTCACATACAGAAGTATTTTCTTGATTAAGTGGAAGCTTTATTAAGCTCTCTCACAAGATTATATTCCTTCTTCTTCTCCACATCTCTTTTACAGTATGACCTCACTTTAGATTACTAATGCAGCCAGATGCATCCTGGATAATTTGGCTTCATGCAAAGTGTCGTTTCCCTGCCATCTCTATGTTGATACAGTTGTTGATAAAGTTGAACACTATTCAGTGATTAAACCAGGACCAAATCTCATCTCTGCATTTGTGAAGGACAATTCTGCTATGAAGAGTCATCATGTACAAAAATGTCTCCATTTTACTCAACAGATACCCTGTTCTGATGTTGCTGACAATGATAGCATTCCCATTTCTCTTTAGGCATGACCTCTTGATGCTGTTGAGACCTGGCTGGAAAATGCTTCCTGGCATGAGCATGGTTTGAGGAACTCAGTCCCATTGACCATCCAGGGTGTTCAAAGATTACTGACACATTGCCAGAAGGTCCAAATAAAGAGGAATTTTAAAAAAGTGAATTAGAGTTGTCACAGTGATCTGATTAAAAAGAAAGCGTAAGAGGGAGAGAAAGTGAAAAGTTTAGGAAGCGCTAATTCATGGTATGGCATGGAGTTCCAGTAGGAATCAGGGATTCATGCTATTGCATACAGGTGGACCACAAGCATGCCATCAGTTCTGACTCACATCTGCAGCAATCCATGTCTTATGCCAGAATTTTTACCACTTGTGGTGAACAGAACAGTTGATACCACAGTGAAGTGACTACATAGTTTTTAAATGGCTCTTTCTTTCCTCCTCACTGTACATCATGGATTTGTCTACAGCAAAAACACATGTTCTATTAATTGAGTTCAAAGTGGGGAAAGAACCAGCAAAGGTTTAAATTACAAGTAGAAAGAAAGAAGTTTGCAAAGCAAGGCCAGTTCTGTGACCTGCTCTCCCAAATCCCCCACTCCTTCCAAAAGGTGTTCAAGGGTTTTGCTTGCCTCAGACTCTGCAAAGTTCAGCCCTTCCTAATTTAATCACTTAAACTCTGTTTAACTGCAGAATCCAGCATGCTCACAGCTTTCTGTAGATGGTTATCAGATCTCCCTCAGCCCTTATTTAGCCAAGATGCATACATGACATTCTTGTAATCCTTGTAAAATCAAGGCAGACCAATCTATTCAGTTTTGAATGTGCACAGATATGTATCTTCTCCCAAATCTATCAGTGACCCACAACAATTTATTAGCTGCCTTAGCCATCTACATAAATCCAGTAGAGGGAGGCATTACACAGATGTGGTTCTACAGCTGAGGAACTATCTTCAGATATTTGGGGTCACTAAAATGAAGCAAGGTCACAAACAACCAAAGCTCTGTCTGCTTTAGTGGCCAGGTCGATATGGAAAAGAGAGGAGGTTTTTAAAGGAAGGAGGAAACATGCTTCATGGGATGGCAAAAATTAATATCCCAGTGCTTGAAGTGTTTGAGAGAGAGATGAAATTACCATAAAGGGAGGGCACTACGGGAAAAATAATCTCTGATTTAGATGTTCCAGAAAATGTGCAGAATAAAGCTTTTCTGTGAAATTCATGCATGCATGAAACCCGTAGTGTCTTGTGTTGATTTAGCAGATACCACTCATGTAACTACACATGTTATTTTCTCATCCATTTAGCAGCCTTACAAAAAATTTGGTAAAGTGTAGTCTTACTTACTTACTTATTGTGCCTGTTCTTATTTCTGCTCTACCACTTGAGTTACAGCTGTGGTAGCAGGAAAAGTTGTTATAAGGCAGGTCACTTACCCTGCAACATGCATGCTCCCATTGGGAGCCCTCAGAATCAAGTTCTCATTATGAACTCTATTTTCACCTCCCACATTGTGAGCAGTAGAATGGGGGGGGGGGAGGGGGAAGGCTTTTGGCCTGTAAAAAATATAGAATTTCTTCCTTAGGAGAAATGAATTGAAAACTAATTTTCAAGGAAGCAAAGCTTTCTATCAGCAGTACCATTATTTCTTATTATTGTTTTGAATGGCTTTAGCACCTGGGACCTTCATCTGTGCTCAGGCACTGCAGCTTGCTGCAGGCTGGGCCAGGGGAAAAATGTCTCTCTAAATAGGCAAAGAGAAGGAGCATGGTTTGCTCCCATTTTACAGACCTGGTAAAAGAAGATGTTAAGGGAGTTGTCCACGTTTATGCTGCCAGCAATGCAACCCAGATCTCTTGAGTTTGAGTCCAGTGCTTTAACCACAAAACCCTCCTCTCTCCAGTTTCAGTGTTTAATTAATGATGATGATGTCTGCAGCTTCCTCTTATCAAGCCATCCTTTCATCAGTGATGGTATTGTGGTTATTCCCCTGCCATGTGTGTGGCTGTCTTCCAGTTATATCACCAGCTCCTAAAATCATGTTTGCAAGCGTAGAATTTGCTAATCTTTCACAAGTCCCATCTTAAATGTGAAGCTGAACTCTACTTTCACTGCACATCCATTTTATTCTACTGAAGAATGTAAAGCAGTAATGGTAAAACTTCTTGGGATACATGGATTAGCTGAGGTTTCCAATACCACCTGTGTTGCCATCTAGGTCTATCCTTTTCTTCCTACCACCAGTTCAGCACTGCAGCCAGTTTTACCAAGGATTTGAACATCAATGGAAAATGGCCTCTGTCCTTCATGCCATTTCTAGCTGAATTGGAAGAGAAATGTCACTTGGTCCTGGAGGTTTTTCAGGTATGGGTGTTTTGTCTTTATTCCCTATTATGGCAAGTCCCCTTATTCTATGGTTCCACAATATTTATCGCTCTCTTTTGTGAGCATCAAGGGAAGAGCTTTGTAGGGATTGTTTGCCACCTCCACCACTCCCCTCTTGTTAAAACAGGATTAGATTCATGATCAGGACAGAGACCTGAATCAGAACCAGTTGTAGACCCTTCTATCAGCTCTTCATCAAGCTGAATGCACTACACAGCATGTCAACAACATTATTTTTACTGATGCTGCTCAGAGGTGATAAAATAATACTTCATCATATCACTCTAAGTGGATTTGCTTCATTATCCATCTTATCTTACTTTAGTTGACCTTTTCTTGGATAAACCTTCAGTCTGGGGGTCTGGAAAGAACATGCCTCTGTCAGGCAGTTGGACTAAATGATCATTGTAGATCTCTTCTAACTGAAATATTCTATTCTATTCTATTCTATTCTATTCTATTCTATTCTATTCTATTCTATTCTATTCTATTCTATTCTGTTCTGTTCTGTTCTGTCATCTTTTGGTGAAATGAAAAAAAAAAAAAGCAAGCTTCATTTCCACGTGTGATACACTGTGGGTTCATAGGAATGCTTTTGCTTGTAACAGACATTAATTTCACATGCACCACCAAGATATTATTTTGCATATTCTGTGATCAAAAAGAAACAGAAGAGGTTTTAAAATTATTGAGTGAAATCTCTATAGCTGCTGCATGAATAAATAAAACAGACCAGGGCTCATGTCCAGCTGAACATGGCATAGCTCAATTCACCTCCAGAGCAGGGTGGCCACATCCAGTCTGTGGGGAGACATCCTTGATCCACACCAATAACCAGACCTAAACACTACTGTGTTGCTGGCTAACCTGGAAAAAAGTAATTCTGGACTGTGCACTGACAATTTATCAGTCTGGAAAATCATAGGCCAAGGCTTGTGCCCATTCCCTGGGTCTTTGAAAAGCACTGACACGGCCCTCGTCTCTGGTCCTAGCCTTACATTTGTCTTCATTTCTTAGCAAGATTAGGAGAGAGTAGGATACTTATAAGCCTCAGTTCAGCCATGCAGGGTCCTACTGTGTGGTCTGGGTGTGCAATGGGTAGCATTTCTCAAGGTAGAGGAAAATGGTCTCCTTTTGGTCTCCAGCTCCTGCCTACAAACACCAAGGCCAAATGAAGTCCCTACGGACTAAGAACAAGTCTCAGAGTCCAAATTCATTCCTGTCTGGCCTGAAAAAAACTCAGAGAGATGGAATAACAGTGACAAATAAAAGTCATGGCATGACTGTGAATGGGGCTCATCTCACCAAGCATTTGATGCCCACAGTGCAAACATTTCTGTCTTGGAACTTTCTTCATCAAGAGAGGGAAACAAACTCTTGCTACAGCACAATAAATGTAAAATGTTTTAAACATTTACTTTCAGATTAAATCGACCATGCCCTAGAAGGGTCTGTTTTATTGTCCATTGGTGGCTGATCTAGACAGTTAACTCAGATGGAGCCAAACACACGTGGTCACAGGGTTTGCTGCCCTTGTGCCTGGCTTACAGGTGGAGTGGAAGCAGCAAAATGTGTGACACCAACAAGAAACCAAGATGGGGAGAAGTGAAGAGAGGGGGCATCCTATGGAGACATTTGTCCACTGGAGATGTTTGGTTCCATTCTAAGGTCTGGTTAATGCAGTGGGGCATTCAGTGTTTGCCTCATTACAAAAGTGTTACCAACTCACCATTAGTTTTTTTTTTTTTTTCCTGAATTAATGCCATTTAATTATTAGATTCCCTGTTTATGAATGGGAAATATTGGCTAGGATACCTATGGGGAGTATTTGGTTTCTTAAAGTTTCTGGGCTATTTTTTCGGATGAATTTTATCCGGTAATTTTAAGGAAAAGAATTAGATACTCAATCTGGCCTTCACTACTGCCAGCAATACCTGGCAGGCTGGTTACACACACAGAAAATCTCATCTGTCATCAGTAAAAAGTCAATCCTGTAGTCCACACCAGGGCACAATTCCCACCCAAGGCACCACGAAACCCTCAGGAATAAGGAAGACTGAACTAGGCTCTTATTTTGTCCAGATTAATCTCTTCTTGTGTTTTGGTTTTCATCTCTTTTGACAGAAAATAAAATTTGCTGTAGTTGACCATTTGAGCATCAGCCTGTCTCTAGGTCTGAGACTGGCACACACCCAGTGTTTCAATTAAAGCCAGAAGACTGAGAGGGAGAGCAAGAGCAGTCCTTGTAAAGACCCTGTCATCCAATTTTGCAATGTTCCAGAGAAGGAAAAACTTACTTACAGACCCCTGTGGTTACCTTGAAGCATGAAATTTGATTACCTTTCTCCTCTAACTGGTCATCAAATAATCCTACCATTTTTTAACTCCAACCAAAGTATCTGACTCACTGATCTTCTATAGAATGAATTTATCAGTCTTGCTTTGTCCTTCATATGGTTTTTGCACTTTCTTTTGCATCTGCTGGAGTCCCAGTTTAGCCTTAATGCACTGCTGCTTTAGAGTGTTCATTACACTCAGACAGCATTAATTGATCTTTGGACATACTCTCCTTCCCCATCTGCTTCACTGATTTGTTCCATTCAATTTTGTCCAACACTTCTCACATCAAATTGTGCTGTAATTTCCTGTGCTGAAGTTCAGCATCCTTTGTGTTCGACTCCTGGGTCTCTCCATAGTTCTAATTACAAACCTGGAGGATTTAGCTGGAATTTTAATGGCAATATAATAGTAAGCCTAGAGCCAAAACAAGTACTCTGTATTTTGGAACTACCATGAACTCAAAGGCAGACCAGGCAGTGGGCTTTAAACACAAGTGTGCAAAAAACATTTAAGGAGACCTAACTTAAATTCTTTTTTTTTCTCCTTGATGGACTCGTTTTATTAGGGAACGTTTAATTTGTTAAATTGAAATATTCAGACACTTTAAAGAGAAAAGACTCCAAAAATGTAGTGTGTGTTTCATGCCAAAATGTTATTCCAGAGTTTGCCACCCATCTGTGTTTCAGTAGGAATTCTTGCCTCCCACTCCTTGGCACTGGCTCAAAACTCTTTTTCTTAAAGGAGGTGCTGAAAAAGCATCTGAGTATTAATTTGTCTTTTGTGGGAGGTTTTAGTGTTGTTATAAATCACTATAAATCACAAATCAAGCTTTAAATGGGAGACTTCATAGGCTGGTCTCACTGCATAAGGCTGTGAAAATGAAAAGCTTAAAGCTAATGTTATCTTGATGTGTTGCATTTAAATTGCCTTCAGCAGACTCAGTGGCCTGGTTTTGCCAGTGTCTGACCTGCTCCTACAAATGGCGAAGGGAAGTGCAGTGAGAATCTCCTCCTAGAGTGATGAGCAGGATTCAAAGCTCCATTTGTCAAGGACCACATTCAAATTTATTGGATGGACTTTTCCACGGGGATCTCATATCCTTGCAAGCGTTATTGGTAAATTACCCAGTGCACAATCTGAATTTAAGATCTTAAGCACCACAGCGGCACTTCTTGTTCTGATAGCAAATACGTGTGGTATGTACAGTCCTGAGTGTTTCAAACTCCCAGACAGAGACCTGGTAACACCCTGTATTTACATGACATTTTTCATTCTGAGCCTGATACACTGACCATGTGTAGGTAATTATCAGTAATCATTGCTAATTGTTTTTACAATTCTTTTTCCACTTTGGGATCAACTTTGAAACAGCAGCTTAACATGAGCTCATCTAAACCTAGACTTTGTGAAGACAACATTTCTGAATAGGAGCTGTGCAGGGAGTCCAACGAGACAAAAGCGTTCCAAGTTGGAGCATGGCCAGGACACCAAAGCCATTGCTAAAAGTCATGGGATCTTTAATGCCCACAAAGTGGTCAGGACCTCCACTGAGTTTTATGAGTGTAATGTCTCACCCGAAGAACAACTTCTTCAGCAGCACAGTACCCCATTGTACTGCACTGGACTCGTTCATGTGCAGGGAGAAGAGTACCATTCACTGAGCCGCTCATGCCAACGCGTCCGGCAGACCAGACGGTCTTAGGGCGCCGTCCAGCCCAACAGACCACCTGTCTTGGCTCACCACACATGTGGCTGGACGCCAGTGGGAGATGGCAGAGCTCTCAGCTTTCTCAGATAAAGATGTTTTTTGGGGCCTCATGGGATTTGTCCATCTCTACTTGAATTTTGTTCATACATTCATGCTTCGGCTCAACAGTTTGCGGAGCTGAGGGGGAATGTGAATGAGGGCTGGAATGCTCTTCCTTCGGGTCTACAGCAGCTGGGGTTAGCGCCCGAGCCCTCTGGGCGGTCCAGTGATAATGGGCTACTGAGAAAACACCCTGAATCAGTACATCCCAACACTGCCCAGCCCAAACTGCCTTTTACCGCTTGGGGCCGTGCTTCGGGTGACCTAGATACACACTTGAAAAGCTGTTGAAATTGCCTTTCCACCTTCTTTTATACTGTAGATCCATCTGTTTCTGTTGATGTGAGGACCCTGCTGTGAGTTTAGCCTAGCAATGCTGAACTGGCACAACTTCCACAGGACAAGAACTGTGTAAAGCCCAGCATAGGTTAAAGCATGGGCTCTCTCAGTTTTCAATTTCCTCTGCCATTTAGAGGTAGCCACAGGACCCTGTTGCTTCCTCCAGTGGCTTTTGAACATTTCTCTGCCCACATCCAACAGATTTACAGCAACTCTCTGCAGAAAAGAGGAAGACAAATTGAAACCTTTAGGTATGTGATGAATCTGCAGAGTTGCTATAGTATGTCAAAGCAACTGCAGTAATTATGGGACCAAAATCACTACTGGCAGTTCAACTCACTGTCCCCACTCACTGCTCACGTAGCCTATCTATGCACACCATCCATAGACGGGATCAGGAGTGAAGGCTGGTCCATTGTTTTCTGCAAAGGGAAAGGTGAAAGATTAACTAATTTAAATAAAAACAACTTTGAAAATTTCTCTGGGGGATTTACTCAGAGTTTAGAGGCCTGTGTACATAACTGAGTTTTCACTGATACCCAGCCAGAGACAGGTCCTGGGAGCATGAATATCTGAGCAACTGCAGTGAAGAATCTAAGAAAATTTCAGGCTAAACCGGGAGATTTTCAACAAATCAGTGTGTGGTCAGTAGAAGTACAAAACCAAGCAGACTGGATGCTACCTGGGTTTGAAATTGGATTTTAGATATCTAAATCCTACTGTGGTTGGGATTTTGACTGGCCAAATACTGCCCAGAGAACACAAGCATCATATAACATGGACTAATGTGGCTTAGCAGGTGTTGCTTCCAGATAACATCTGGAAATCATGGAGAATTATCTGAACATGACCTAACCATGATGCAACACAAAGAATAGATTTCAGAGTTTGGATTTAAATAAGAAAATTATGAGTAAGAATAGAGAGTGTACCTACCAGGGCTCATGTCATGGTAGAAATCTTGTGGGTTGTCTTTGAGTTTTGCATCTGGGTCTGGTCTCCAGCCTTCCACAGTGAAATAGAAAAGGGTGCAGAAATTTCAAGAAAGAACCATGAGGATTCTTCAAGGATTGGATTAGGAGGATGGTTAAAGGATCAGGACCTCCCACAGTGCAGTACCCATGTAGGACAAGGTTATGGGTCTTTTGACAAAAGTTAAGTAGTGCCCACGTGGAGAAGAGAATTGAGAGCAGAAAAATCATCAGTGTAGCCAGCTACATATTACAATAAACAATGAGTGAGAACAAAAGCTAAGCAAGTCAGATAACATGGAGCATGAAATCAAAGTGTGACATGCAATTAGCTTTTAGGACCTGACATGGAACATATTCACTGAAAAATCAAAAAGATTAGGTATTACTCTTTTCAAAAAAAGTCCTTATCTCAAATACAGGTCTGAATTAGAAAGACGAGTTAAAACCCAAGAGGCTGTGGAGATAGCTGCAGATTTCCATGTCTCCAAAGTCCATGGAAGACTGAAGGCTTGGGTTTCCCTTTGTCAGGTGTCCACACAGAAGTCACGCTTCCAGTTTTTGGTTAGTATGAAAAAGAGAATCTGCCTAGGGCACACTGTCAGTGGAGAGCCAATGATATGAAAACATGGCCAAAAATATGTTTTGGTAGCATCAGCTGCACATCAGTGCTGCAGGTTATCTGTTTATCCAGGAATTTGGAAAGAAATCCTGATAGTTTGTGGGAAGGAGGGAGTAGAGGATGAAGAAAAAAAAAGGGGAGGGAAGTAAAATATTGTTGATTTTAATTTTTGCTATGGTTTGTTAATTTTGGCATGTGGGAGGTGGAATTGCTCCTGGCTTTTCTTTTATTGTGATTATACTTTTTAGTGTTGGCAAACACACCTGGAGCTGACAATAGGCGTTTTTCAGTAGTGCATTGTTATGAATAAAATAATGAAGCTAAACACAAAACTGAGTGTGTGGTTATCTTAAAGTGACACCCTAAGGCCTTACTGTTGTAGTTTCAAACCGTATAAGCCTGTCACCCTGGCAACAAATAGATAAAAGAAGAAAGATATACATTTACCTCTTGGAAGGGAGGAAACCATTTGTAGGGTCTAATTCCTGTGGTCTTTCTTCAGGTGGAAGTCCTGAGCAGTTTTATCTGAGTTAAGATCTAAGTAATGACATTGGGGTTTGGCCTCCCATTATATCCTGATTCTGTTCTTTCTTCTATCACTTAAACAACAAGCAAAAATAAATGCCTATGGAATTATGATTGCTGTAAATAACATACAGGAAGCAAGAGTGTAAAATAAGGAATGCTTTTGGGTGATAAATATGTTCTTGAATGGTACACATCAACTAAATGCTGACATATGCTGCATGTTCAGAGATACAACACTGTGGTTACTGTTTTTAATTCCCTAAACCTGTATCTTTATAAGAAGTATTTGTATAATAGTTGTCTATACTTTTATTCATATATTCATGCACACACTAACATACACAAGCATGCACATTAATAAAATGTCATTCCTCGGAGGCAAAGGCGTCTTTGCTTAAGGACTTTCAAAAGCAAGAAACTCTGAGTCTTTAACCCATAGACATATTTGAAAGCAATGTCAAAGACCACATTGTTTTTCACACTGGTTTGTTAAAATCTATGGGTCTCAGTTGGTTATTCCGTGGTAGTAACTCAAAAACCAAGACAAAACTGAGTGCATGTACTCATTGATTTGGAAGCTGTCCCAGACTTGATGAGTATAAAAGATGAAAGACACTTTTCTTTTTGCTTCCTCTCAGATTACTATTTCTACAAAAATTTCAGGTTCACTCCTAAGTCCCAGAGATCTGGGGGCACATCAGCTCAACAGACCTGCATTGCATGAGCAGTGGCAGTGTGGGAGAGGTGAATATTTTTTTTCTGAGTCCTAGGTTAGTAGCTACAAATATGAAAATGGTGGACAAATGCAAACTACTAACTACTGATGCTGTGCCAGCTGTCTTTTCCCAGTATTCAGGCTGTCATAATTTCATTGTTTCAGTCATTGCTTCAGCAAATAATTCAGGACATGAAGAAAGGGGTTAGAGTGACACTGAAGATGGAAGCCAGTCTTCCACTGGAAGACTCTCACAAAATTAGTCTTCTAAGTTTGGGAGGGTCTTGTATAAGACAGAAAATGTGCCTGTATACGCATCGTTAAAGATGAATTTAAAAGTTAACTCATGTTCAAACAAAAAATATTTAATATGTAGTTTATTTCCCTAAAATGGATTTTTTTTTTCACTGAGGTGAGTAACAGCAGTGGTTAGGCTTCTGTGAAGACAAGAAATTACAGAATTTGGGGGCTCCTGAGAAGTGGGCACTCATATTTTCAGTATTTATTGCTTTTCCTTAGGAAATTAATCCCAAAGAAAGTGCCTCTGATACTGAACAATATCCTGAAGACGTGTATCTTCACATTCATTTTTAGCAGGTGGCATCTGGGTCGAGACCACAGGAGAATAATTTAGCAGGTGGTCTTGTGAGGTGCCTCATATCACTTCTGCTTTCTGTTTGTAAGAAGAAGTGAGGGAGGTTCAGCAGAAGAATAGCCCCTACCAGGAAGGGCCGTGCCAACAGGAAGCAGTACCAGTGACTCAGAGGGTGGCACGTTCTCTGTCTGAGCCAGTGCTGCTCCCAGTCATCCCCCAAACTGGTGGTAGGAGAGGTTCAGTGGTACAGACACTATCTTTCAGAAACAGGAAGACTGATAATAACCTGAGTTCTCATGATCTGTTTTCCTCTCATTATGATTTTTCATCTAATTTTACTGCTGATTTTGGGAACTGATACTTCCTAGACTTAGCAGTTCACTGACTAACCCTGATGAATTCAGCTGAAGGAGTCTAGGAGGCTATGCTGTGAAGATCACAGAATCACAGAATAGTTTGGATGGGAAGGGGCCTTTCAAGATCATTTATTCCACGCCTCTGCCATGGACAGGGACACCTTCCACTAGAAAGGTTGCTCAGAGCCCCATCCAACTTGTCCTTCCAGGGATGGTGCCGCCACACCTTCTCTTGGCAACCTGTGCCAGGGCCTCACCCCTATCCCAGTACAGAATTTATTCCTAAATCTATTCTAAATTGACCCTCTTTCTGTTTGAAGCCATTACCCCTTGTCCTGTCACTACACGCCCTTGAAAAATCTTCAGCTAGACCAGGTTGCTCAGAACCCTGTCCAATCTGACCTTGAATGTTTCCAGGGATGGGGCATCCACTACCTCTCTGAGCAACCTGTTCCCAGATATCGAGATATTCGTTTCCATTCAAGAAACCTCTACTCTCTATCATGACTATATACATATGTATATACACACATCCCAATGAAAAAAATTAAAATATACCCTTCAGAGCCTTGTTGAAACCTCTTACAAGGAGGAGATCATGTTGAAATATGTCTTTTCTCCTCCCCTTTTATTCGCATAGGCTACACTAATGGCCTTTCAGTACTTAAAGGGGGCTTTGAAGAAAGATGGGGCCTGAAGCAATTTGACAAGAGGTAATGGTTTTAAACTAAAAGAGGGTAGATTCAAATTAGATATAAAAAAGAAATGTTTTATGATGAGAGTGGTGAAACACTAAAAAGGCTGCCCAGAGAGGTGATGGACGCCCCACCCCTGGAAACATTCAAGGTCAGATTGTATGGGAATCTGAGCAACCATATCTAGTTGTAGAAGTCCCTGATTATTGCAGGAATTTAGATTAGATGACCTTTAAATGTACCTTCCAACCCAAACTAGTCCAATAATTCAGTATTTGCTGCTCTAGAGACAAATCCTCCATGTTCCCTGAAATTTCCACTTAAAAAGAATATAAATGAAGAAACTAGCAACAGTGCTTTCCAAGAGACACCAAGACCCTCTCAGATAATTTTCTCTGTTGTGAAGACAGAGAGCTCCAGGCAGCACGAATTTCCATTGCTTCCTAGAAATCAGTGCATCCATGGCGAGTCTACATCATAGCTGACTACAGTAAAGAATGAAATATTGAAATAAATTCAGGACAGTATCTTTATCTAACGGAAATTAGGTTGGATACCTTGACTTTCATGCAAACACAGTGATTTATATTGGCCAAAACCATGGGCCAAATAGACCTTTCAGTCTTTAAAGATGCTCCAGAAAGAAATTACTAAAAATAGAAATATTATTCTAGAGAAGACTGAGTGCAAAAGAAGCCCGGGGTGAAGCTGATCAAACAGACCTTCACATGAACAATACAAATATATATATATATATATATATATTATTATGCTGGAATAACTCCAAGCTGGTTTTTCTTCCCTGAATGGATATCTGGGATATTTTTGTTCACATCTCGATAGTTTTTATTGGGCGATAATTTATAGGCCAGCTGATGTCAGCATAATCAGAGTTTAGTACAATTTCTTCTTCTTTTTGCTCAGCAGTGCTGTATTTATTGGCCTGTTAAGTTTCATTTCAGTGATGTGCAGCCTGATCCAACAGAACATAACTTTGAAAAACTCCTGCACTTTATACTCCCCCTCATGCTTCATATCCTCAAAATGTATTAAAGGATTCTAATATCACCTTCCAAGAAATAGCCAACTTTTGCTCATAAATAATTTTTAACAGTTTTGACTTTTCTGGATATTTGTAGGTTTGTTTTTTTTTTTCTTTTATTCCCACTTTGTCTCACAAAATGACAAGTTCAGGGGCAAAGCCTGATTGACTGCCCCACATTAGACATTTCACAACTGTCTAAGCATATTTCAGATGTCACCAAACCCACTCGAGAGGCATCTACGGAGTTCAACAGGTTATCATTTTCCTACTGTTTGATTTGTGGTTACTCTGCTTCAGTAACTGTAAAGAAATTAGTTCCCGGCTAGACAGGAACTGGTAAAATGAAAGTGGTGTTGATAGAGGTGTTACTGACATGGACGTGTTTTTCCCCTGTAAGTGATATTTGTCCTGTCTTGTCCCAGTGCATTTTCTAAAGTCATTACTTCTAATTACTCCACTGGCATTTTTTAACGTGTAAAAGTAATCACTTTGTCTAGAAGCATTTTTCAGCCGTTTCTTCTTGGTATTTCGGTATCTACTTTTTATGGTCTGCAATCAGCTTTCAGTAAATATAGAGCTGGCCTACTGCCTTTCTCCCATGAAGCTGCTCTTTTGTTGTTAGATGGCCGTGCATTCATGCACACACCTCTCCCACAGAAGAAACAGAGGTGAGTTGAGACTGCAGAGGTTAACACTGCTGAGGCTGACGAAAAGAAAAACTAAATCCAACTTGCACAAGTGAAATCTGTGTCAGAAAGTTACACAGCTCCTCCAGCCTCATTCATGGTACACTGAATTTGTCCTGTAATGTACCTATTTTTTTTTTCAAAACATGTGTTTTCAGGGCCGTATTTAAACTGACAATGAATACAGGTTTTCCAGGGCAGGCACGGAAAAAAAAGGCCCTTCATTATCTTGCCTATATTTTCAACCAATTCCTGCTCAGACAATAAATAAGCCAAAGAGGGATGTATTTTTCTCTTCTATGGAAATGTTGATATTTCAAACTTTTTCTTCTAAAGGTGATAAAAGCACTCAGACACAAAATTCTTTGTAGTTTGGGCATATTAAACTTTTCTTCTGAGAGGAAAAGATATCAGTTTGCCAAGTAACAGCAAGAGTTCTTTTTGTTTTACTTTAATTAGTTAAAATTATAAAATAGAACTTGCTTTTAAATCAAAACAAAACAAAAACCCCTTATGATGTTTAATTTTAAAAAATTGCAAAAGATGCCACTTGGAGTATGATCACTTTGAAATTTCGGATGAACTTTCCTTGGGAAATGTGATGAAAATGGCCCTTCCTGCAGAAATTTTTGGCTCTTGGGGCACCAACGTTTTTTTTAAAGAAGATTTTTAAAAAAGCTGTGAAGAACTTTATTAGAAGGCCCCTGATGTTTAAATATACAGGACTCAAGAATAGGAATAACTCTTCCTCTTCACTGGGAATCACATTTCCATTGACTGAAGTAAACCCTTCGATAGCTTTCAACTACTGCTTGGCTCATCCAGTCCAATTCAATAGGGAAAATGAGGACATGAGAGTTGCATCATAAGCTGATTTGGCATCTAAAGTTCAACTTTTGGCTCTAAAGTCTCCTGGTTTGATCCTGGGTGTCAGCTACTGTGTCAGCTGCCACATGGGCATCACCAGATGGCTGAGAAATTCCACCTGTGAAGCTTGAACGTGCCTCTGAAGCAACTTAGGTCATTTTTGACTGGTCTTTTCTTTGCAAATCTTTTCTCTCTGATTTCTTATTATTTGTCAAATCTTTTCATGCTCAGAAGTCTCTGAGTTCATGCACCCTATGGTCCCTGGGTGAGCGCCATGGGTAGCCAAAGGTCCCAGTAAGAGCAGCCTATGCCTGATAGACCCCAGTGAAGATGCCTGGAAGTCAGAGCAGTGCTGTCCTTTGCATCCTGAGGACTGGCTTCGTGGGAAGTGTTCCCAAAGCAGTACTGATGTGGCAGAGCACAGGAGTCATGTACTCTAGAGCATACCCTTGTAATGGTTGAGTCAGAGAAATTAGAGATGGAAAATGCACTTAGGTCACTTGGTCCATTCCCCAACTGTTTAAAGGTTGCTCCCTACAATGTGTTCTTCATTGCTTTGTCTAGTCAGCTTCCCCCTTTTCCCTGGGGGGACCATTCCACATAGTAATAGACCTCGTTGTTAGGAAAATTTTCCTGATGTGCAGACTAAATTTTCCTTGGCTCATATTCATCCCACTACTTCAGTTAAAACCTCCTAGTCAGCTCTTAACTTCTCTCTACCTCAGGCCCTTTTCTTCCACCAGAGGAAACAAATGAGTCTGATCGAGTAAAGCCCTGTGTGTTTAAAAAATAATGACATCCTTACCTCCCAAGAGTGATAGTCAGTGTAGAATTAACATAAAATGTGCAAATTGCCTCATTTTATATGGAAGAAATGAATAAGCCCCTGGAAGCTTTTATCACTTGTCTGTTGGCATGGCTTGAAAAGTCCAATGTCTACCACCATTTACTAAACACAAGGAGTCAGGTCCCATCTGGAACAGATCAAATTGCCCTAGCTGGTCAATCAAAGCACAAAGTTCCATGGAAAATTATTTCACCTAAAGGCCTGTGAGCTCCCTTTCCAATCAAGTTTAGGGAATAGAGCCATATAGCACTTCACTGGTGACATATATCATGGACTGTGAGACACAGGACTGGTGTCACATATCATGGACTGTGAGACACAGGACTGGTGTCACCAACAGTTCCACTACTTTGAGGAATCTGGGAGAAACCGTGGGGTGTGGGTTTCCACTCACAGATAGCCAAATGAACATAAAAATCCTACCAGAGCCACACAACTATCTGATGTTTTGATTCTGGTGACTGGGAGAAGAAATATCATTTTCTATTGACCCAAAATAAATACACTCAAAAAAAATTTGAGGAAATGCGTAAAGTAGCAATGCTGAGGAAACAAAATGCTTCAGTTATTTCTTGGACTACTGGCATGGGTTTAATATCTTTAATAAAATAAACATTAAGAAATAGGAACAGTCTTTGGCATTTTCCAGACTTTTTTTTTCAGGGGCCTCTTATTTTTGTTTTGTGACAAAAACAATTTGTTGCCGTCACCAAGGCTTCAGCTCATGCAAATCCACATTTTTCTGTTCAAAATATGTTTTGAATTACAGTTATAAGTAGTAAGCTCTTCATGGAGGCTGTTCCAGTAAGACCTGTCTCTGAATAAAATGAGATTTCAGCCGAAGTTCAAGATAAATGGGAAATCCAGGCTGAGTGGTAGATGGGAATGATGTAGATCAAATCAGATATTGACATTATACGATGTACAGCAAGTGTCTGGGAACCACTTCCACAAGTAAAAGCAGTAGTGAGAAATTACTGTTTCTGCCTGCCTTATTTTAGAGAGAGAATATGCAGCAGAACCCAGCAAGGGGTTGTGGTGTACTTCTCTGTCTTCAACTTCTACATTACTGAATTCCCCTTCTTTGAGAGGAAGATTTTGGTTTCATGACATCACTTGCTATTAATAATTACTTTGTACCGCTTTGGTACCTTTCCATGCTAAACTTCTCACGATGGCAGAAAAAAAAAATCATAGTCCTTGCTCTGAAAATGTACAGCTTGGGTGCAAAACAACAGGGGGGCAGAGAGCAGTCAGGATTATGGAGAAGCAGATGGACACCATCGTTCAGTGCTGTGGTCCTGGCACACCCAGGAGAAAGGACAGTCTCATCCTTTCATGACAGACTGGACAGGGCCTGAGCAACCTGGGCTAGTGGAAGGTGTCCCTGCCCATGGCAGGGGGGTAGAACTGGATGATCTTTAAGGTTCCTTCCAACCCAAAACCATTCTATAATTCTGCAATTCTATGTCATCTGAAAACCTGGCCCAGTGTATGTCACCTTTATTTCCTTTAAGACCAGTACTAATTGCTTTGTGTCTTACAGCCTAACTCTTCATGACTAAGTCAAGAGCAGGGTTTCAATGTCAGTTAAGGGGAAAAAAATTTCATGTGGGAGATGGCCAGAAGCATCCATTAAGCACAAAATATGGTGCTTTTTAACTTGCACATGGTATCCTGTGAAAGTCTCCCAGCTCAGCCACAGCTGGGAAGGTCCCTGGGTCCAGGTTTATTCAGCTCCAGTGCAATCTGGGAGCAGTGCTGCCTGCCTCAGTGTTTCTCTGGCACAGTGGGCTCCAAAGCCAGCTGGGGCTGGGCAGACCCTGTATTTCTATTAGGTCCTGTGGGTGATGTGAGAAGAGGGTTTCCCAGCCTGTGGGATCAGTGTAGAGTATGTGGTTTGATCACTGGTGACTCAGAGTTCCCCCCTCCCAGGCACAGCCACGCACCAGCACGACCTGGGACAGGGACAGCCGTGACCACAGGGTATCCCTGCCCACACTGGGGGTGTACCATCTCCTGCCTCCTGACATCTCTCACCAGGCTGGCAGCTGCGGGCTCAGGATACAGTTTTGTGGTTATGGGTGCAACCAGTACCCTGACACAGGTGCCCTGACTGTCTGGCTCATGGACTGAAATAAATTGAACAGAAACTCGAAGAACTCTGAAAAATGCTGTAGTGAAAGGTCTGGAGGGAAGCTGGAGGCACACAGACCCTATGGCTTTGTGGGCAGAGATGTCCACAAGGGCATCTGACACAGGGCACCTGCTTTATATTTCCCAGACAGGGCTGTGACGAAAAACCATCTTGTCTGGAGCAGAGAGCTCACTCCCAGGCTCTGCACTGCCAGCTTGCAGCTGGGCTAATGTGAAGGAATGCACTCCCTAGCAATGCTTCCTTATAAATTATTTTTACTGGGAGATTTGACTGTCGTTACGGTGAATGTGTGTACAAATATTGGAAGAACAATGTGTGCTAGAGAAAACAAAGCGAAAAACCACCCGGCTTCCTATTTCTCCTGGGTAAACCTGTGATTTCTCCCACCTTCTTGAGTTGCAGTCTAATACAATATTGTACAGCCTTCTGCCTCCCTAAATAATTCCTGCTGGAGTAGTAGACACTGAGTACATCATTCAAATCCCATGAAGTTGTTTAGCTTCCAGTTCCACATTCTGAGGAGTTAACTCTCTAGGAGAAGGGAATGATCTGGGAGTCCCTTGTGGTGCTCTCCTGGCACAGGATAACTCCTGGCATGGCACTGGAGCTGCGTATTTTGAACAGGCTTCCAGTTTTACTGTCAGTCCTATTCTCCTGAGCTCCCATTTCCTCTCTTCCAGTTCCTCACACATCTATTGTGATTCAAATAAATGTGATATATTGATGCTTCACCAGTTTGAAATGAACTGCAATTACCAACAGAGGATTAATTTAATTTACTTCCAGCCATCTAGAAGTCAAACACCTGGCTTAAATGAATGGTCTATAGTCTGGGGAGAGGGATGGACATTGCCAGAAGTCAAATGCCTTCCTACCTATTTTAAATATCTTTTCTAGGCCAGGATGAACTACACTCTGAAAGTCCTCTCCATGTCTGTTTAGGAACTACAAAACCAAGGTTTAGATGATTCAGGTGTGGTAACTTGAAACATATCCTTGATATTTGTTTAAAAAGTAACTGTGAAAGATGAGATCCCTGTGTTTAGGATTTCGATGGGTGGGGCAAAAGGGGTTGTGATGATCATCCATGCTGACTCCAAAAACCTGGCCTCCAGCCTTTAAATTTTACACATCCAGAGGTTTCAGGGCTTTTTATTAAAAAACAAACAAACAAACAAACAAACAAACAAATAACTACCTGTCAATTATAAAATAAATCTTACCCTATAAATTGCTGCCTTTGCAAATAACAAGGATGTGGAAGAGGAAGAAGAAGGAGAGACTGAAGATGTCCCAAGAGAGAGAAGGCCAGCAGGGGATTTTTAATAATTTAACAGCCCCTGGAGTGTGAGATGAGGAGGTTACATCTACACAGGACTTTGAACACGCACCAAGGCACTATAATTTTCTGCCCCTCGCTCTCTGAGATGAATCAAAATGAATAATTGAGAGAAGAGAGTCTCTTGAACTGTTTGCCATCAGTTTTGTGTCTCTGTTACCTTGGAGCAACAGCCATCACCCGGCAGGTGCTGAGGGACTGTGGGGACATGGTGCCAACTGCTCCAGGGTTTCTGTCCTTCTTCAGCCACTCCCCTGCCAGTTTCAGGTGCTTTAGGAAACTTTTTTTTGTAAGTTGCACTCCAGCTTTCCACGTAGCAGTAGCAGGTGTGGAACAGCAGCTCAGCAATATCAGTAAGCTGCTGAGCACACAGAGAGAAGCAGCAGGACTGGAGCACCAAGCTGGACTGGGACAGTGGCAAATGAAAGCCAAGAAGAGCAAACAAAACCTGAGACAGAGTTAACCTTTTGCCAACAAAGCAATGCAGTCAGAGCAACCACTTGTTTCTTTCAGCACTTAATTGAGTTGAAGGAGTAATTCCTAAGGGACACAAATCTCTTGAATGTATTCAGTAGAGAATAATGCGCTTTACTGAATAGGTGCCCATGGGCAGGACCCTTCTTTGCATGGCAGTGAAACCTTTTGTGCTGGTGGAGCTGCCCAGACATTCCTGAGATAGGTTTTAACTCAGCATGGGCCGGGCACAAACCCTGCAGGAGAGTTTGCAGAAGGGGACCCCACGGCTGCAGCACTCACAGAGCCCTGTCCGGGCTCAGGCTGGCTCAGAGTGGTAGGGACTGCCCACAAACAGCTTCTGTCTGCCTCCTTGGCCCCAGAGCCAGTTGTTTTGCCCCTGTGAGAGCCAGCAGTGGTTACCAAGTCAATTTTAAAGCTGCTAGTTCTGGCTACAGGCTCTGGTCCTGCCTTGTTGTCAGGGTGCCGCAGGACCAGACAGCTCACAGTCTAGACTTCAAGGGGGTTCAACATCTAACATCTTTGGCTGTGAGACCACAGAAATCTCATTCCTTTAGGAAGAAGCTCAGGAATGGCACTTTGACCGGCCTGCCAGCTGGGCATAGCATATTTGAGACTGAAGAACACTGCCTTCACAGCTGAATATAGGCAAAGTTTTCAGGCTTTTTTTTCTGGATTTGCACGCCATGGAAACTGTTCCCAAATCCCTTAGACACCTAAATGAAGTCATATTTAACCTTGGTTGATAAAGTATCAGCAGCTGCACAGTAAGATTTTCTGAAGTTATGGCTGCATGTCTTGCACATATCTGAAAAAGTCCACTGAGATTTTCATCAGCATTAGGCCATGAAAGGTTACTATTGGAAAACAGAGGGATAAATCAAGCAAAACTATCAACAGTGGGAGAATATGCTATTTATTTACTACCATGTAAAGCTGAAAGAGGGAAAGATGGTAAAAATGAAAAATATTACTTTTATTTTGTTTTAACCATAAAGCTTTCCCCTTTCTTTCTTGTCCTATATTTCATATTGAAAGGAGGAAAAGTGATAAAATTCCCTTTATTTTTTCTTTTTTAGTCTAAGGAAACTGCAATGGCAAAATCAAAAGGTAGAATGTTTTTAAGATACTCCTTTTATCTCCCTTTGCTGAAATGCATAAAATTAAAAGGTAGTGTAGGACATCTACGAAATTACTTTTTTTTCTCCCACCTTTTTGCTGAACACAGCAGAGGAAAAAAGTCTGATCATCCATAGGAAAAAACCCACATGATTGAACAGGGCAGTTGCTTTGCCTTTCGGGCACAGACTCAAAAATATGGATAGGTTTATATATAAATACATATGCAGTAACCAAAACCTCAAATTCAAATACACCTGAGCTTTGGGGAAGTTTGTATATGCATTCAATCTTTGTGGCTTAGGCTCATCTGTAACAGAAATATTTGCAAATAGACATAATACTTCCTCTTTAATCTTATCTAGCAATCTGTCTGTTTGTCTGGGATTTTCCTAGAAATGGCCTCAGATCCTGATATCTGAGGGCTGCATGGCTAAATTAAGGAGAGATCATACATGACTTCACAGAGGCCTTTATTTTTTTTCTATTTGCCATGAGCATGTATTTCATTTTAATCCACTGGGATGAAAGGCAGTAGCCTGGCTCAGCCGTTACCGGCCCTGTGCTTGGACCACCTTTGGGAAAATACATTTTGGCTGACGGTTCATAAAATCTTAGACTGGTTTGAGTTGAAAGGGACCTTAAAGATCATCTAGTTCCAAACCCCCTGCACTGGACAGGGACACCTTCCACGTGACCAGGTTGCTCCAAGCCCTATACAAACTGATCTGGTTCTTTGCACTATGGACAGACTGTGGCTGGCAGGCACAAAATGGCTCTCCAAGGGCTGTGAGTCCTCTTTCCTGGGGCTCTTCCAGAGCTCAGAACACATCCCATCCTTCATCTCCGAGCTCTGTTACCTCCACCAGACCAAACAGTGTCCAGTGGTACCTCACCAGCTGCTCTACAGGTCACATAACTCAGGCGGCAAATTCTGGATTCATGCCCAAGAGCTCTTTCTCCATCCACAAAGAGGATTGTCTGAGGTTTCACGCCTTCAATGCCACCTTTAGGCAAGCTGCTGCAGCCTGGCAATAGGGAAAAGATGGTGAAATGTCAGGATCTATCCACATGTGCCTGGCTAATCGTTGTAAATTAGCTCGGCCTGTTTACGCGCTTGAAGAACCCCAGGCACCACTGGCAAAGTAAGATAGATTGACTTCAGCTAAGCACCACCAGATCTTGATCTCTGGAGGACAGGAGGTGGTCAAGGCTGTTTGTCAGCTGTTCAACCCCAGTGCTGCTTAGACAACTACCCTGCATTGTGTTTCGGACAATTTATCACGGCGTGTACCTGCGTCAGTAGTTACAATTACCTCTGAGATTTAGTGCACCGGGAAAGGCTCCAATTTCAACAGAGCCATGCCATGCAGCATGGATGGAGAGAAATAGGGAATTTTTTCAGAGTTTTATTGTGTCCTTTCCTGTCTGCATCCCCCCACATTGCCCAGAGGGTTTTGTCACCTCCTCGAGTATTTTCTCGTGGTAACTTCTCACCACTTCAGATTCTCAGCATTCACTGTGCGAGACCTCACTGACTCCTACCAGTGCTCCTGTGGTTAACGGGTGAGAGGAGGGGAGAGAGCACATCTGAAAGGAATGCAAAGAAACATAAACAATTTTATTAACAAGACCACAAAACTATTTTTTAATATATGCAGCCATTTACAAGGAGCAAACAAACAAACAAACAGAAAAACCCACTGGGGAGACGTGGTCATCATCAGCGACCGCAGCGAGCGCACACAGACGGTATGGGCAGGTCTGGGTAGGGTCCCTTTCCTCCAGCCCCTGTGAGCATGGTGAGCCTGTGCAGATCTGGCCCTAAGGAGGGGGGGTGCCACGTGCATCCTGCTGCGGTGCCAGGGATGATGCCAGCTGGGTGAGGGCTCGGGCAATGGTGGACAGGTGGCTGTTCATCGTCCGCAGCTCGGCCAGGATGTCGCTCACGTTTGCCGACGCCTGCTCGGAGCTCGGAGGCATGGCTTGGGCAGCTGGTGGTGGGGAAGCAGCCCCCGGAGCACTGTTTCCCATAGGTGCTGCCTGGGGATTCTCATCACGGGAGGGCTGTGGGAGTGGGCTGTTGCAGGGCTTCATGCCTTCCAGGGAGCCTGTTCTTACGGGTGGCTGGTCTTCCTCCTTCCCTTGGATGGAGGCAAGTGTTGCTGAAGCGAGGAATGGCAGCCAGTTGATGAGGTGAGTGGCACCACTGGGTGGGACTACTGGCAAATAAATTCCAGGGTGCAGGGATGGAGTAGAGGCAGGGGGTGCGGGAAGAGAAGGAAGTCCAGGGAGAACAGTGGCAGCAGAAGTGGATGTTGATGGTGAAATAGGAGGTGGTTTGGGACATAAGGCTGCGACACAGGCAGGTAACGGTGGTGAAAATGATGCAGTACCAGTGTCAGAGGATGAGCAGGGTGATGCTGGAGCTGTGAAAGGTCCAGGTTCTTCAGAGGTTGGTGGTGAAGTGGCAGCAGGTGGAGCATCAGGAGTGCAAGGATCTGAATCTGTAAGGAAGGCACATTGTGAGCCTTGATTCACACATTTACTTACATACACAGACTGTTGCCTGCTGTCCCCTCAATGGGACCAGGCCTTCTGAAAGGGGGAATTTCATCAGCTGGCAGTGATACTCTCTGTAGGCCAATTAGAAAAGAACAGATGTACTCAAAGACAAGAGCCTATTGTAGGTAAACACGAACTTAATATTATAAAACTAAATTATCTTTCCACTCTCATTCTTCATAAAGCCTGTGGACAGGCCTGAACATTTTTCTGGTTGGCGTCTCATAGCTGTGCATTAGCTGGTGAATTCCCTGCTATGTTTTCCTGGCCAGCCATAGAACGATGGTAATGTCCTAACTGACTCAGATCTCCCATGGAGATGTGAGGGCTGGATGGCTGCTGCCAGAGCCAAAGTTAATTGCTGCTTTATAGAGGGTCCCAGTTTTCAGCATTTTGATCTGAATAGGCAACTAAACACCAGAAACAGTAAGAGCTACTTGGCGGCTTAAACTCTTCAATAATTTTATTTTTTTTTGTATGTGGAAATATGACTGAGTTTACACAATCAAACTTAGGTATATATCCCTGCCTAGATCCCTTCAGCAGCTTCAGCCATGAAAATCACATGAAAAAAAAAAGAACAAATAAATAGAAAGAAATTGTTGACTATGGGCATCCCAGCATCCCAGCTTGACACCTGTGCTCTCTTGCCAGTAGTTCAGTGGACCTCATCCAGTGTGCCCTATGGTTATTGGGAACATGCTTTCTTGGGCTGAATTTGTCAGATACAGTCTGGGATCACAGAGCAGCCCCTGGGGGATACACAAAGGCTTGCTTACACACTAAGGTCCAAGGTGCTCTACCCTTTCTGCCCAGCTGTTAAATACTGTATGGTAAGGGTGATCCTGTTTTTGCAATCGTTCTGAAAGCCAGAAATATAATAGGAAATGTTTGCTTTTCAACAGCCTCAAAGATATGCATTGGTGGAATTACTATGCCACTGTGTAGATCTTTATTTTAGCATTGGGAACACATTATACAGGAGGTGGTGAGATGCTATAGGAGTGGTCAGTGTAAGACAGATGGATTTTAAAACTACTTCTGCTGCAATTAAGTGCAAATTTTAAGGCACTACTGTGGATACAAAGACACAAATTAATAGATTTATCTAGGTTAAAACAACCTAGAGAAAGCCAAGTACTGAGGTGTTAACACCATACTATTATTATTTCTGGCATCTAAAAAATTTGATGTGAGAAATCCATTTTCATTACTGGCTGGTTTGGTATTCCAGATAGCAAACTGAAACTCTGACTTAAAAACAAAGAAGGCTTCTCCCTGTCATTTCTAACATCAAACCAGCTGGACATGCAGCAAGCAAAAGTCCATCTTTGTCCCACATGGGACCACCATGTTGTTCCTAATCAAACACACATGTTGCTTAGAGGGGATTATGACACAAAATTCAGACTGCCTTTATGTCCCTGAGGTTTTTATGGAAAGTTACTGCAGGTTCCTTGAAACAGTTTCCTTCCTTTGTGTATTGGCTTTCTGCCCAATACAAAGTCCCTG
This sequence comes from Lophotriccus pileatus, assembly GCA_035583135.1. Lineage (NCBI taxonomy): Eukaryota > Metazoa > Chordata > Aves > Passeriformes > Tyrannidae > Lophotriccus > Lophotriccus pileatus. The sequence continues at coordinate 110,044,209 of JAWWES010000115.1, forward strand.
CCTTCAGACGCTCCATTCCTCTCCAATAGAGGTGGGCTAAGGATGCTGGATGCTGGGTTTCCAAAGTGCTATTGATTTGCCTTTGTTTTTTCAAAACAAAACCAAAAATAAAGCACAGTTCAAACACAGGTTCCTTTTCCATCCAAACCACCGAAGTTTGCAGGGCTGAGATGAAAGGTTCAGGTTTGGCTCTGCTATGGTGTTAACCAGCACAGTGTTTGTGGTCCATATATAGCATGGCTAATCCCTGTCCACACTGCCCAAACAAACCAAATTAAGTGTAACATTTTTCCATACATTGGAGAGCAGAGGAAGCTCGACAAACCTTGATGCAATCGGGTTTACTGCTGTGACAAATAACTGTAACAAATGATTCCTAAATGGTCAAAGAGCAAGAAGGGTTAAAATACAAGTACTGGCAACTAATACAGACAAAAATAGAGGCAAAAATCAAGACACCAAAGGCTCTTCCTTTTGGCTGAAATCTTTCCAAACAGCATGGTTTCCCTATCAGAAGCAACAGCTTTGTCACCCCCCTAATCCCCTCTTAAGGTTTACTTATGCCATGCAGCCTTTAAACACAAGTTGCTCAGCTTGATCAGGCTCCCATACTTCCATCCAAGAAATTCCACATGGATGTCTGGACACCCGCACAGGAAACCTCACGTATGCAGGACATGTAGAAGCTGTTGCGCTGCTCAGATCAGTGGGAATGTGCACAGCTGACATAGAGCACTCTGTGCACCCAGAGCAACTGCTAGTCTGGATGGGGTCTGATCCAACTGCTCAGTTATCTGAAGACCTACCCCAGTGATGGAAACTGCAGAATCTCAGCATCACTGAGGTTGGGAGGGATCTCTAGAGACTGCCTAGTCACAACCTCTCCTCGAAGAAGTGTCAGCAATTTTTTTCTCCATGGACAAAATTGCTAGGGCATGTTTGAGAAAGCCCAAGAATGTGGGAGTCCTAAGCAGGATGAAGCACGAAACAAACAACTTCTGTTGTCTATCACATACAACAGGATGATTCCATTTATTTCCTTCCTCTCTAATTTTGTTTGTGTTTTTTCTCTCATTGCAACTTGTCACAACTTTAGTGCTTGTTTTTTTGCTTTTTTTTTTTTACAGCCTTAGCAGAAAGAGAGCCTCAACTGGAGCATCCAGGGGCACTCCCATTGCTGGGGGTGTTCAGTCCACAGCTAGACGGAGCTGTAGCTAAGTGGGGTTGGGTGGATGCCTGCAGAGAAGAGAGATGTTGTTGGACACAGGGTGCTCAGACAAGCACAGTGGCCTTCACTGAACACATCAACCCACCTGTGCACGGTCATCCAGCGTCCTCCAGTACACCCAGTCTACAGAAGCTGGGTATGTTTTGTAGCAAACTCCCACATCCAAAGACTGACTGTTCAAGGCAGGCTTGTAGCTTAGAAGAAAAGTGATTTCACCAGGTGGGGAAGCTAACCCAGGACTTAGAAAACTGGGTTGGGATCAGCTTCATCTAAACAACTGAACTGTGATTAGTGAAGAAATTCCATGAAAGCCCTATATTTTCCATGTTGTATATAGAGGGAAAGCATGTGAAGAGAAGGCTTAGACACATGAGCTATATCTCTCTAAGCAGCCTCACAGTCACTTCTTTTCTACTGAGTGCATAGGGAGCTTGGCCTCCTTCAGGAGGATTGGGTTACTGAGATGAGACTCAGGTCACAGAATCACAAAATATCCCAAGTTGGAAGGGAGCCATAAGGATCACTGAGGCCAAAGTCTGGACCCTCACAGGACCACCCCAAAAATCACATCATGTCCCTTGTCCAAGTGCTTCTTGAACTCTGTCAGGCTTGGTGCCAAGACCACTTCCCTAGGGAGCCTGTTCCAGTGCCCAACCGCCCTCTGGGTGAAGAACCTTTTCCTAATATCCAACCTAACCTTCCACTGACACAAATTCATGCCTTTCCCTTGGGTCACCTTGAGTTTTCACAGTCTACAGCATAGTTCTATGTCTTACCTAACCCCTAAGCCTTTCTTCACAGTCAGCAGATTAGGTCTAGCACCACTTCTTTATTTCTAGAATGAGAAATATTTATCCTCACCTCTTTGCTTGGAAAAGTGTAGGACAACTGACTTGGATGTGGACGTCATGCACTGAAAATGCCCACATTGCAGAAGAGAACTCCTAAACAAGATGTGTAAAAATAAGATCAGTGTCCACCTTAGAAACATTCCCTACCCTTCTCACCTGCTATGGATCTTCCAAAGAAAAGCCATTGTACATCTCTGTGTTGCCTATTTACAAGTAAGAAGGAATACTTCTGCTCTATAACCTCCAAGAGGATCTTGGGGTATTAAAAACTGACAGGGCTGTAAATAGTAGGTGTTAAAGTAATGAGAGGGAGCAGAGGAGCACCTCCAGGAGATGATTTCCTGGTATTTGTCCTGCCCATGATTATGGATGTTGCCAAAAGATTGATGGCCTGCCCTGTGAGAATGGTGAAACTAAAGTGACTTTAAATGCATTCATCTGTATGAGAAAAGCACGTATTTCATTTTACAGGCAGTCTTGGCTATCTTAACTGCTTTTGTTTGACTACTGATTTTATCTGCCTTGCAGACAAATTGCTGCAAACTCTGATTTCTTAGTCTTCTTTCAGCTAACAAGGGAAAGGTCTGTGAAGTACAAACCTTGAGGGAAAAGCAGAGGCATGACTTTCCATGGATTTAGCTCATCTAACATTAGCCCTTTAGCTGGAATCTAGTTAGAGGCAGTCATCCCAGACCCAGCTGAGAAAGAAGCACTGCTGGGGACAAGCCATTCCAAGCTATCAGGTCCTTAAGAAGGGTGGGGCATTATGCTCTGAAGTGTCCCTCCCCTCCCAGCTCTCCTTGTAGGAGAAGTTAACTACCTTAGATAGACAGAGCAACTTGTAAATGGCTAAAGTTGGGTGAGCTGGATTCCTCACTTTTTGTGTAGATGTAGCAAGTAATTTCACAGAATCACAGAATGGGTCAGGTTGGAAGGGACCACAGTGGGTTATCTGGTTCAACCCTTGTGTTCAAGCACGGTCATCCCAGACCACACGGCATAGGATTGTGTTCAGATGGTTCTGGAATATCCCCAGTGAGGGAGACTCCACATTCTCTCTGAAAGATCTGTTCCAGTGCCTGGTCACTGCACAGTAAAGAAGTTCTTCCTCATGTTCAGGAGGAAAATCCTGAACATCCTGTGCATCAGTTTCTGCCCATTGTCTCTTGTCCTATTGCTTGGCAGCCCCAACAAGAGGCTGGCTACATCCTCTTGGCACTTGCAATTTCCTATCAAATGAGAATACTAAATGGGTAGTTCTGCCTCTGTGTTCCTGTGGAAGGCATAAAACCACAGAGATAAGGTTTAAGATGCAAGGGAGTAGAATCTGAGATGCTTAGAGAGCTTCAAAAAATAAGCTGGTGGTTGAGAAGGTGATAATCTTTCAAGTGAGTCAGGACTGAACAAACAATCTATTTCCATAGTATCAATACTTAATTTATTTAATTCAATAACCAGTACTTGAAAGTGGGAAAGCAACTTTAACACAGGCAGACAGTGACAGGACAAGGGAGAACAGTTTTAAACTAAAAGAGAGATTCAGATTAGGCACAGGAAGAAATTTTTTCACTGAGAGCATGGTGAGGCACTGGAACAGGTGGCCCTGAGAAGCTGTCCCATCCCTAGAAGTGTTCAAGGCCAGGTTGGACGTGGCTTTGAGCAACCTGGTCTAGTGGACCCCTGCACCCGTGGCAGGAGTATTGGAATTAGATGATCTTTAAGGTCTCTTCCAACCCAAACCAGTCTATGCTTCAATGGTAAGGATACCAAGCCGTTGAAATGAGACTCTTCAGCAAGACAGTAACCTGTGGGAGGCCCCTGTGCACTGTCCTTTCTGCTCAGGTTTGTGCAGCTGCTCTGAGCTGTCAGTGCCTGCGTGTGTGCCCACAGGACCGAGTGCGTGTGCACTCTCCCACTTCATTTTGCAGCTGCTTCCCAAGAACATCTAAATATACTCCTGCCTCCGCTTTCTGGTGAGAAGTGAAACTGAAGTCCCAGCAGCTTGTGGTAAATGAAAGCCCAAGAGCAGTGTGTGCGTCAGTGAGGGCGGTACAGCTTTTGCACGGGCAAAATCCATCTTTGGAAGCTGAATCTGATGCCATCCCTCCTGTGCTGCTCAGATTTGATTCAGATGGAGTGGCATTGCTTCCCACTGCTGGGCTGAGTCAAGCTTAGAAGGGCATCAAGATGTAAATCAAGTCTAGAAGGAAATAAATCATCGTCATCAGTGAAGAGGCCACCAGACATTACCCTGCAGTAGGTCTGAAGAAAAGCATCAATGTGAGCACTCCAGGAATGATGTTTGCATAAGTGTGACTTCAGAAACTTAATTTGTGTTTTTTATGAATCCAAACTAGCTCTGAACGTTCACTTGCTTTTGGGTGAGCAGCACAGAAATGCATAGAAATTTCATACAAACATTAGGCAAGCTTATTGTTAATTATTTTTTAGACAAAGCAAATCATACCTATGTCCCAGGAACCTACTCTTCTCTGCATAGATAGAAACATACTAAAATATCACATCTATCAAGATGCTGCCCTCTTTAATGACAAAAGTGTTTTCATGCAATTTAATGTGCCCATTCAAGTTAGGAGTTTTGTGCGAAGTACTGAATAAAAAAAAATAGATCACAGTATTCCAAATTAGCTGTATTCCTACAGTTTTCAAACTCAGTTTCACCCGCGGCTTCCATAATTAAATAATTTTTTTTAAAGGAGATTTTGGAAATAATTGGAAATAATTGTAAGTTACCAAAACAATCCTGTAATGGAGCACATGGCTAAGTCTGCTCCAAAGTCCATGACGTTTTACCAAAAACACCCCAACTCTGTCTCTGTGCCGTCAAATTACAAACCTACTGGTTGAGTCACTTCAGTAAGGCTCCTTCCTCTGGCCTCTCCTTTTTCAAATAGATAAATAACAATCCATGAGCTTCTCTGCAGATTTTAATTCACTTAGAAGTTTTTCTGACTTCATAAACTCGTGCATCTCTTTGGAATTTATTTCATTGTTTTTTTAATTGTGGTCTGTTTTGGGGTCTGTTTCTCTTCTTTCAGGTACAGTACACCAGGCTTAGCTGGACTGGGCTTTATGTGACTAATCCCATTATGACTCCTGTGGAGTTGTGCTCTTTCAAAATTTCTTGAGTAATAGTCTGTTATGAGTACATACTTATTCCCATGTCATGCGAACAAATTTGTTCTCACAGTTTGTCATGGGCCATCTGCTTTTTCATCTTTGTCCCTGGCTTAATTTCAGTGAGATTTTATTCACTTCCTGACAAAATGTGCGTTTTTACACTCATTTGGGACCAGATTTTCCAGGAACCTGAGGTCCTTCTTTGACACCTATGGGACAAAGCCAGACTTTTTGAACTGCTCTGCAGCTCCTATTATTTCCTAAAACAGAAGAGTCCCTGAGGATGCCCTGACATCTCAGTGTGGAGGGGGAATGGGAAAAGGGGAGGTAGGCACGTTGGAGAGGTAATACTGTTGGGCAGCAGGCAATTCCTCATGACAGCATTCATTGCCTAACACATTTTTCCCGCTGTGCTCAAAGCACTGAGCGAGTCTCACACTGGCTGCACTTCGAGGGGGCCAGACTGAAACACATGAAAAATGAAATGCCTGGACACAAGTCCATGATGGAGATGGGAGCAAAGGCCACTTTCATCTTCCCCATCAACCAACATTGCTAAGGCAGCCCTCTGATGTCTCCTTTACCCCACACCTCTATTACTGCAACTTCGTCAACTGGGGAGGGCTTCTTTCCCTCTCCTTTGCAGCACAGAAATAAGGCAGAGCGGAAAAATCCGTGGTGCTTAAGGGGCCTGCCAGCCCAACCCTCCTGTGGCCATGCAAGAACATCTTCTCCACCCACATGTGCTTCCTTCGCAGCAACTTACTGACGATGGCGAAGTGGCTGGAGAGACTTTTTAGGTTCTAAAATAAGACTGACAACTACTGGAGAGCCAAAAGAAACAGGAAGAAGAAGAAAGCATTATAATTGTTCAGGCTACTTTGTCCAGATTTTCTTGTATTTTGCCTCTACCAGTGGTCAGTAAATGCTGCCTCCAAGGAGGTATAAAAAAATCAAAAAATAACACTTATGTTATAGTCTGTCATAGGTAATTTTCCCACTGTTCCATTAATAAATCAATTTTTTGGAGCAGGACAGATGTTTACACTATCAACTATTACCTTTTATGAAGGCCCACAAGTTTGATTTAGTATCAGGATGAAAATGGATTGCAACTGAAAGAAGAGCTCATGTGTAATTACCCCTTTGAATCTGTCCATTAGCTACACCAAAAGGTTTTTCCTGTTTTGAAACAGACAGCTTTTCCAGTATGTGTAATTCTTCTGAGAGTCTTGTTTTCTTTCCCTAATAAGTACTATTGTCTTTCTAAATGTCCCTATTACGTTTTTATTAGCCTTGTAAACATCCCATCTTTTTTTAATGTGTTTCTTTTTCCTGTTTATTTTTTCCTTTACTCTAGCAAGCTTTTGGCTATTAATTCCTACAGCAATTGGTTTCTCAGGTTAGTTTTGCAATGTGTGAGGCAGTATTTCCATTTACGCAGCAGATTTTTGATACTAATCAGCCAGGAGCATTTTCTCTAAAAGCACCTGTGTCTACCCTTTGTGACTTTCTCAGCAGCACTTCCTGCTACACATGGCACCAGAATAAGTCAATGATCACATGACATTCAGCAGGTACTAAGAGATACCAAAGAGGCAGGATGTGTATCTTTTGCCTTTAAAGCAAAGGATCATGGAATCATTAAGGTTGGGAAAGACCTCCAACATCAACCATTAACCTAATAGTGCCAGGTCCACCCTTAAACCATGTCCCTGAGTGCTACACCTACACATTTTTGAACACTTCCAGGGATAGCGACTCAACCACTTCCACAGGCAGTCTGTTCCAGTGCTTGACAGCCCTTTCAGTGAAGAAATTTTTCCTAATATCCAATCTAAACCTTCCCTGGCACAACTTGAGGCCGTTTCCTCTTGTCCTATTGCTTGTTACCTGGAAGAAGAGGCCAAATCCCACCTGGCTGCATCCTCCTTTCAGGGAGCTGTAGAGAGCAAGAAGGTCTCCCCTGAGCCTGCTTTTCTCCAGGCTGAACCCCTCCCAGCTCCCTCATTCACTCCTCATCAGACTTGTGCTCCAGACCCTTCCCCAGCTTCATTGCTCTTCTTTGTACATAGTCCAGCATCTCAGGATTAGGCAACTGGGAACATTTATAGAAACAAACCTTGACGGTCCAGACATTTTGGGTTTATTTTTCTTTGCTGGTTTGAGATTAGTTTAATTCCTTAACGTATATGCTCTGAAGATTTCAAAGTAGATTCAGATGTTAATTAACCAAATACAGTTATATTATCCTGCTCTTTTTTTCCAGGAAAAATATGAGACACACCATGTAATCTTATGGTTTTCGTAGCCAGTGAGTCAAGTCTGGAAACTTGGTTTACATGAGTCAATGAGATTTCAGGTTCTACAAAGTGTCCAGCAAGGACCTTGTCAGCCAGCAGTGGACAGGCCTATGTTGCCTTATACCACATGGCTCTTCTTGGGCTGATTTGTGCAAAAACCTACATCCAGCCTGAGTTACCTGAACTTCTTTCATTTTATGCTTTTGGATGGTTTGACTCTCTCAAGGGTTTGTCACAGCGTTGTTCCCTGCTGAAATAGAGGAACTATATATTTTCCTGGATATTTACCATCTGACTGCCCCAACACATGGCTTCTGCTAAGCCTTAGAGCCTAGATAAGTTTTTTGACCATAGCAGAGCATTGGTCCAGCAGTCTTTGTCCTGTACCATTTTTCAAGACTACTGAAACTCAGTACTTAAATGGGACAGATGGTGAAAAGGGTGTGTGAAGTCTCCTGCCCCATCTAGAGCACAAGGAAGATTGTTGGTCCTTCTTAGTGAGCAACATTTGGGTGAAACAAAAGCTGAGCAGGAGGCCACAATCAGACTAACACAAGGGAGTGTGTCTGCAAGATGAGCTTGGCTGTTGCCCTGCCTAAGAGTTTGCAGGCCAAAACCTGCTTGTCAAGCTGAAAGTGGACACCTTGATTATACAATAGAGAGCCCCTCAGTGATCTGAGGATGACAAGGGAATGATCTTAAGCATGCAAGAAAAGTAGAAACTAACTCATGTAATTGATTAAATTTTCATATATTTCCCAGTGTGTTTCATCCCCAGAGGGATGATGCTGTTTTTAGGAAAATAATCTTGTAACGAAAATCCCCCGAAACTGCACAGCCTGAGGTGATTTTTCTCATCTTCATGCACCAAGGAACTGCACAGACTGTATCTTTCCTGAAGAGTTAATGCGGGTGGGAGACAGCCATATCTGAACACCTGAGTCATGCCAGTCTGGACATGAATTATTTCCCTAAATGACCCTATTGCTCCTTTGCTGTTTGTGAACTTTCCAGAGTGTGTCAGGAGATTTGGAGAGGAGGAGGCATATCTCTTTTGGGTGTTTTTGTATTTAGATACTCTGGGATGCTTTCCCAATATCTTGTGTCAGATGTGGGAGAACTTGTTTACTCCAAGGAAAGGCTTTTGGGAAAGTCCTGAAAGGTTCAACTCACTCATGATCCAATCTGGGTCCTAACTGCAAAGTGGGTGAGTGCCAGCCCATGGCCAGACAGGACCCAGGCTGTCCATTCCCTCCTCAGAGCTCCTGGCCTGAACTGAAACCTTCCCAAGCCTGAAAGAAGTTTTTAACGCATGTGGGCCTGGTATCTTGGAGATTTACCTTTAATCCTCTTTTATTTCAACTGCTCGATATGCCTGGGCAATTGTGGCAGGCATCATGGAAATGCTGTCTTCACAAAGACATTTTGTCTCCAAAAACATTTTCACTTTACACCCAAGTCTAGCCGGAGGTGAATTCTTTTGTTTAATGAAGAGCCACAGCTCCTTTGGAACAAAATGTTCTCCTGTAAGCTGGGTGAGCCGCTGGTTTTATTGAAGAACAGTCCTGCAGACCAAGACAATGCTGTACTTCACTACCCCTTTTGAATTACCACTCTGTCATTTCCCAAAGGAGCATGATCGGCCGACCACTAAACTCTGCTTTAAGATCTTATGCCCGATCTAAATGAGACAGAATGAAGCCCTGGAGAGATTTCAACCCTTGCTTTGTTGAAACAACATTGCTTTGTTTGGAATGTATTTGCCTTTGTACTGGGGAATGAAAATGTGACCCGGTGCCCAGTTTTGAAATACATAAATACAACACTTTTGGTAACACAGCATATATAGAGACATCCATAGCATATGCTTTTTCTTATGCATCCTTTTTCGTGGAGATCTTCAGCCAGTTTTGAAACCATCAAACCTTTAGCTCTGTAACAGCTCAGAGAAGGAGGAACATATCACTTCTGTGTTCCAGGCTGGCATGGTGACCCAGTTAGGAAATCTGTAGCAGACATGAAATGAAATCCAGACCTGTGCTTGCAACAGTGGACTCAGCCTTCCCCTGCATCCAGTTTGATTACACAAGCCAGTAGTCACCCAAATGTTCATGACACCCACTCACAGCTCCAGTCAGTGGTCGCCACTGTTTGGCTCCCAGGTCTTTCCCGTGCTTTACTTTAATACCCTTAGATTAAGAACTGGATAGCCCTTGGGATGCAACCCAGATCTTTTAACCCTATGGTTGAATCCTGAGCTGGCCACAGTTGGATAACTGTTTCAGTTGGACATTTTCCTGCCCCTTTTCACAAATTCACTGTTGCTTCAGTGCATTTTGGGGCAGAGATTGCACAAATCCAGGCCCTTGCTGTACCATTAACTGAGTACGCCAGTACACCTTTATCAGCTGTGTAAAAGCCACCAAAGAATTTGGAGTGTGATGCATGTGATAAGAACAGAAGAGCTGCACCAGGAGTTCCCAAGTCCCTCAACCCTCCACCTACCTACCCTTCCTACTATGTGTTCTTCTGACTAGCTAAATGGAGGAGATGTTCACCCACTTGGAGAGCAAACAGACACGTCAGCCCTGCCCAAACAGAGGTGCTCTGTCTCTCTGTCTGAGTCCATGTCCTTTGATCACCATGGGTACCAACTCCTGTCTGATATTTTGGGCTGTGCAGGGTGGGCTTGGACGCTCACTGGGTGGAGGGAAACACCTCTGCAGGCCAGGAAGGAGTGATTCAGCCTCTCCTCACTTTGAGTCAATATTTACCCAGAGGCTCTGGGTTTGGGGGAGGGATGGTCTCTCTCAGGGGTCACATTCCCACCCTCCTGAGTGAGGTGGCTGGAGCCACCAGCCCAAGAGGGTGCTTGCAGCCTTCTCCTGGGACCATGGCCTCCTTTTATAGTCTGCATTTGGATGCAAACTGGCACGCTGTGGCTATGTCTCTTTTTCTTGTTTTTTTTCTAATTGTAGTCTGGAGTTTTCCTTAATGGGACAGAGAAGTCTTTGAGACTGGAAATGTGCTCTTCTCTTTGTTTCTGGTAAGACATAACACTGTCCTCATGGGACCGCACTCCAACAGGGATATTTTAGTTCTGCCTGGCTCAACTTCTTGCTGGCCCGTGGTCTGATTGCTGTTTGTCACTCGGGCTGCTGGGGAACAGAGACTGCCCTCACTGCGGCTGCTCTAGTAGACTGGAGCCTTGAATTTGGCTGGGCTTCCCAAGCATTTCCACGAGGCAAATAGTAACACTAATTTCAGCTGGACACTGTATTCCTTGCTTACATTCCTAAAGGGCTGTGTTGTGCTGCTTTTCGCCTTTTCTCCACGTTAAATGCATTGCTAGAATTCACCCCAGGGGTTGTTGTGTCCTGCTGGTGGATGATTATATTCCTCTGCTTGAGAGACTGAAAATGAAAGAGCATTTTGACATCCCTTTTGATAGATGGAGATACCTTTCTTCCCAGTCCCTGATAGGATATTGTGAAGGTGGTGTGCCATCCTGTAGACTTTGGTCTCGTTTATACTGGTGTAAAACAGGAATAATTCCATTGGCATCAGTGTCATTTACATCAGCGTAATCATGGGAGAAGGAGAAGAAATAGGCCTGCAGGGATTTTTTGTTTCTTTTGGGGGAACCATGCTGACTGTAAAACCACAGCAAAATTATTTTTAAATGAGAAAAATTTCTTTAAGACAGATCAGCCTCTTAAAAAGAGAGACAAATGGAATTAAATGCTGCAGTTCAGAAAGTCCTGCGGTATTTGGGAAATGGGGCAGTTTGCTGTAAAGGGAGGAGTAAACAGCCAAAGCCAGGAGAGTTGCAAAAAGAGAAAGAAAATTAAGCTGCTTATGAATTAGATTATTAAAATTTCCCAGAGCACAAGAGATGAGATTGTAGAAGCAAGTTTATTCTCAGCACATGCGTGGAAAAACGTAAACCTCAGTAAGAACCACTGAGTAAACCTGAGAAAAAAAAATGACTGTGCCTGGAAATGTTTAGGGGATGGTGTTTGTCAATTAATGAACTGAGAGGCCACCGTTTTCAGCTCAGTACACAGCAAAGACGTGCACAAACTAAGTCCAAAGAAGGAGATTTTTTTTCTTTTTTTGCCAGTAAGAGGAATGCAGGGACATTTTGCTCTGTGCTTCATCTGCAACTGATTTTTTTTCTTTCATAAAACCTGGTGATTATTGAGAAGAGAAAGTTTGCTCCAAATGGTTGGGCAAGGGGTCACAATTACTCACACCACCAGGTTCCCATTTGCCTTCAGGTTTGTTGATTTTGATGACAAGCCTTTACCGCTTGGTTTCTCAGTTGTGTCAGCAGCTTCCCCGACAGCCTAGTGATGCTTTTTGTGTTGCACTGTGCAGACAGGGGAGTAGCTCCAGCCAAAAAGCACACACTGATATTGTACTCCCTGCTGTAAGAAACCTCATAGTTTGACTAAGTTTGGATCCAGCCTCATGGTTTGGACTCATCTCTCAGAGAAATACACAGATATCTCCAGTAACATATTTTAATGGAAAGAGAAAGTTTTCTAAGGACAAAATACATATACCTTGTCAGGGAACAGCTCCTCACTATGCCCGGAAGCTTCTCTCTATCCTGGAGGAAACATTTTTATTTTTTACAGAGCTGCCTTAAAAAGGGAAGGGACAGGAATTCTGGCAGCACTGTGAACCTTCAGCAGGAAGAAATACCAAAGATCATCTGCCTTGTGAAAGGAGGGCTGCTTGATTAATTTTATGGAAAGAAACTGAGCTGTAAAAAGGTGGGATTTTGTCTTTAACAAGGACTGCAAGCTGGGAGAGCAGCCAACTGGGCATCTGTGCTAGCCCAGGACTATTAGGAGACCATGGTCAGAAGGAGCCCAGATGCCACCAGGAATTCAAGGAGAGACAGGTTGGCAAAGTGGGGATGTGGAAGAGCTGAGGTGCAGCTGCTGAAGTCCATAAATGACTCAATGAGGAAACTCATGTAGGATCCTGACTTAGAAGGGAAAACACTGTCTTGAAAGGAAAAGCTCCCAACCAACATCATTGTGTGTCCATCTATGCGTTTGTTCCACAGACGTAATTGAATCATCAAAGAGAAAAGAAGCCCATTTCAAGACAACACTGCTGCTCAGCCTCTGTGGGCATCAGGAAAGTGGTTATGCCATAGGAAATGATTAGAGGAGCCCCAAATCATCCCTGCATAGCTCACACTACAACTAATGCCTCCAATGTAATGGTAGCAGAGGTTTGGAATGAAATAGCCAGTCCAACATACTGCATACAACATCAGACAGAGGTCCGGCAATCGGCCAGTCCTTGTGACATTATAATTAGAGATGGGGCTTGAGTCAAACATCCAAATGTGGAACAGTGCTGTGAGTCAGCTGAGATGCACCCACCAACATTGTCATTATCCTGAATTTTGTCATTTATAATGAAATTCAAGCACTGTAATCTTCAGGACATTCACAATTTGGGTTGAGAGACAACCCCAAATTTGGTATTTATCTCCAAGGCCCAAAGTCAGTAGTGTTTAAATACACAGCTGGGAGACAGGATTTTGGGAACTTCATTTGTGAAAAAGCTGCCTGAATCTTTCCAGAGTAGAGATGGAGCTCCATTTTCACTCCAAAATGAGCACATATCCCCAGCTGAAGCATCCTTAACTAGACCTTAAGGAAAAATAATTGAAGGTCCATGTTTATCTCTGACTAGCATGGCTCTGATCAGAAAAGGAAAATGAATCTGGTGCAGAAAAGAAAAACAAATTGCAAAAAAAATCTCAAAGAGGGCACTGATAGAAGTGAATTAAAAATACCTAACAGCGCCATGACAGATGCCAGCGAAACCGAGCATTTTGGGGTAAGATCTGCCAATCCTGCTGAGCACACAATGTATTACAGCTCCCTTTCTCAGGCTGCTGGAGTATTCCCTGCACAGCAGCTTGAGTTAAAAGTGTCATCTGAAATGTCCTGGTTCATATGAACTTCCTTGCCAATGCACCATATGGCAGCACAGAAAGTATTTCTGGAGCACAAGTGACTCGAGAGCACTACAGAGCAGATGAACCTGAACTTAAAGGACTGCAGCAGGGTGGAATTATCTTGGTCTGCCAGGCCCAGAGGGGCAGGGGTGGTGGATCTCCTCTTGCTGCATTAGTAGGCAGTGCTGTTCTGAACACCCAACCCATGGGCAGGCCTGCTTTGGGAAACCAGAAGTCCAGTGCAATGCCAAGTGTCTCTACAGAGCCCAGAGAGTTCATGATGAAAGCTCATACTTTCTCTGCAAGTCATTTCTTTTCACTCTCAAACTTTCCGAGGCATTGCAAGAAAACACACTCTTGGAAAACAGGGAAGTCTTATAATCTATTGCCAAGAAGCTGTTCCATTAAAGGCCAGATTATCCTGAACAGGTAAGAAAGCACTTGATTTTTTTTGCTTTAATTCAGTTTTACCTCTTGCTTACATATGTCCTCTACAGACTCTGTTTGAAATGGGCCACTCTAAAAATGATGGTCTGAGAAACACACCCTACAGCCAGTCACATGTTTTTTCTACTTCTTTTTTAAATATTTTTTTTAAATTTTTAATGTCAATAGAGGCAAATAAAATCCTTTAAACTTCCCAGGTGCTTACTCCAAGTCTAGCAAATCTTTAGGGCTGATCCTTCTCAGTGCAAGCAGGTGCATCAGCATTTGGACCTTTCACTTCTTTTGCTTCCCCCCTTGAATGCTCAACTCCAAGTGTTTTTTGGACAAGTTTGCAAGTACAGATTTATTAACTTTTGCCAGTATAGCATCTGCACAAGGGATAAGGAGAGCATGCATTCTCTATTCCACTGCTGAATTAGATTTAGCAAACTTGCAGGTCAGTTTGAATGTCCAGTAAAATTTATAGAAAGACAGATTTTTATCCACTGTGACGGAGCAGTGGGATCAGCTCCTACAGTAACAAATTTGAAGCACATCCTAAGAGGTATGTTGATTGAAGGTGGACCCATACAACTATCTTAGCAACAGTAACCTGAAACAGTGGTGCTTCAAGGTTTTGGGGACTAGTTTCACAACTTCCTAAACGCTGTTGATATTCCCTAAAAATCTACCATGATCTGCTGATTGATAAATAGCCCCAGGGCCACACTGTACCATCACTTACCCTTACAAGTTCAAAAAATGTGCTAGCAAATTGGAGAGGTCAAATTCAGTCAGGAGTCAACAAGATTGAAAACAGTATTTGGCTTAAAGACGCAAGCGAAGCATTTCCCTGACACACACAACACAGTGCACTGCCCAGGATTCATTCTTCCTGCAGAAGGAACGTGTGTTTCCATGAGTCTGAAGATTAATTCAGTTACTTTTTTCTGATTGTATGGGTCTGATGGTTCACCTGTATTTTCTATAATTAAAAAAAAAAAACACAAGATTTGCTGCTGATTGTCTTCCTTGTCATAATAGAACCACCTGCCCACCTGGAGTACACTTAACTATGATATATCATAGAATCATAGAATAGTTTGAGTTGAAATGAACCTTTTAGAGATCATCTAGTCCAATCCCCCTGAGGCAAATGGGGACATCTTCAACTAGACCAGGGTGTTCAGAGCCCTGTCCAACCTGTTCTAGGCTTCCAGGGATGGAACGATGTTCATGTTATTTCACAGAAGAAATAGGATGTAGTATTGATTTCTTCTGGAAGAAATAGTGAGGCTGACAGGTGGAAAATCTGGAGCTGTTGTACACTTCAGTGGTTAAAAGGCAGGTAAGAAGAGAGTCAGAAACTCTGATTTTCTTTCCTGGCTGTCTAATTGATTTGGTTGGATGGACTTGGATATCTCGATTGGAGCCAGAGTCCTCAAGCCACTGAGAAGTTTGTCTGAATGAAAATTGCCATTTCATAATTGTGCTGTCTCACTAATACAGTAAGGATAATTCTTCCCTCCCACTGGCATGTCAATTCTTAAATGCATGTTTGGAAAACTCATTACAAGTTTTGGATGAAAGGTGTTAGAGAAGTGCAAAACAGATTTGACACCTTTTTTATAGAGAGGGCTTTTGAGATTTCCTGTGATTGTCCACATTTTTGGAGATTAATCAGCTTTTCTAAAGGATTATGCAAAGTGAAAGCCTGCAGCAGCAGGAGGTTGGGATTAGTGACCCAGAAGGTCCTTCCAGTTCTCTGTTCCTGGAGGTTTTTTCGAGTCATACCAAAGATGTTAAAGACTACTTGTGTGGTCTGAACTTAATACCTTCAACACACACTCCCCACTGAAATTTTTTGTTGCATCCATTTAGCAAGGTAGAAATAGAGGAGGGAGTAGGCCTCTGTGTAAAGGTAAGAGAAAGAAGTTCCCAGAGCAAGTATGGAGAGCACCACACAAGCTTGCTTACAGCTCAGGAAATGGAAGTGGTCAAAAAACACCTCAGCAGACCCAAACAGCCTCATCTCTCTGTCCCACCTCTAGAAGCACCACTTGTGTTCCCATTGCCCACTCAGTCCTGGACCTCCCTTCTGAAACCCACCCACAGCCAGCAGCAGTTATGATGGTGGTTTTGTGGTGCAGACACCTGTCCATGTGAAACTAATCTGGGACCACCAAGCTCATTTTCTTGTGGCAATTTACCAGCTTACCATATGGTAATAATTTTTGACAGTCATGGTTTCAGGCTGGAACAAAGTTAGTGATCCAGTGATAGAAGCTGCTTTGGTCATGCCCTTAGCCAAGACCATACTTTACCTCTCTGGAAAGTAGGCTGTGGTGTTGCCTTCCTGTGTTGGGGCAGGTATGTGTTAGAGATTAATTCAGATACTCTCAACCCCCCACACCTCCAGGCCTTTCTGTGGAAACCAACAGTTTCTGATGTTCAGATGTGTTTTGCCAGCCAAAATGTCAACCGCACGCCACCTCCGAGGCAGCCACAGCTCAGTGGTTGCACATCAGACCCATTGGTCCATATTTATAAAGCACTTTGATATCCCAGATGAAAGGGCAGCATATAAATGCCCCATTCATTTAGGTGACTACAGTAGCAGCAAACAGAAAAATCGTTACCCACAGGTTCAGAAAGGCGTATTCCTGTTTATTAATTGAAGACCACATAAAGAATGCTTGGTTAAAGTGTTCCTTTTGGAGTGGACATTTCAGTGCTGGTCCAGCGAATGAAAATAATCCTGAAAATCTGCATGGGCAAATGGCATAAACATTGAGTTTGATCAACTCCAAACAAAATTCTCCTTAAAAACGCAGTGAAAAAATCTTTCTATACAGAACTGTCCTTGTCCCTGCACTCCAATAGGGAGCGAGACAATCAGTGCTTTTCCAGGTCAGAACTACAGTGAAATTATTATTCTAGCAAAAATAATTTAAATTAGAAAAGGAGAAATTGCTGTAAGACTAGCATCAGCTATTCTGCAGCTTAGCACATGTCAAACTAAACCACCTGTGGGTTCACTATACAACCAGTTTCCACTCTTTTATGCATATAACATAGTCTTTGGATTTCTAGACCTATATTCCTCACTTCTTTCTCTGTGTATCTTTGAGATACATGACCCTCTCACTCCATTTGGAAAGTTATGTTAAATAAAAACTTTTCTATCATCCTGGAATTCAAGTGCTGAGCAGATACCCGCTCACAGTCCCTGGGAGCATGCAGAGTCTTTCATATATCATAACCATAAAAATAAATAAATTACAAAGCAGAGAGGAGATAAGGCACAGGTTTAGGCTGCCTTTTGAAGATTTATTAAAACAAACTGGTATTTCTTATAATGTGCATGTAACCAGAATACATAATTGACAATGATAATCATTAACAGGTACTAATGTTATTACAGAACAGAGGACAGAACGAGACAGACTAAACCTCCATGCATGCAGCAGAGGAAATCCAAACTGTGATAATTAAATGCAAATAAAGCCTGGGGGCAAAAATTCCTGGTCTCTCTAAGATAAGAGAAATGTATTTCTACCATCTATAGTTCATTTATTTCTCTTGAAGACTCTAATTTGTTTTTAAGCTAATAGATCAAACATTCTTGTCACAGTTCGTACAACTGTCTCAAATATGTGAGAAGTACCCGCCAGGCGAGGACCACCAGCAATTTTTATGATTTCTTTACACTACAAATATTTGGCAGAACTGAAATCACCCAATAAAATAAACCTGTGGATTCATCTGCAGTTTTAGACTCTCTCCAAGTATTTTTTGGACTCCTTCCCAAAATAACTGATGCTCATGATATTCCAATATCAAATGAAAATATGTCCTAATTTTCATGTCTCACTACCACCATCTCTTATTAAAGAGAAAGTCATCTTCTTCCTAGTGAGCCAGGTGGCTTGGAGACACCCACGTGACCATGAGTGGAGCTCTGGTCCAGCAGCACTTCTGGTCCTTCACACCGTTGGGTTGGTGGGATCTGGATGTAACAAAGGGCGGAACCATGGAAAAGTGGGGGTGGAATATAAATTCTTTCAGTGTCAGAATCATCTGCCAACTAGTGCCCAAACAGTACCATGTCTCCCCATGTCGGTAGGGGGGAGGAAGATTGAGTTTAATTGTGTGCAATGCCTTTAGGGAAAGGTTCGTGATCCTCTTTGGAAAAGCCTTTGGCAAAAGTAATAGATTAAAAAAAATGCCATATTTGAAACCTCTGCTCAGCTCTACTGACATTTCAGAGGTCACCAATGAAAGCGACTCAGCAGTGCACCACCATTAGAGTCCCTTCTGCAAGGTTCAGGTCAGCCCACCTGACACTCCAGAAAGACAGTCTCTGAGCTTTATAGACATTCAGCTCTTCTTAATATTACATCCATGCTTCAAGTGTAAGAGTAAAGCCTTTCTCCTCCAAACCAAAGATGAATTGTTATAAACCACCCCAACCTTGTGCCTCTACTGCTGCGTTTGACAACCAAACCACATCACCGCTTGTTCACCCCACCAAGGCATCCCAGAGAGCCATTCCTAAACACTGCTCTTCCCCATTCCTGCAGATGTTTTTCTTTCCACACATCTCGAGATGTAGTTTTATCAAGTGTTACTTGCAGCATGTCTTGTAAATCCTACAAACCACTATAAAATCACACAGTGTCAATTTTACTTGTTTTCCAGCAGAAAAGATCATGGGTTTTGTTTCCAGCAGCCTTCCCAATGTACAGTGCCTTGCAGGTATTAATTTTTAGGGTCATCACCCACCCTGATTTTTTTAAAGCACTCCAATTTTACAAGGTTTGTCTCACACCATGCTAGACTAGCTGGCAGCTGGCTAATACTGACTAGATGGTGGAAGACAAACCTCTTCATTGTATTGCTGAATTCAAACACTGCCATTTCTCATGGATTGAAATCATATACTGTTAGATACAGCTCCACAGCATTCACATCAAATCAAGAGAACAGGCAAGTAGAGCACTCAGAAATTTCCATTTTATTTGTTTCTTTTTAAATATTTAGTTTTTTCTGTACAAAGATAGTGTTGCCCCCAGGAAAAGCTTGATTTTCCTGAAATGTGTCCATTTTCTCTCAGGAGAGCTGAAGGAAAGCATTTAACTCAGGGTCAACATGATCTGAAAATTGTTCAGGTCAGGTCTAAACAAATAAAACTATTGTAGGTCAAGTCAGCCTGACATGAACCTGCTTTAGCTTGGAGTTACACATACAAGTTGAGATCTGCATATCTGTTGTGAAGCAATGGAGGTTCACTCCAACCAGGAAGCCCAGCCAGCAAAAAAAACAACAGGAAGAAAACAACTTCACAAGGTGAATGGAGAACAACTGTAAATACAACTGAGTGTTGAAACAGCCCAAACAAACAAAATATTTCAAAATACTTCCCACATTCACAATAAAAGATTTTTCTCCAAGTGTCTTATTCTACTATAAGTTCCCAGCAGTTCACTTTGGGACCCAAATCAAAGATGAAAATGAATGCTTAAAGGCAGGACACAAATCCAGATCTTTGTAGGGACTTGTCTGCTCAGAGTCACAAAACTGTTTTGTTAACTGGCAGGGAAAACTGGATCATGGTGGGATTTGCTGTATTTCATAATTCCTTATGTATTATATGATATTGCACACTGTCATTCCCATTCCATACATAGGGAACTGGGACTGCATGAACACTGCTGTGTGAGCAATACAGAAAAGAGTTCAAGGACATTGGAGGGTCTCTAGCTATTAAAATTATCAACCTATCAAGAAAAACTCCCTTTGAGGTAAGTTGTCTTCCAGGATAAAACCACAAAGGCACCACATGAAACTGTGAAGTGCAAGATTCAAGGAAAAAAAAAAAGGAAAGACATGGCTCTTCACAAAATGTGTGGTCAGTCTGCGGGGCTTGTGCAGCAAGATGCTGTACAAGAGAAAGATTTGCATCATGTCAAAAAGTGATCAGCTATTGGCAGCCTGTGTAGAAAGGGGATGAAGAAGAGGGGGGACGTTTTTTGAAACCAGGGTGTTCTTTCTGACCCTCTTTGGCTGAACAGGGATCCCTTCAGAGAGAGGAAGGGTGTCTGTGAATCCCTTCTCTCTAAATCTGCCTAGTCTCCCCATGTTTGTGCTGTTCTTGACCCAGGCCAGTGGCAGCCCACTGAGTCTTTCTTGTTCTCCTTCTGTGACACATTTCAGCTGCTCCTCTTGATCTTTTATTACCGGTCTGTAGAAGGCTATAGGGGGCTGGGAGGTGGGATGCGTTGTGGCCTGGATAACAAACATTCTGCAGACACATCTGAACTCACCCCCAGTGGACATTTACCTGTGATATGGAGGACTCAAAATGATGACCAAAACAGTCTCTTCTAAATTTACATTTCTACTCTCATGACCTCACAAATGCAATATCATTCACAGAGGCCCACAGTAGGACATTACTTACTTAAAAAGGGCCCTGTTAAATGCTGAAGTACCTACTTCTTAGGGGTTGTTGTTTTTCAGGAAAAAACCTTTTTGTTCCCTCACTCACTGTCTATACAATCTACCTGTGTATTCCTCTCCATGTGACTTGAATAATACATAATAGAAATTTTACTCTACTGTATGCAAAAGCAAATGCGCTTTATGATAATAGAGGAAAATCTCAGCCATGAAGGGACAGTGTGGAAACACATAAAGAGCTGAGGAAAGCTGAATATGTACAGAACGGATCAACATCAGCCTGCAGGTCCAGCACAAAGCAGCCTACATATTCAGTCAAAAAAACTGCCCAATTAATCTACTGGTTTTTGAAGAACATTATTTATTTCAGTGCCAGCACCAAGACAGACTGCTCTGCACAACACAGACATCACAGGTGGAGATGGCTCCACTAAATGCCCACCTGGACCAGCTGACTGAAGACTGATCCCCTGTAGATTATCTGCATAGACAAAACCTGCTAAGTGGGAGTTGTGTTGAGTTTCATATCATTGACACGGCTCCAGTAACCCACTCACCATTGGGTTAAGCTCCTACTGAACATGAGCAGAGCTCCTTACATGTTGTGCAACACAATGGAAAATTGAGACCATACCATAGATGAGGACATAGGAGTTACGTGGTTTGCCCGAGGCCACACAGTGAGTCAGCGGCTAAATTATAAACTTGGGAGTCCCTGGCTCCAAGTCACTTATTCAATCTATGGTGCCTCTAAGGCATATTACATTGGGGGTATTGTATGGAAATGACATTAACTTTAAAGAGCAGTGTACAGTAGAAACAAGGAAAATAAGTGGTCTTTATTGTGGGCTGATTTTATTTTTATTTTTTTTTTAAAGCATGAAAAAAGTGACACGAGCAGTTTTGCAAGCATACAGTGTAAATTAATTTTGCACAATTTGATTTCGAAACCTCCCTCCTGGATTAAAAACCTAAACACCAAGTTTCAGGCCTTAATGGACCCTTTTTTTCCACTCTTCTCTTTTTTTTTTTTTCTTTTTCTGGAAATTCTGTTAACCCCCGAAAATAGTGGTTTAATATGGAAATGCTGACAGCTCCTGAAGCAGAGCATCGCATTTGCAACACTGTAATTATGCCTACTTCAAAATGCTCCAAAGAAAACGAGATTTTCCTGTTCAAACAAATCTTGAATGATTTTAGCCCGAGAATTAAATCATTGAGACCAAAAAGGACCGTGTTAAGCATGCTGAACCAGGGCTGTACCAAGGAGATGTGGAAAGAGATAAATGCAAACTGATTTTACAGTATTTACATAATTAGATCCACATCTCTGCTTTTCTCTATTGAACGAGTAAAGACCAGATTAACCTTATTATTATTATGTTTATTTGATTGACTTAGGAGTTCCATCTGGATAAAAGAGAGCCTAGATGTCTTTCTCCATGCACGCCCAGCGTGAAGCCAATCAACATGCCTCTCTAAGTAACAAATTTGGTTTATGTCATCTATCAGCAAGATACTGTAATACTGGATATAGCTTTAGTTCAATGCATGAATGCTCCTTAAAGACCATGCAGCTTAGAGGTTTCCATCCTGCATTTTTATGTCCCCACAGAAAATTACTTGTCAGATTTTCCACTCCTGTGAAGATGATGCTAAGGAAATGTGTGGTGCAGAACCCGTGCACGGCGCATTTAAACAGGAACGCAATCAATAGCTCAGCACTGCTCTCTTGGTGGAGGATGTTTGCTTGTTTTGCAAGACTTCCTTGCATCCCTTTTCTGCCCCGTAGAACAAAGGCAAAGACGTGGGTAGGTACAAGATTCCTGCGCTGTTGATCAGAGAGTAAGAGAAAGAGGAAAGATTTCTTCCACTGCTCATAACTGATTGTTACAACTGCTTCATGCAAATAATCCTTCCTAACAATATTTATTGTATCCACACTCAGCATAAGTAATATTAGACCCAAAATAGAATTTGGTCACTCTCATTGGTGTCAGTCTCATTGCACTGTATGGGGGAAAACAGTGTTTTGGGTTAATAGGCGGATTCCCTGCAATTGGATCGCTACTTCCTCTGAGAAACTATTCCACCAGCTAATTAAAACCACTGTCACGGAGCTTCTGCTCGTAGGTACACTCACTTTCCAAACAAGAAGGATAATACAGCGAGCTGAGGCTGGGACAAGCTGGATTTATTTACCAGCTTTACATAATCAAAACATAGCCACTCAGTTAATCTTTACCATCTCCAATCAGGACAACAAAAATGTTAATTTATTCTCCATTTTGTATCAGTCTTGTTTACTTGGGTTGCCATTGTTTCTTGGCAGACTGTTCTGACCACAGGCAGGTATAACACCCAGTTCAGACTGCTCAGTGCAACTCAGGGGCATGCAACTAATCCAAAGAGGTCACAGAAGCATGGAATCACAGAGGAAGGTTGGAAGAGACCACAGCGGGTCATCTGGTTCAACCTCCCTGCCCAGCAGAGTCATCCCAGTGCACATGGCACAGGGTTGTGTGCAGGTGGTTCTTGAGTATCTCCAGTCCACAAGCTCTCTGGGCAATCCAGCCAAGAATACTTCTATCATCGTAGTGGCCATTTTGTAACTGTAAATGGACATCTTGCAAATATTTCTGTTTAATCTGATTTCTCACTTCTTGCTCTAAGAGACCTACAAGAATTTGCCATCAGGCTGCAATCTTACACTGGTTACATGAGACTCTGCATGTTATCTCACTCGTAGGCTCCCTTTGACACACAGACTTCTTTTGACTTCTCCCCGTGCATTATCACAACAGACTCCAACTCATGCGCTTTGCTCTTCTGTTGGGAAAAGATTGTGTAACTTCCAACACTCACCCAGCAACCCCCCCCCACAGGGAAGGAAGCCTCCAGCCAAATGAAAGCTTTGATATTAAGAGCTCAGCAATGTGTAAACCCATAATAATGCGCTTGGACTGCAGCTCTTCTTTAGGAAAACAACAAAACAAAACACTCCTAATTAAGCTATTGGCTCGGAGGAGGTACCAAGTCCAAAATGATTTTGACTCCATATGGAATTTATATGGAATGCAACATGCAATAAAACACCAGCACACCCAGATGTGGATGTTCCCCAGCTGTCTGTCTGCCCCCTTTGATGGCAAGCTACAAAGATCCTTCCCGACAGCCATCTCTGTGGGAAGCAAGAGGTGACTTCTCTGCACTTGCATATCAAATTGAGCAGTGGAAGGGAAATTTTAGAAAGAGGAGATCTAAGTTTACAGATGTCACTGTTGCACTCAGCTTTTATTTTCTGTGTGTTCACAACAGTAGGCTCTTAGTATTTAGTCCCCCTTAAACGTAGTGATGGGTCACACAGTGACAAGGGAAACTCTTGGGAAGCACAGGCTGTGTCTCCACAGGGTTTCTTCTGGGAACTGTGGATGCAGATGTTATTTTTCCCTGCAGCTGTTGGGGGCAGTAGACAATCAATCCTGGGTTTCTGTAACCTGTATGACCTGGGTGTGGATCATATACGAGCTATATACGTGCCTTGATGCCAAACAGATTTGCAAGTCATCTGGCAAGTCTGGGAATATAGGGAAAATGTAAGACCCGCCTGGAGAAACGTCTGTTTTGGTGGTCCTTGAGATACAGACTATTGTGCCTCTGTGCAGGGCCAAATTCTGCTGTCATAAACTGCAGTATGATTTAGCAAATGCCAATTGATTTTGGCCAGGATCTTCCCATTTTCAAGCCATGAGCATACTTATTTCAGACGTAGCTGCTGATTTTTCAAACAAGTTCCAGGAAACAAGTAGTTTAAGTCTAAGAGTCAGGGAAACAGATTTTCTTTGGACAGAGGCAGGAGGCAGATTACAGGCAGAGACCAGCAGGGCGAAATTTTGGAGGTTGTTTTTACACTAATGGTTACCAAAGATCATTTTTTACCAAAAAAATCCAACTCTACAGCCATAGGCAGGCTGGGCATTGTTACTACCACAGCATGTACTGAAGTGTGTGCTGGGCTGCATGATGTGGGAAGACCACAGCATCATTTGGAACTGGATGATCTTTAAAGTCCCTTCCAACCCAGACCATTCTGTGATTCTATGATGTGCAGCAGGAACAAGAGGCTGGGTTCACTTTGTGCAGCAGCCATGAGTTATTTCACATTTTAGCACATGAGTAGAATAACCTGATCTGCACTGATACCTGTGATAACTTCTAAATTATCCAGAAGCCCAAAAGCAGAAAAACCCAGCTCAACCTCAACCTTAGACCCCAGAAATTAATTATGTCTCCATGATGAACTCTCAGTAATCCATGGGAAGTGGGGGGCAGCAACCTAAAGGATATCTGAACACAAATTCTGAAGGTGTCAGAAAAAGCAGCCCCTTGCTCCACTGCTGGAGACCAGGCAGCTCAATCAGACTGAAGTCCTTGAGATAGATGATGGGATGAGCCATGTGCCCTGGGAGCCCTGTGACAGTGGTTTGGCCACCAGCTCAGAGACGCTGTGGAGCTTCTAAATCACAGCCAAGCTGGACCCCTCTGCAGGGGGTCTGGGAGTCACTGTTACGCTCCAGGTCTCCAGTATTAGAAAACTGTCTGACTTCTCCATTTTCTGCCCTTCTCCATCACTTCTATTGCTAATGAGTGAGAGGCACCATTCCACAAAACTGGCAGGGCACCAGCAATTTCTGGATTGCTTAAGCATGGCTTAGAGGAGCTGAGATATTTTCTCAGCTCACCCCTGAGACCTGTGATAATTCTAGTTGCTGTCCCATCAGTCGCTGTCCTGAGTGTTTTGCTGACTGGTACTATCTGTTCCCAGGATGCCAATTGGCCTGTATCAAGAACAGTGTGGCCAGTAGAGCCAGGGAAGTGATCATCCCATTGTACTTGGCACTAGTGAGGCCACACCACCTGTGCTCAGTTTTGGGCCCCTCACTTTAGAAAGGACATTGAGGTGGGGCAGTATGTCCAGAGAAGGGCAACAGAGCTGGGGAAGGGTCTAGAAAACAAGTTTTATGATCAGCAGCTGAGGGAGCTGGGGGTTTTTAGCCTGGAGAAAGCAGGCTCAGGAGGGACCTAAGCGCTCCCCTCAACTACTTGAAAAGAGATTGTAACCAGGTGGGGGTTGGTCTCTTCTACCGTGTCTCAAGTGAAAGGACAAGAGGAAATGGACTTAACTTGTGCTGGGGAGGTTCAGATTAGACATTGGAAGAGAAAAATTCTGTGGAAGAGTCGTTAGGCATTGGAATAAGTTGACCAGGGAGGCATTGGCATCACCATCTCTGGAAGCATTCAAGAGACATCTGGATGTAGCCCTTGGGTGATTTTTGTGGTGCTGGTTGACAGCTGGAGTGGATGATCTTTAAGGTCTCTTCTAGCCTTGATGATTTAGTGATCCTGTGATTCTGTTCAGGATGTCTCAGGTGCTGCTTCTAACAGCAAGTGAGCTTAATGCAGTGAACAGTGGAGATTTGCAGTGCAGCTGTAGTGGGCTGTAGTAAAGGTTTACTGTCAGTGAAGAGAAACAGAAACAACTCATCTTTCCTGAAAGAAATGCCTAAAATAACACAGATTTTGTGTAGTTTTCATGTTTTGTAGGAAGCATTCATTCCGTGTGCCTCGGCCTGACCTTCTACACTCTGTTCAAAAGCTCAGGGATGGGATTTTTATTTTTATCTCTAGGCTACTTATATTCTGAAGAGTGAGTGCTTTTTGGCATAGTGGTCCCCCACTTTGCCATACTGAGGACCTGCCAGAACAGCCCCAGCTGGCTCCTGGGCTGGGTAGGCACAGGGAGGCCACTGGTGCACACCAGGGTCTTTCCCTACATGGGACTGCACCATGGTCAGGTAATTGTAGAAGTCTGGTACAACAGGTGCCAGAATGCTCCTTTAATAGAGTCCTTGCTTTAAATAAAAATAAAAATAAGGAGGAATGCCCACTAGCTAAAATGCCAAGACTTGATCCTGAAAATACATGCTCACATGCATAATTATGTGCACTTAGCAGTCCTCCTACAGTGCTCTGAGAACTTCGGAGTGGGCTGCTCCAGTTCCCATGGGCTGCAGCACAGACAGGACACTCCTGATCTCACCACGTGTGAAGTGAGAGGTAGCCCTGGGTGTACTGGGCCAGTGAAAGAGTTGTACCTCAGGTACATCCCTTTTCCAGTAGCAAAAATGGAGTTCTGTGGGGGGCAAATGCTCAAATCAGGATTTTTAGTTTACAGCAGTTCATTCAAGATTTTCGTATCCTGCAGCTTCCCGGTTTCCATTGACCTGTGTGAATGCCTCGAGTATTGGCTGTTTCTCAGGAGATTTAACAGGGATTAGAGGTTCCCATGTTGGAGCTACAAACACAGTCCTGCCAATCACTTCACCCTTCCTATTCCTGCCAGGAGAATAATACAAGGTCCAGCTCACTTTCCTCTTAAATTTCACATTCTCATTTAGAATATTTTTCCTTTTTGAAAGATCATCCAGGGATAAGCAGATATGAGATTATTTTAACAACTGAGCTCAAATACTGGACCATTTACATTGCTTGTTTCTCACTGGCCTTCTTGTTTACAACAGACTGAAATAGTTAATCAGAATTAGTAACATATGATATACCCAGGTGTTTCATACAGTGGCCATATTATTTTTTCCCTGTAATTATTATGTTACTACAAACAGCATGAAATGGTTGAATATCTGTATCAGAGAACTTTGAGAAATAAAGAGATTTGACTGAAGGAAAATATTCTAACAAAGGTTTTCCTGTACAGGCAGTTGCCCTCTGACACTAACACAGCTCCTTGTAACTTAACATTTTTAATGATGGGTTTGTGAGCAGAGTTATGGAAAGCTCCAGCCTGGAGACCTAATATTGCAGGAAAGCTCATCAGAGTGGTTTCTCTGTTCCACCCTGGAGGTAGCTGCATTTCCACTCAGTGACTAAGTGGATGATACAGACTCAGGGCTGGATGGGTTCATTTTTTACTCTTACAAAGAATGTCAGAGTAATTCCCCAACCTGCAGTGGAGGTACCAGAGAGTACAGGAGTGTAAGTGGCTCACAGTGGGTAAAGGACTTTTTTCCTTGACTTAGTGAACACATAAAGTTTTCATATCTATAGATAGATACATGTGTATATAAGTTGCTGCTTGACCCTTCTGTTTCTCTGCTAACAAGACATTTTCCTAATTCTTCCTCAGTCCTCAAGATGGTGGGAGTACTGATGAGAGCTGTGAGCTGTTTGTAAGCTAAATGTACCCATCCTCTTATTCTCACATCTTGCTTAATGGTAGACAAAAGCAAAACAAAATAAAATAAACCAAAAATCTCTGAGATACTACAGTGTCTGAGCGGTGTCTGTAAAAGTGAAGGGTTTGATTTCACAGATCCCATTGCTCCCTTTCCTTATGCCTCAGTTTGCTGGACAGTTGAGAAGAACCTAGATGGGCTCCAGCACAAGGCAACCTTTCCACAAGCAATTATGCAGCTGGCTAAGTGTACAACCAGTTCTCTTGCTAGTTAGTGGCTGGGGTATAAATGGTCATACTTTTTCATCACAAAAAGCAGGAACTCCTGGCTTGTGGCACTCTCAGCTCTGCACACTGACAGAGAATTTCTTTGGAGAGGCAGCTCGTAGCAGCCGTATTTCTGGCACATCTTACCTATCTTATAATCGATACCAAGAACAAGTGCCACTTTAAACAATTTCATTTCCATTTTTGGGGCTGCACAGCATGAAGCATTTCTCAGGAACAGCAGGCAGTGAGTTCTGTGCTTGCACTGCTCTTGGAATCCCAGCGAGCGCTTCCGCAGCATCCCTTCCCCATGGGAATAACAGCTCTCACCAGAGAGGGATGGCTGCCCTCGAGTGAGTACATGTGGGACAGATTTCCAGCTTGCTGCTACTCCCTTTATCATTCATCACACCCTTGAGGTCTGCACACATGCCAGCGTGCTGCTGAGTGGGGGATTGCAATGGCCATGTACTTTTAAGACCCTTCAGCACAAATCATTTTAGGAGAAATCTTGATATTTTGTAATTTTTTGTTGGGTTAATTCCACCTGAAGATTCCTACAGTGTTTCTAAGTCCTCCTTTGGCAAATAACCATTTCCACATGTCACTGCCTAAATTTCAATTTATGCCATGGAGTTAACACAATTAACAGAAATGGTACCTACAACTTAATTGCACTGAGTGAAATGAGTAGGAATGGTCCCACTGCATATTCCATGCCTTGTTTGGATTTTTCTGTGTGAAAAATCCATCCTCTCTCCTTAGCCACTCATATAATTTTGTTGGAATTTTTCTGCTCTTGTTGTCAAAATAGTCAAGTGTCAAAATTACTATCAGAGAAGCTCTGGGTGTAAAACTGCTGAGAAGAGAGGACAGGAGAGCAACATGGACCAATATTGTTCCCACAAGAAGCAGACTCAGGACTGGGTGGTCCAAAAAGTGCCATCCTGATCTGTGTTTCTGTAAAGTCAGATGTAAAGACATTTTTCTACTTGTGGGCTTTATTCAAAGATAAAGCCTGGAGGTAAGGGATCACAGTGCTGTGGAAAGTCATACCCACAAGGAGGGACAAACCCTTGTACAAGGGCAAGATACCTTTGGATTTAATCTACAAACCAAAATTTTTCCACCATTTCACATGGTACAGGCATTGCCTAAACACTCATAACCATCATTATTCATTCTTTTAGAACAGCAGTGTTTTTTTCAGACCTCTCACCCTCCTACTAAATATCTGTGTTTTCGATTATTCTTCTCAGAATTATTAGTTTGCCTTTTTCCAGACAGAATCTCATTCTGTTTCCTGCTCATATTTCTAACCCTTGGTTCCATTAGTGTTATTTCTCTGTCTTCACTTGGTTTACAGTTCTTTCCAGTGCAGTGTCATGTGCAGATCTAGTTAATGTACTTGGTTACACCTCCTTCCAGACCATTAATAAAAGTATTAAATAATGTTGCTGCTAGCACAAATCCATGAAGCACCCTGCTGTTCACCTCCATCATCCTCAAGACCACAGCCATCCATCATGTGCACCATTTATCACCAGCAAACAGACTTTGCAAACTAAAGCTTTTCTGTTTGAATTACATCACTAGCTCTGGGTGAGTTAAAAAGGGAAGAAATGTCAAGTGTTAGTGGTGGAAGGAGGGCTGATGATATCCCTCAAAGCCACTCCTTACCAAGGAATCCAAATGGACCAATGGAGAGAAATGTAATCATTCTTTGCATCCTACCATGTCCTGTAGCAGAGGTTTCCCTGAGATACTGGTCTGGCACTACCAGAGACCACATACTTGAGGAAGGAACTGTGTATTATCCCGAGAGTTGCTCCACCAGCCAGTGCACAACAGGAATAGCAGTCACTGGCAGAAGGGAGAAACTGTTTGTTCCCACATAACAATTTCCGGTAAGAAATAATCACATATCCAGACATGAACTAAAATCAAAGGAGAAGTTGCCACTCTGCTTGCTGCTGGGGTCTGTGATGAGGGATCAGCTGGTAAAGCTGAATATCAAAAAATCCTGGGCTGGAACAGGCAATTAATTGGGGACTTCTGTGATTTCTGGGCATCTACACTGAGAAGGAGGTTGGCGGAAAGGCAGGAGAGGTTTTTTCCCATCCAGGCTTCCTCTTTAGGAAAGCAATATATTCCCTATGCACTTGTCCAGACGTGTGGCATGTACAGGAACGTAAGTGTTGCCACACCAAATTAAAGACCTGAACAAACTCAAAATCCTGCCTCAGTGAGGGTCAGCATCACGTACCTCTGGGACAGGTGAAGCTCTCCTGAAGCGTGTGGAGCTGGCACAACCCCTGTGAGCTGCCCCAGTCCTCCTGTAGGCATCCAAGAGGCTTCAAAAAAGAAACACTATTTTAATCCCTGAAGCAGGAAGTGTAATAGTTTTTCAAACTTTGATACAGCTGTGAGAGCTGTGGGTTCACTGGGTAAACCACAGAAATGTCCCAACCTCATCTGAAGGATAACTACCCTCCAGAAGTCCTGACAAAATTAGTGGGAACTATGGGAGTTAAGCAAGTGAGAAACTCGCATCCAATGACAAAACATGTAAACTGGGATGGCTGCTCTGGCCTGACAAGTTGTTTGATATCTGGACTCCTGCAGTTGTATTTCTATTTCTATTAAACTTTTCTGTTTCTCGAGTGTAATCCTGTTTAACTAAGAAATAGGCTTAAAAACCCCTGTTTCATCAAATGCAGTAGAAACAAAGAAAAGCAAGCATCTGTTTTGCTCTGAAATATTCAATCCTGCTCCTGTAGCAATTTCTGTGCCATCAAACCCATTTTACTCATAATCATTTAAACAAATGCAAGTGAAAGGAAGAAGCATGGCATTAAGTAATGGAGTTTCACTCTGTCTGGACAGCAGGTAGCAAAAAATACTTAAAGAGAATATCAAGTGAAAATATACTTGAATGTACACATATCTTTAGCTCTAAGTTGAATACACTGATGAATTTTAGAGGAATTGGCTCAGCAGCTTACAAAAGCAGTTGGAGTTCAGTTTTGACAGCTATGGGAAATAGAAGCTATAGGACATTGGTAGGTGGAAATAGGAGGAAAAAATATTGCAATTACTGTGTGTGTTTTAATTAAAAATAGTAGTTTGAACAACTTACACTTCACAGCTCAGATACTGTAATTATGGTTATAATAAACAAGTCTGAATAGAAAAACAAAAGAGCAGGATAGGTAGCGGAGCTTAAGGTTGAAAAGGGGATAATAAAAATATGAGCTATAGAAAATACGATTTCAGACAAAGAATGAGACAATTTCTTCACTAAAACATCAGAATTGCTGAGCACAGAGCTACAGAGACTAGAGTAAATGTAATTAATTTTAGTACAACAATTTCAAAGAAATAGATAATTTATCACAGAGTTCTTTGCAGAAGGTCAGACTCCTGAATCCACACAGGCACTGCTTGAACCAGCCCCTGTTTCTTCCCTGGTGTTCAGGTGACCTGTCTGTTTGCAGATCATGTGCTGTGATCATATCAGGTCTCACAGATTGCTGTGCCTCACTACCAACACTTCACTGGAAATGTTTATCCCACATCTGTATGAAGTGGCATTCATCTTTTGGAGTCTGAATGGAGCATTTGTGCACCTCAGAATGGTGCATCTGATGGCTCAGTACTGTTGGATTGGGCATGATGGCTTAAAAACTAAATAATATTTCTTATCTTTAAATATTTTCTTTGCTCCCAAAGCTGAGCAACAGTTTAAAAAAAAGAAATTGTTTTCCTTTCATAATTTTAGAATTGAGACTGCCTGTGAGAAAAGGGTCTTAAGTCTGATGCACTGCCCGAGTTCCAGCTTACATTTGAATTATTTTATATTCTATGTCATTTAATCTAATAGGGCAACAAATTTCACTTTCTGTCCTAAACTATGTCAGTGCTGCTTTCATGTACTAATAGCTGCTCGCCATGTGGGACTCTGGGGGAGTGATCCTTCTGATCTAAGGCATCCTTCATCCTGTCCCTCATGCAGACCACCCCCTAAGAAAGCCAAGCTCCTCATGGTCCATCTCCCCTACCCACTGCAACCACTCGACACACACGTGATAACAACAGCCACGATGCCTGTGATGACATTGCAGTAGGAAAAACTGAATTTCCCTGCAAGTAAACAGCTCTTGTGACAAGAAGAAGACCCTGCTCTGGTGAGGGGCACTGACAGCAGCAAGTATTTTGGAAGGTAGAGAGTGTCAGCAGGGGAAACACCTGGGTGATGGCAGGTTTAAGCGCATCCTCCCAGAGTAACCAAACACGATGATGAGCCTGGTGGAACCACGTGCATTTTCTCATCTTATTTCTCGTGTAAGCTAGACAAGGGGGTAAAGCCATGAGGGGAGAATAATTTGCTCTCTCTCTGTATATATCTGGACTTTGAGAAGTTCATGCATGAGGTTTCTTCCCTGCAACACCTCACAACAACCCTGTACTCCTGTACCTGGCTCCTCCCTCTGCCTGGCAACTGTTTACAACTGACTGATGACTAAACACGGGAAGACAGCAAGCCACTCACTTAGCCCACCTTGGGATGCTGAAACATCAAGTGTCAAGAACAGAGAGAAAACTTTTGTCTTGTTTTTGCATAATTGGGGGTTGTGGCTGTGGTTTCTTGGTGCTGCTATCGGTGATGGGGGCAACAACATCTCTTCAGGAGTGAAACCACTGTGGAATTTAGATGCAAAAGTATTTGTTTGCATTAGGACAGACAACAGGGCTGGGCAGGCAGGGCAAAATGACTAAGAGCTTCCTGTGTTTTCTGGTGTTTTTCTCTATTTAAACAGGCCAACACACAGATGTGACAAACAACAGTGTTTTAGCCACTGGTAAAAGAAACCATTTCCTGCTGCCCATCTACCAAGGATCTGGTTTTCTTCCATTCAGAAGTGTTTGCAAAACACGAGTGCTTTGTGCACGGCATCAGGGATGAGTCCACTTCTTAATTCAGGCCATGCAAAGTGGGATACAGGTGCATGTGAAAGGACCTGTGCAGTCGTGTGAAGAGGAGAGAAGGTAAAATAGCATTTCTTAAAGCCAGAAGAAAATCAGTGCTTTCCTCCAACAACTGTGTCATGTCCTTGCCGCTAGCAGGGAATCCAGGGACCAATACCAATCCAAAATTAAGAGGTTGTTCCAAAATGAAGAGGCTGTTCAGGAAGTAAGGTGTCCTATTCAATCAGCAGCCCAACAAGAGGAAATTGGATTTCTTTAATGCAGAAAGCTGCCTGGACCTCCTCTTAGTGTTAGGAAATGTAAGGAAGGGTGTGAAAACATAGTCTAATACAGAACTTCCTGTTCTTTTTTTTTTTTCTTTTCATTCCTGACTCCTTTTGGCAAAAGGCAGGGTTGAGATTACAAACTGAGACACACCAAAACCTTGAGCGACTGTTCAGCTGCAGCTGGCTTGCACTAGTGTGCATACAAACTCTCATTTGCACAATTCACATTGAATTCACTTTGACTGCTCAGGAAAATACATTAACAATGCATAAGATGCAAGATCAGGCTACTATGTACGGTGTTTGCTCCAGCATGTTTCAGAAAGAGTTACACAAGGCTATTTACAAATACACATTATAATTTCTAATCTTAAGATAAATTGCCTTTGAAGTTTCAGAAGCTGCACAGGAGCAGATCCAGAATTATGTGGGCATCTAATTACTATTTAGATCCCAATTGATATCACAATAGCTCAATGCCTGGGTGCTACTAAGGTATGAGCCTTAACAGCAGTATTATGAATTCTGTAGTAACAAAACATAGAATCACAGAATCAGAGAGTCATTTAGGTTGGAAAAGCTCTCTAAAATCATCAGGTCCGACCATTAACTCAGCACTGCCAAGTCCACCAGTAAACCATGTCCCCAAGTGCCACACCTACATGCCTTTTAAGTACCTCCGAGGATAGTGACTCAACCACTTTCCTGGGCAGCCTGTTCCAGTGCCTGACTATCCTTTCCATGAACACATATTTCCTAATGTCCAATCTAAACGTCTCCTGGTGCAACTTAAAGCTATTTTCTCATATTCTATTGCTTGATACCTGAGAGAAGAGGCTGACCCCACCCCCGGCTACACCCTCCTTTCAAGCAGTTGTAGAGAGCAATAAGGTCTCCACAGAGCCTCCTTTTTTTTCCAGGCTGAGCCCCGCCAGCTCCCTCAGTTGCTCCTCATCAAACTTGTGCTCCAGACCCTTCCCCTGCTCTGTTGCCCTTCTCTGGACACACTGGTAGTTTAAATGTCATCTCACTCCAGTGCAACCTTTTCCCCAGACATCTTAGACATGATATGTCTAAGACATCTACATTTTGTCAGACATCTACATTTTGCTGGATCTACAGACATCTACATTTTATCAGATAGTGGAGAGAAGTGGCAATGCCCAACTTACCTTATCCTAAAGCAGATACCTACACTAGGTAGAAAATGCCTTTCAGAGTGATCGCTCTATTGCACAGAGCATAGGCAGCCTGGGATCACCAGCTCAGCTGTGCCTGCCTGGCAGACATCTAAAATTAACAGGGGGCACAGCCTGCTCACTCCTGCCATCCTCACTCCCTGTAGCTCTTTCCTGATCTTTGGTAGGTGCCCATAAATTAAAATGAGTCTCATGGGCAAGGTTTGGAGGATCTGCCAGTGAGACACAGCCCAGAGACAGCACAGGCAATAAATTAAGCTACAGGACAAAAGGGAAATAATATTTAAGCAGAACTTTCTGCACTTACCTTCAATAATCAGCAGAATTTTTGTTCATATGCAACAATTTTGCCTGAAGAATTTCCATCTGAAGTAGCATTCCTTTACCAATTTCATTAAAACAGAATGAACTCAAATGGAAACCCTTATTTGTGTTTAGGTAGCCTAATAGGATTATGTCAAAAGGAATTATAAATCAGTTTTCTGAGGGAAATGTAAAAATTCATCCCCAAGCACCTTATATGAAGGTACAATAACTGTAAGAAATTTCCACAGCTTCTGTTTTTAGTGCTGGTACTTCTGTACCTTGACAACTGGTTTCATTTTCTCACTTTGATTTATTTCTTTGTAGCCTTCCATCTAGAAGAAGCAATGCTCTCTGATCAAATGTAGGTGCTGGGCACCTTCCTGAGCTCTGACTTGCCCCAGGCATGTCAGCGGTGTAATTCATCTCACCTGAATAAAACAGCCTTCAATTCAAGCCACAGCCTCAGTTTCTCTGTTGGGACTGTATCAGGTGTGGCAGAGATCTAGATGTCTACAGAGTATAAAGCTGGTGAGATGAATCCCCCTCAAGTGCAGCTCAGCCTTTAAATCAACATGGCTATTCTATTCATCAGTGTGTTTAAAACATTTAAGACATTCCCATTTCCAGGGGGAAACTGTGCAATCCTGAACTTTCCTCTGCTGTCTGGCAGGTTCACTTTTTTTCTCCTCTGAAATCATTGGAAGCACCTGGGCTGAAGTAGATGCTTCTTTAGATAAGCCTCAACCTAACATTTCCAGTTTCATATCAACCCAAGACAGAAAAACTGGTTTTGGGGGAACAATGATATCTTTAAATAGCTCCAAAAACAAACAAAAGGCTCCCAGAGGTATGTTTGTGTAAATGTAAGCATATGTTTCTGCATTTGCTTTCATATTAATGTTATTTTAGTATCTATTTCACTGCTAGCATTCAAAAGGACTTAACGATACACTGATAGTGCACATTACAGTCCTCCCACATGAATTGTTCCCGAACACAGCGATAATGCTCTTCCAGCACTTTATGCATCAGAAATATTTATTCATTTGCCTTCATGGGAATATAAGGCAAAGCCTATTAGCTCAATAGCTATGCAGAGGGTTTTGTTTTTCCATTAAGTCTCAAAAATAAAACTGACAAACTGATTAAACGGATCACATCTTGCAGTTCCCAAAGCCTGCTTTATGGGCTAGTCCACGATATTAATCAAAAGCTGAGCCAGAGGAAAACATTGATCAAATTCTCATATAGAATAATAGAGTCAGACCCTTCACTTGTGTAAAAAGGAATAATTGAGTATCTCTATCTCAGTTTATATTGGCCAAATGTCTAGTCCACAGGCTCTACACTGACAGCTCTTTTGAAAAAATCTGTGTATAAGACACTCTGCGTTTTCACTTTCCTATTCACGTTGTAGTAAAAGATTTGGACAGCAAGTTCTTCGAGGCAAAGATTTCCACGGCTGCCTACAACAGGCTGTGTGAACATATCCATAACTTGGAGGAGAATGAGGTTTTCCCACCCCTGAAAGGGTCGGTCTTGCTGAAGACATGAGTCCCTGCACCTGTTTTCCATTGCAGTCTCAGCTCAGTGTTCTCATTGCTGACCGTAAAAACACAACTCTGGGGCTCCTCAGAGCGAAACTGTGCATCAGAGCTGCAGCCAGGGGGGAATTTCCCAGAGGTCACAATGATAGTGCTTTTCTTCTATTGTTTTGTGGTAAATGGCATGGTTTACTTCGAGGATCACCCGAAATTTTGCTGACCTCACTGGCTCAAAAGGACCTGTGTTCACTCAGCAGCTGTCCCCACCACCCCTGGCTGCCCCAGATCACAGGGCATTTCCCCAAAGCCTAAAATGCAGAATAAAAACCACAAGTGCAATGCAACAACAGGAAGAAAATAAAAGATGAGAGGAGGCTGAAATACCTACTACAGGTAGAAATTGCTTTTTTCAGTTGTGCTTACTTTCATGCCATCTCACCTAAGAGGGTATCTATGTCCCTGCTATGCCTGTTATCTATGAAACCATAATCACAGTATCACAGAATGGTTTGGGCTGGCAGGGACCTTAAAAATCACCCAGTTCCAACCCCCCTGCTATGGGCAGGGACACCTTCCACTAGACCAGATCCTACTGAAGGTGCTGGCTGGAACCTGGCAGGATACAGGTGAGGGCAGCAGTGGAGCAGGGGACAGCAGCAAGATGAGAGAGGCTCCATCACCTTGATCAGACATTGAATTTCAGAATGTGTGTAGCCTCATGCACAAAGCCAAATCTATTACTGCTTCAAAAGGGTCCTGTGAGTAGTTTTACATAAACTGTTGCTTATTCTCCTCTTATCTCAGAACAATAGGATACATCCAGTGCAATAGTTAGGAAGACAAATTCCCCTTGTAAACATTTTTTGCTCTTGTGTATACTTTTTTTCCCTGTGGGACCATTAGCAACAGACCAGTAAATCTACAAGATCTATTCCCTGTATGATCATGATTCTCTGTAGTTTGCCAGGTTACAAGAAATATAATTAGGCCTCCTTCGCCTGACAGATTAATGAGTTAAACAGCAAAGGCCAGATAGCAGTAAATTAAACACCTAAACACTGTGATCTCTGCATGCAATATAATAGTGAAATAGCACATCTTTTATAATGGCCTTGGCCATTTCAACACATAAATTCTTTATAACATATTGGTTTAATGGCACTTTTTTATTGTATGCTGGTATAAATATTTATACTTTTTGCTTGCCTTGCCAGTAAATATTTAGCATTTTATTCTGAATGGTGACAGCCTCGGGTTCATCCACACAAAATGCTGCATGGATTTGTCACGTGAAGGCATTTAATGAGCCACTGAGAATCTGCATTTGGCAATAACCACCTTTTAGAAGAACTAACGAATGCTCAACAAGCTGCCTGTTAAATCCTGCACGCCCTCAGATCCAAAAAACAGTTTCTGATGTGCTGAGGGCAGAGACATCTGTCTGAGGCCAGCACACTCGCTTGTGGAGAAAAGAATAAAAAATAATGAAGAAACATATCTCTCCTGAAGTATTAAATCCTGTTTCAACAAGAAGTAGTGGGACTATGTGAATTTAGAGGATATTTTTCAAAAAAGCCCTAATCAAGTAATTTTGTACTTACAATGAGATTTTCTCCTATTCATGCCATTAGCAAAACTTAACTATTTTATTTGAGATTAGGTACAGAATTCTTGTTTCTCTTTTGGAAGGGTTATTTCTTAATTTTCATAGTAGTGATGGCAAAAAAAAGTTAGAGCACGAGCTGAAAAACTGAGTTAGAGCACAAGTTGATTCTCGCATATGCTAAAGTTCCCCAATACATTACCACTTAGGTGTAAAACAAGATGCAACAAGCTGATTCAGTGGATGACCATCAGCAAAGCTGCATAGTATGGCTATAATAATAATAATAGTAATAGTAATAGTAATAATAATAATAATAAACAACTTCCTAGCAATGCTGAGCTTTTCAGTCCTCATCTTTTAGAGCTACCCAAAGAGCTCCCGGCGCAGTCACGCTCTGTGCAGGCAAGCTCTTTTCAAACACATACTCCAGCAACTCAGTAGCTACCTCGATTTCCTCAGGGTGGGATTCATCTCACCTAATTAGCCATCACCATGCCAGTGGTCTGCACAGACCCCATCTTGTGGGCTCCCCCCAGCCACAGGAGAGCCGGTCACCTCCCGAGAGTGATTTGTTTTGCCCGAAGACAGAGCGAACGGCCCCGAGAAGGTGCCTCCATCTCCCCGGGGTCGTTAGTGGAAGGCCGGATGACGGGTTTAGACCAGACACCTAAGGTTTTAGACAGCTCAGGTTAGGTGAGAGAAACCCTACCCTGCGAGTGAGAGCTGATCCTGCTTCCCCATGCGGCCTCATTGTTCTGCTCAACAAAAGGGTCTTTCTTTGGGGTGAGGCTCAGAATGGACGTCCCAACGAAGCGAGGCCAGAAGCACTTCCACTGGAAATTGTTTGCAGGAAAAAGACCTTTTCCAGACTTTTCACAGCAAAAAAAGATCCCTTCAAACTTCTCAAAAAAACCCCCAAAACAACTCAACCCAAACTCAAGCACAGCATTTAACTTCCCATCCACTCAGAGCCAGGTAGCTCAGAGATCTGACAGCCCCAAAGTCTCCACGAGGAAAATGTGATCTGATGTTCTTCCCCACCACAAAGTTCAGTGATTTACTAAGGTTATTGTGCATGTGGTGACAGTGTGTGCTGAGTAGATGCACAGCAAAGCAGTTCTTCTAACCTGCTGATATTTTTATCATTAATAACTGAATTAAAGTACAACAATTCTACTGAAAACCAGCACGGTTGCACTTGTGTCACCCAGGCATGGTATGAGCTAACATGGAATCACAGAACCACAGAATTATTTGGGTTGGAAGAGACCTTTTAAAAGGTCCTCTAGTCCAACCTCCTTACCATGGGCAGATGAGGTTGCTCAGAGCCCCATCCAACATGACCTTGAACACTTCCAGGGATGGCACATCCACAACTTCTCTGGGGAACTTACTCAACACTCTCATAATAAAAAAATGTCTTCCTCATACCTAGTCTGGATCAACTCTCTTTCCATTTAAAACCACTAACCCTTGTCCTATCATTACAGGCCCTGCTAAAAAGTTTGTCCATATCTTCCTTGTAAGCCACCTTAAGTACTGAAAGGCCACAGTAAGGTCTCCTTGGAGCCTTCTCTTCTCCAGGCTGAACGTATCCAAATCTCCCAGCCTGTCTCCATAGCAGAGATGCTCCAGCCCTCTGATCATCTTCATCCATGATTTTGTTATGTTGGGGACCCCAAAGCTGGACACAGAACTCTGGGTGGGGTCTCATTACAGCAGAATAGAGGGAAAGAATCCCCTCCCTTGACCTGCTGGCCATGCACTGCCAATTTATATCAATCATATCATATCATATCATATCATAACATAATATATTATATCATATCACTATCAGGTGTTATCAGCCTATCACCTCTGTAGTACAATCTCAATCCCCGCTAACCTTAGCACAGTGGTCAGAGAGTGTCACCCCAGCGTTTAAAGTGACTGAAATAAAATCCCAAACCAGCCCAGACAAAAATACAATTTGGAGGTACAAGGCTGAACCACACAGTCAGTAGTCTTCATATCCGAACTTCCATCCACACTTAATTCAATGTAGAAACTTTGTTTCCAAAAAAAGGACACTGAGTAATGTCATTAAGTACACATCAGCTTTGTCCACTTTCTGCACCCATGATGAGCACGCCTCTGGAGCAGGAAAAAGAAACTAAACTTGATTTGCAAAGCTTATGAGGCACCTTGGAAAGTGCCAATGAAAAGGGACAACTAAAGCATATGTGATAGACTTTCTGTGTGGTTTTTTGGCCATTTGGGGCATGAACTTCAGAGAGCTGTTCCCGCCAGGCATTTGTTGCCCATAAAGCACTCCAGAAATGCTTTGCAGGAATGTGATGGTGTGGGAAGTGGATGGCTCAGAGCTGAATGCTCTCTGGTTCAGGGATGGATATGTCCCCATTCCCCACACACTGAGGCACTGCACAGCCTCCTGGGTGTTTGCAGCACCCTTTCAGCTGTAACTGCTACTTTGCTGAAACCCAGAATTACACTTTTGGAGGTGTTTAGGTGCCTGCTGAGGTTGACTAGTACAGAAAGCACCTGGCTCCCTTTGATGCCACCCGGGTTAGTGCCTTACCTCCACTAATACTGGGTTCTGAGGCCAGCCTGAGGGAAGTGGGTTCCTGTTCCCACTGCTGCGGGAAGCTCACTAACCACAAGGTGAACCGTCTGCTGGAGCCCTCCCAGAGCCAGGAACCACCACACCACAGCTCAGAAGTTGTAAATGGGGGAGTTAAAGGGGCCCCAAAGCCCTTGGAAGGAGAGAGAGGAGAAAAAAGCAAAACAGAAAGTGAAACCCAGTGTGTGTGTGAGGACTGGGGTAAGTGAGCAGGTTTCCTGAGAAACCCCTCAGGCAGGCAGTGCTGATGGGATAAGGGCACCCCACAGCCTGGGGGTATTCCTGAGGCTGTGGCAATGCCGTGCCCTGGTGTGCCTTCTCGGAGTGGGTGGCATTAGGGATGCATCCACAGGGATTCAAAGACTCCATGCTACATCTAGGCATGCTCCCTTAAAGACTCCACCACCACCACAGTGCTCTGCTGCTCACGGGCACGAGCCACTGCTTTCTAAGTGAAGCTGTTGGAAGAGGATTGGACTATCATAAGGAAAGGGCAGTGTGGCCACCTAACAGGACAGCACTGATGCACCACATCCCTCATCTGCACCCCTGCCCTGCAGAATCTGCAACGAGCATCCTCTGTGACAAAGGTCATTGGACTCTCTCTCCAAAACAAGCAGGGGCAATTTTTATTGCCACGACGGGTGTATCTAAGGCTGGCTTTAAACACAGCCTTTTTAGCCAGCTGCTAAAAGAGCAAAGGGTGACCACCAGCATTTTAACAGTACACGGAAGGTAAGAGGTCCAGAAGATCCCAGACTTCATGGAGTGAGATTTATTCCGCATTTTGCTGAGTTTCTGTGAAACAAAAACAAACCGATCTGCGGACAGAGGTGTCAGGGCTGGCTTCGCCTGCAGCCTCTGGATGAGCCCAGCACTGCAAAACCCTGAGCAGCTCAGCAGGTCGTGCTTTTTCCCCCGCTCTTTGATGCCGGGATGTGTGCAGGTCGCGGTGGCGGGGAGGGGGGGAAGGACGTGTGAGACCGAAGGGACCTGTTTTGGCTCCGTCCGCGTGGGCGCCCGTCGGCGGCCGCCGGTTTCGGGTTGTGTGAGCCCGGGCGAGGCCGAGCCCTGCGCGGCTGTGCCGGAGCGTGGGTGGCACAGAGAGCCTGTGTGCGACAGACAGTGTGGGTTTGGGGCCGTGCGGCTGCGGCACGGACGGGTTTGTCTGCGAGCGTGTCCCGTAAATGCTTCTAACTGTTAAAGGGAACCATTTCATAACAATAAGAAAAAAATATAATAATAAAAATTAATAATAATATGCATTGTCTGTTGGGGCGAGCGGCTGCAGGCTGGCACACGGGTGCTCCCCAGCCCAGCCCGTGCTGCTGCAGAGGCAGAACATTCCCCAGCTATAAAGATGACCAGAATGTGCAGTTGTTCCTCCCCAAACCAAAAGCTTGTGTTTGGAAACAAGCAGCGCTCTGTTATATCATCTCGGATTCTGACCTCAGACAGCTTTAAAGCAAAATAGTTAGTGAGACTTTTTTTCCTTCTTTTTTTTTTTTTTTTGAGAAAAAAACCCAAATAAATTAAAATTATCCTATCCTCATTTCCATGACTGTGAAGAATAATAAATTTTCCCCACTTTTGCCACTGTCATTTTCATGTAAATGTCAAAGCCGAGAGGGTTCCTTGGATGTGCATCAGTGTGACTGATGGGTGAAGTCAATCTCACTTCTCCTGGGCCTGGGGGCAACAGAACCTCTGGGGGTTTTGCTGGGTAAGGGGGAAGAGAAAAAGGGAGGGGATCTTTCATTTCACACTGTGCCCAGGTGTTGGGACAGGAGTAAGGTGGATAAGGAGGGGGGCAACCTCTGAGCTGGAAGTAGGCAAAGCCAGCTTTTCAGGGATCCTTATCCCCAGTAAGCCCTCCCAATGCTGGCCCTTTTATTCATCATAACTCTGGGAAATCGAGTTAATTCATAGGAGCTAACACAGATCACTGAAAACCCGAGCGCCAAAATACGCCTCATTTATCAGCCTATCTCTGTCTCCGTATGATCTACACGATAGAGGTGAATATTAACTTCCTTTGAAGAAAATAAAGTGAAGCAGCCACATGTTTTACCTGGCAAACCTATGCAGGGGTGATTCATTCCAATAACGCTCTGAAAAATCCCCACCTCACTTTTACCTCTAGGAAATTCCCTTTACATGGGAATGAAAATCGCAGCTCCCACGCCCACAGATTGCAGGGCTTTGGCACTTTGAAAGGCAAGAGATGCTTCTCCACAGCCTCACTCACTGAGCTTGCAACAAGCAAAGCAACACTTCCCTCTGTCCAGATCACATATATTTTTTTTTTAACCAGTGCATTTTTATGGTGGGCTTAAGCAGCTTCCTATCCTCCAGTTGTTGCTTTTAATTTTTTTCACTATTTCGGGTGAAACCCCTGCAGGGGGATGAAGGAAAAAAAAAAAAGAAAAAGAGAGAGAGAGAATAAATAAATAATGAAGAAAATGTTTCTCTTTCTCTCTCGATGTCAGGAATGTATGGAAAGCTTTAGGCTGCAGCAGTATTTTGACACTGCGCACAGTATTGCTCCCCTCCCCTATTCCTTT
Organism: Lophotriccus pileatus; assembly: GCA_035583135.1. Classification (NCBI taxonomy): domain Eukaryota; kingdom Metazoa; phylum Chordata; class Aves; order Passeriformes; family Tyrannidae; genus Lophotriccus; species Lophotriccus pileatus. The sequence goes on from JAWWES010000115.1 coordinate 110,087,222, forward strand.
GAGGTTCATCTTTCAGACCACAGCTCTGTTCCGCTGCCAACTCGTTGGAAGTGTTTAGTGACTGGAGAACTGTTGCCTGCTCTCTTCAGAACTTCACACTTCATTTTTCCAGATCCCTGCGAGCAGCAGCAAATATTTCACCAGCCTGGTTTGCTGGCTACCACCATAAATCAGACTTAGGACCCAAAAAAATATCCAGGCCTGTCAAGGCATTAAGCTTTTATTTTCAGGCTGGATCCAGTGGTAAATGAGAGCTTGTATTTTCATTTAAAACTGTAAAGGGATTTTAAGGATTGTAGTTGGACAATGGCCAGATTCAAAAGATACAATGCAGAGTGTAACTGGTTAGAGGAGATTTGAAAAAGTCTTAAGTATGAAAAATGGCTTTTCTTAAAGGTTTTTCAATGAAATCTGAAGCTGGACTTGAATTTCATAAAGGCTTTGGCATAGGCTGTTTATGAGTAAGTCAATTGGGAAAGGGAAGAGAGTGATGTTCCTGAGCATTTGACAGAGTATTTGTCCCAGCCTGCCCCTTCAGATTCACAAGGATGAGATCTGCTGCGGATATCACAGGCACGACAGCTGGGGAAAATGTGTGAAATGGTTATTTGCTTGACATTAATTGCTTTAAAAATTAGACATAAAATAGGAACCTGTATAACACTGTGGATTTGGGGACATTTGAAAGCGGAAGATGCTCAGGAAACTTGCTCTTCACTGCCCAGGACAGAATTAGATTGCAGAAGATTTTTTTTTCTTATAACAGCCTCTTGAAGCAAACAACCCCAGTTCCCTCAGTCTGCTCTTCATTACCCTAAACAAGCAATGAATAGGAACTAGGTGGGGAGCCGAGCAGCAGGGCTGGACTGCCAGCATTGTCAGGGTCTTGCTCCATGACCTCGTGCTGCCAGGGTTCAGAAGCTGGTAGCTGTATACAAATCTTCTCTTTTTTTGCATGATAATAACGACCAAACTCATTTGCACAATTTAACTTTACAACATGCCACAAAGCTCCAGGCAGAGGCAAGGTGAACATCAGCAAAAATTGCCAACTGAGGCACCGACACGCATCCTGTGCCTCAGTTTTCTCCACATGTAAGAAACAAGGAGAAGACAAACCAGACAAAATGATGGTGAGTGGAAATGTTGCTTTTCTTCACTGCTCCCATCTCAGCCCACCTTCTGGCTCAGCCTTTCTGACCTGGGGAGAACAGAGAGTTGTTCCCTTCTTTGCTGCCTGTTCTCAGGATTATCTAAAGCAGGTTGGTTTGGTATTCCTGCCCTGGAGGGAGAGTTGTGTCAGTCCCTATGGCAAGGTGTTTTAAGGACAATTTGGGTGACTCTTGCTCAGTGACAATGCCATACAAAACTATCACTAACGCAGATCTTATGGGTACCCCTTTTCTCCCACTGGGCCAAATGGGAAAACTCTGGCTCCTGGTCCCAAATAAGCTGAGAATAAGGCACCAGCTTTTGCACATCATGTGCTTCTCCCCTTCTCTTAGTGCCTGCAGCATGGGCTAACTAACATCGCAAATATCAGCTGCTCAACTGCCAGAAATGCCTTTCCACTCAGAAACTTCATCATCCTGCCCATGATGCAGGTGGAGAAAGTTCAAATATGTAGGGCAGTGACGGTGGCTGAACAAATCGCCTCTCTGACAGCTGAGCCTCCGTAACTGTCTGTGCATGTGCTCCCGGGCCACCTTGGAGGGGAATTAATGGGATTTAGCATGTTAACTTGAATTAATGTGAATTAATTTAGTCAATTAATTCACCGGGGGTTGAGGCTGTGTCATCTCGCTGTACAAGCCAAGGTGGATTGGAAGCACTCTCGGATCTTTCCCGTCTGTCAGCCGGATGTGAATGGGAAGGGTTATTCTGCCAGCGTTTGATTGCATGTCTGACCATCCCATCTGCACAACCTGCTCAGGGTTATACACACAGACTGGCCCTGAAGAGCAGCTCCACAGAGGTGTTTCAGTAACTAAGGGATTGCCATAGTGTGCCAGTCCCAAGATACTTTTGAAGAGATGAACCTTGATATATCAGGGCAGGTCAGAGTTTTGGCAAACTCGGACAATGGGCGCAGTCTGAGAGTTCCTTTTTCTGTGAAGATTCACGAAATGAGAGCAAAAGCATTGAAGCCATAGGAGAAAAGCCCTGATGGAGCTGAACCCGGCCCTTGCTCCATTTTATCTCGAGGGACTGACTCCCAAGCAGATGGCATGCCTGAGATAAACTACATTATTTAAGATTTCTTTGCACAGCAGACACTGCTCTCTGCAGTCACAGGAGATGGTCCTTAGGGTGCTCTTTGCACATCCTGGCTTGAGGCAAGGGGTCTCTGGAGACACTCCACCTACCACAGTGAGCCGGGGGCATTTCCCGCCACAGGCATTGCCAGCTCCCCTAATAAATACCAAAGCCTCCCAAGGTCCCATTGCCTTGTGTCCCATGGCTGAGTCTGATCTGAATGGTTTCCTTTTACACTTCCCCACCACTGCCCATATTCTGCTCTACTTATTGCTTGCTACCTCTTTCGCAAAATTTCCCACCTCCTCTGACCTTGCTACCGCTGCGTCTTGGGTGTTCTGTGTCTGAGGCTGCTTCAGCAGTAGGCTCCGAGTCAATTAATTTTCCAAATCACAGCTAACTCAGCAAGGCATTCATGAGTGGCAAGGTGGGGAGGCCAGCTGTACACCGGAGTGAAAAAAAAAGTTTAGTTTCCCAATTTAGCCTGACGTGTAGCACGGGTGGCCAGGAACCGGTGCTGGCTGTGAAGCAGGATAATTTTCCAGGTATGTCAAGAGCACAGGCACCACACTCAGAGTAAAACAGAAACAAAAGCACCAGCCTTTTCCTCTGTGGCAGGATCGGACCCCCAGCAAAATTACTTCCTACACTGGGAGCTGACATAAGACTCCACACTTCCAGGCAAATAAACACCTCTTCATTTCAGTGGCTATCTGACACGGGTGGAACAGAGGGCAGGGCAAAGCTTATGGGTCCTTTATATTTTTAATAGCTATGAACACCCTGCTAGTGCTTAAGAAATGCTCTGGTTAATAACTGATGAGCGTTAAAGGGCAGCTGGGTGGTTAATATCTCTTATCTCTTCAATAGAGACCAGTCCCACCTTTTCCACAGACTCCTAGGGTGATCTGGGGGTAACTTGCTTTGTATAAACAAGTCCCCACAGGGTGAGCTACGGGGGGAGCTCTAGCTGAGCCATCTTTGCCATGGTAAGGGTGTCCCTTCACCCCCCCAATGCCCTGGGAGCAGGCTGTTGCTCCAGAACAGATGGGATGGGCACAGGGTACCCAACACTCGCTGTCGGTACCTGGGTACACACAGGAACAGATGTGGGGCAGAAAGCTCACACCCTTGGTCACCCTGCAGCCGCTTTTTCGTGTCCTTACACTCCCAGACGAGCACTAGTGTGGTACTAGCACTGGTAGGGGCATGCCCACTGCTTAGCATGGGTCAAATCCATGGTGAAGATGTGACACCACAGCTGCCACGCTGGGAAGCAAGACCTGATTCAAGAAACATGTATATACAACGTTTTCAATCTTTACAGTGTTTAACCTTGCTAACTTCCCTGGAGCCAGTTTGGTCCAACTATGTTGCTGTGTGTTGGTGTGCAGACACTTTCATCCACCTCCGTTCCTCTCCCTTAAATAAGGTTAATAGCTCTCTCCTCCCTGCCAGATGAGTTGCAAAGATAAATACACCACATATTGGGAAGCATGCAGACACACTGATGACAGAGTGCAGCTAAATGCTTTGGAAAGATAAGAAAATTAATACACTTGGCCATATTAAAAAAAAAAGAAGAAAAGGGACCAGGACCCATTCTTTGGACAAAAGGCCAACAAGCATGGCTTGGCCATGTCCACTGTATTCAATTTAGCCTCCAGATCAGGGTGTTCACATCCAAACTGCTCACTGGGAATGGTCCTTGGCCTGTGCTGAGCCCTGAGCTGTGCCAGGCACTTTATGGGAGAGCCCCAGCCAAAAGCTTGCCCAGGCCTCTCCTAACAATTCTGTTAGGGCAAGTTCAAGCTAATAACAACAATCAATGTGTCCATTGAGCTGTTTAATTTATTAGTATAAATATCCCCTTTCAGACTGGCTTTCGCTATTGAAATTCCTTTTCTTTGGATAACCATCTTCATTGTCATCTTTTCATTGCCCATCACGCCTCTGTGCTTTGGACATTTGCCAAAAAATGCAACTTAGTGCTCATATGGCATCAATTATTTCTTATAATCTCTGCCTTGTCTTCCAGATGGGCCACCTCTTTTCCCCTTCTCCCCACCTCCTTCTTTAATCTAAGGAAAAGAAGAGTGACTTTCATTACAGGATCTGAAAGCTTCCTGCCCCTGTGCACGAGTTCACCCCTGATCCACCTGATCCCAGAGGGGTGAGTGTAAAACCAGAAGAACTGAGGGATGCCTCGAGGGCATAGCAAAAGCCCGTGGCACTGTGGCCCTGGGCAGTGGTGAGGAGCTTTAACTCTGCCCATCTGATTTTGGGAGCCTCAACACCAAGGAAGCTCCCAGCCCAGACCCAGAGCAAGCCAGGTCCTTCACACCTGAACATCCACATCACTCTCACAAACCTCAGATGAACAAGTAGCCTGGGGAGGGAAGAGGCAAATTTTAACCCGGTTTGCTCCAGTTTTCATGAAATTGCAGTGAGGGTAGAGGTTGGGATGCTGTGCAAGCAGAGGGAGCATCGACCACTGAGTAGGTTGCCTTGTCCCAATGTCATCCTGCCTCTTTCATATGGATTTATATATTTACACAGCTCTTCCCTCTCTCCCTGCAAGCTGTTTACCTTTTCTTCATATTCAGTTGCAAATGTAAACAACTCTTTTTGACCATCTCAGCTCAAATAGAGATGTCTGGGTGGGATTTTCTGAAAGATCCCATCCCAAACTTGATTTTTCTCCCTAAGTTGGCAACATCTTCCTCTTCGGGCACTGTGTCAACTCTCATCTTACAGGTGGAAAGTCAAATTCACAAAAACAGCTCTATTGAGGTAGGTCATCCATGAGTAGGACATTTCAAGCTTCTCAACTTTTTCCTGCCCAAGTCCCATCACCTGCTGAGCCCTTTTGCTGCATTCTCTGCTCCCATCCTGCCTCTTCTTACAGTCAAGACCCAGCCTGCCTCCTAAATTCCCTCTCAGCAGTGGTAGCTCTGGCTTATCCTTCATTCCCAGCTTTCAGCAACACAACCCAGTAGCACACATCCGAGTAACATGCCCATGGAAACCATCACATGAGGCCAGAAACCAGTGCAGGCTCTTAACAGCAACGTTGTGTTAAGGAGGAGGAGGAGGAGGAGGAGGAGCATATGTGTCCCCATAGCAGGTTGTAACACCAGTACGCATAAATCGAGTATTTGTAAGGGGAGCCAAGTCCTGATGAGACTTTATGCTGCTTGTTCCAGGCTCTCTGGTACAAATGTTGGCTTTGGAAGCATTTCCAGTTAAATTCTGGGACGGGGCGGTGTTGGTCATCAGTTTTGTCATTGTACCAGGAAGGTCTAAGGCAGAAGCAGAGCTAGAACTGAGAAAAAAATCCCATGAAAATGTCTTCCTATAAGTAACTGTGATTCAAATAGACTTTCACTTTTCTTCTTTTTTTTATCCCCTGACAAGGCTTTGATGAAAAAAGACACTTTACTGAAACAAAAGCATTTCTGTCAGAAAAATTCTTTCAGACAGGAAAAAAAAAAAAAGAAAAAGAATTTTGTGTCACACTACAACTGCTCTTTATAATGTATTTGTGTAAGTCTGATTTCCTAATGTCTCAGTAGTAGTGTAAATATAACACAGCAGAGAGATGAAGTCATTTGATACTGCGGCAAGATGTTGAATAAGACCTAGTAGAAGTAGATGAAATAGCCTATTTATTTATTGTACATAATTTCATTTAAAAAAAACCAAACAACAAAACACTAAAAGCAGCTGTTAGCACAAACAGCAGGGCTTATCTTATTCCTTAAATCAAACTCTACCCTTTTGGTGATGTCATATAGCATTTTGACTGTGACGTGTCTTATTGGCATTTCCTGCTAAATGGAAATAATGGGAGTGTGGGTTTTGCTGAGCATTTCCTCCACACATACGTAGACACGTGTTTCTCCTCCTACCTCCCCACTCTCTGTAATCACTGCTCTGATGAAGTGTGACCAATCCAGAAGAAAAATACGACGTGGGATGGTGGAATCACTAGAAAATCATAATTTACTTTCCACCCAGCAGAATCCTTTTTGTTACTGCCCTTTGATAAACCATGACTTGTGCTCTTCTCAGAAGCCTCGACAATGGTAAATTGTGCCTTTTCATCACCCGAGCGCTTTTGCTCTCGGTCTCTCAGCTATAAATAGGCATGTCTTTGTTCTGGACCTTTTGGATCACAGCTACAGGCACGACCCATGGAGGACACATTTCAGCCTTTCCATGCTTCTTGGTTGTTCTCCCGCGAAAAAGCAGCCACACAAACAAACAGGCTGCTCTGTTTGGACTTTCTCTGAAGTCGCAATTTCTTCCACTAAATGTTTACGCATTCCAAAGTCAAGTGACTTGCCTTGCATCTTGGGAACCCAGCGCTGGGGATTTGTGTGACTTTCAAGAAGATTTGGGGATATGTGTTTAATGGGCTTAGTTAACAAGTTAATTAGCATGTTTTGTTTTTTTTTTCTTCAAAGCTAAGCTTTTGCTAAAGTCAAAACATGACTAGCATTTATTTTGGTGTTAATGGGAACATTTTCATAAAACCCCAGTAGAAGGATCTTTGCTTGACACATTTTCAGTAGAAGGGCTTGATGTAAGGCACTTTACAAAGTCACAGTAGTTTTTCCCTCTGTTTCAGCAAGTTTGGAGTCAGCTGCTCAATTTAGGTGTAAACTGTAGAAGAGAGGGAAATCTCCCACTTAGGGTCCCCAGTGTTCTCAAGAGTGACCTGGAGGGTCTGTTCTCTAGGATTCAAAGTCAAAGACTGTGTTACTGGTACCTTCAATCTCTGTCATCCCAGCACTGAATGATGTGCTGGGCATGAGCAACAGGCTGAGAGCAGAAGGAGCTCCTGAGAATCCTGATGCCGGGTCATGGCTGGCTTGGCCCAAGACTGAACCACAGAGCAAGAGACAAGTAATCTGTTCTTCACAAGTGCCTTCACTGCCTGGCCAGCCTCCTCAGTTACTCATCTGTGAAGCTTCTCCCTGACTTGCTGTTATTTCCCTTTCAGCTCAGCCTCTTTCTTTCTTTTTTTTTTTTTTCTGAACTAAATTCTTCAAACTCATCTACATTGCTATCAGACATTGTTTTCTTAAAAAAACTTGGCATCATTTCTGAAGTTTTCCTACGTACACTTTCCTGTTCATGTATTTCCGTCATCCAGGTATCATCACTCAATAACCATACTGTGGCTGTAATGCTTTTCACATGGAAGGAATTGTGTTTTATTGATGGCAAATGTTGTAATGCACTTTCATGTCAAGATGAAAATCTGAAAAAGAAACTTTTTATGGTGTATGCTACATGAAACCCCTACACTGAACCAGGCTGGGGATAGAATATATTCCAGTACACATATGCTGTGACTATATATAGTATATTAAACAGTCCTGGCATGCAGAAATGGGCACAAGATCATATCCGTGCTGCAAAAGTTTTAGCACGGGCACAATCAAGTAGCACTCTCCCAAGCCATTTCCAGGCACAGACCACATGTTAGTAAAGCCAAGGAACACCTGAATAGGCATTTTGGAGGTGGCTGTTCCCTTGCAGGGGCTAAGGGTATTATGGATCTAATGAAAAAAAGCCAAATTGCTTCAGGACCAGAGTCTGAGCCCAGGCACTGTTTGGTTCATGCTATCACAGTGACCAAGCCTCCTGCAGCCATGGGCAAAGATATCTTGGGGGCATCATTTTCCTCCCTGTAACTCGATTGCTATGATCACAATGGGGATCAAACTCTGGGTCCCTTTGATGATCATTTATTTGTCAAAGGAGTGTGTGGTGAAGCCCCAGTACCTCCCAATGAGGGGGCTGAAGCAACCTGCTCCTCAGGGGTCAACCTGCTTTCCCAGAGGGGACAGCTGCTCAGTGTGCAATGGGAGAGGAATGCCAGAGCCTGTGTGTCCCCTGCTGGGTTGTTAGCCCAGAGAGAAATCAGGACAACACTACTAAAAAAAAAAAATCTGCAAGTAAAATAAGCCAATTTTTCCTGGGGGCTGCAGGGATCAGTGCCTGCAGCATCTGGAGGTTGGAGCAAATGCAAGGTCAGCCTGGATGCAGAACCAGCTGTGAGGAATCACTGGTTCACCAAAATCAGAGAGTTTCCCCTTCCAGCATCTCCACCAGCACTGCCCCAGCTCGTTTCTGAGCACAGAGGGAGAAAAAGCTTTTTCTGGAAGGCACATGCACTGCCTTGGGTGATGGGGACCTGGTGTGCAGCACAGCCAGAGAACACAGATCTCTGCTTGGCATCAAGGAGCCGACTGCAAGGCACAGCTGGGGACAGCAGTGCCTCTAGGCAGTCATTACCCCACATCCAGCGTGACTCTTTGTGCAGCTGATTAATGTCCCTCCTCACACTGTTCACGGAAACACCCGGCCTGGCCAGAGACTGTGGTTGGGTGCCACCTGCACCCAAGCCATGGTTCTTGGTATTGCCAGCACGTTTCCCTCATTAGTTTTTAGGTTCTCTGACTCTGTGAATGATGTGGCTGAAATGTAGAAGGTCCACCCTCAGCCTGTTTTTGTCTCAGTTCAAACCACACTTCCACCTGCCACTGGATCTCCTCCAGCTGCCCCAACGTGAGTGAGGGTTAAAGTCCTGGAGGAATTTTAGCCCTGTGGGAGCGGGAAGGTTCAGTCACCTCTTCAGAAAAAATTTCTGGGTGGTTTCCAACTTTTTTTTTTTTTTTTTGAAAAGGCAAACTGTTTAGCTGCACCTTGGGAAAGTATCCAAGTCTATGACCGCTTGCCTGAAGGAGCCTTGAAGCTTTTTCAAGGTTGGGTTGACTCCCCATCTCAGCCACCATTTGTGCAGTGATATTAGTGAATTTGTATCAGATTTATGTACCAGAGAAACAAGATTACCACCCATCCAAAACACAGGAGGAATGGCCTTCTGCTTCTTTCTCATTTCACTCTTGGAGCATTTTTTATTTGCCACTAAGAGGGAAAACTAGAAAATTCTACCCAAAGCCCAGCAGCTAACAGGTCAGGTCTCGGATCTTGTTTACTCCTGTCAGTCACTGAGAACAATTCAAAGTCTTTCAATATCAATAGTGAGATTAACTTCTGTAGCAGTGCATGGAACTAACAATTTTTTGCAAAAAATCCTGCCCTTCTGTTAAAAAATACAGCTGTCTCACTGTTTTTGAGGACAACCATCAATTCAAAGAAGTGAAAAATAATTTTGACTTCAACACCGAGAACTACTTTCAGGTCATGAGGTACATCAATTCTGCTGGTAGATTGGCTCTAGGGCTACAGTTTTTTGCACCTCTTCATGACTCAGGTCCCAGGGCAGATGTTTCTGGGCTTTCTTTGCAGTCAGGGAGGAGAAATGTGCTTTTAAAGTATCTCATCCTAAAGTGGGCAACTAAACTGGTTCAGATCAAAGCACACTTTCCCTCTCCTGACTATAAAGGGAGCAAACATACTGTTACTAACCTATATGCGAAAGTCTGTCCTGGTTTAGGTGAAGTAATCCCTATCCTGCCACTCTGGGCTCCAGCACCAGTCCATTTGCAGCTGTTCTTCCCAAAGAGCTCATCCCCACCTTGGTCTGCGTTTGGTGGGGGGATGTCTGCTATGTGTAAGCATTAGCTAGTCAGGTCTTGGAAAGATTCACACCTGGCAAAATCAAGATGGAAATGCACTCCTGCCTCCTCCCAAGGGCACGTCACTGTTGGTACACCTGCTCCCTTTCTGCTTTGTTTTCTTCTAGGCCTCATAAATTTCACTCTCCTTTCTGCAGCCCAGGAGATGTGAATTCTCCCGTTTGCTCATCGAGAAGGGAAAACTCAGATTCCCACAAGCTCAGCTTTGCTAAGGCAAACGAACTCTGTGAGTTAGGAGGTCAGTGCACCAGGGTGGGTGTCCAGGTAGAAGCCAGAAGTACAAATGGCAAGCCAAAAGGAGCCCAAAGTGTGCAAACACCCAGACAAGTAATCCTGATAAGGGAAAAATCTTCTGTATTATTAAAATCTTCTCTGCATTATTTTCCTATCTAGAAGTCTGGCTACAGCAAAACCCTTTAGAAAACAGCAAAACCTATGTTACACTCAGTTGTTTTTCGTGGATGGAAAGAGAGAGATCTTTTCTCTGAAAACAACCCCCCCGAGGTTCCTGGAACAGGCTGAAGTCTCTGGTTTCTACAGTGGCTGCGTCTTACTGAGGGCTCAGGCTGATGTATGACTCCAGTTTTAGCTCCAGCCTACAGAAGGTGTGAGGAATAACCCCAGGAGTAGGGCAGGTTATGCATGGATGCACAACGTGGCTGTTGCCAGTCCAGGAGTATCACATTCCCATGGATATAGAAAATGGGAACTCAAATTATTTTAAGTGGAGCATCTTCCCATCTTGCTTCCACACTGCTGGGACTTTTCTCTTTAAATCTCAATTGTCTCCTTTTCTGGTTTCTAGGGCTTCAGTGAGAAGAGTCGGTCTCTCCTTTTTTTTTTAGATGTTTATGTTCAACATCCTGAGTTTATTCATAGAGCAACAAGCCTGCCTTTCAAAATCGAGGCCAAATCTAGGTCAAGTCTGACAAACATTTGATCCTTTGCTCTGCAGAACTCAGAGGGCTCAGACACATGACTGTGTCACTGCAGCTCAATGAGTGACAACACATCAACTTCACCACACCAAGGGGCCATGAACACCGAGCCCCAAAGGTGAGGTCAAACACATCAGCTTGAAAGCTCTTTCACTGGGTTTTCTGCAAATGTACTTTACCTCACGTTTACCAACAGTCACCACCTGAGTTGCAGAATTTCAGTGTTTGTGGGAGCAAAGCCTCATCACAAGCTCTTAGTTTTCTTCACAAGAATATTTCTATAAGTATTTAAAAGGGGCTGTAGGACAGTATGTCTTGATTGTCCTCTTTGCTGCACAATAAAGGTGGCATCCAAATCTATACTTGGACAGAAACATTTTTGCTATCTGGGGAGACAGGAGTTCTGAAACTACTGAGCTTCACGGACTGACCATGTGAGTGAAAAGCTACAGGCAGATGGACAGACAGACATTGCCCTTGTGCCCCCACACAGCAAAATCCCAGCAAAATCCCAGCAGCTCCATCTCATTCCAATGGGGTCTGAAAATCACACACCCCCAAAAGTCTAAGTTACATCTTTAAACTGAAAGAAGGACACACTGAAAAAAATCACCCATTTTGTCTACCCTGGCTTCATGTTCATTGAGCTCCCTTATTCATGGAACAGCTCAAAAGTGGCAGCAGCTGTTCATTTGGCAGGAGTTGCTCCCAAACACATCAAACAAAGTAGTCACAGAATAATAGAATCATAAAGGTTGGAAAAAACCTCCAAGATCATTGAGTCCAACCATTAACTCAGCACTGCCAAGGCCACCACTAAACCATGTCCTCAGGTGCCACACCTTTAATGCCTTTTAAATACCTCCAGGGATGATGAATCAACCACTTCTCTGGGCAGTCTGTCTCAATGCCTGAACACCCTTTATGTGAAGAAAATTTTCCTAATAACCAATCTCAACCTTCTCTGACACAAAGACATTTCTTCTTGTCCTGTCACTTGTTACATGGGAGAAGAGATCGGCCCCCACCTGGCTACAACCTCCTGTCAGGGTTGTAGAGAGTGAGAAGGTCCCCCTTTTTCTCCAGGCTGAGCCCCTCCAGCTCCCTCATCTGCTCCTCATCAGACTTGTGCTCCAGACTCTTCCCCAGATCCGTTGCTCTTCTCTGGACTCTCTCCAGCACCTCAATGTCTTTCTTGTCATGAGGGGCCCAAAACTGACCCCAGGATTCAAGGTGAGGCCTCACCAGTGCCCAGTACAGGGGTCAGGCACTGCCCTGGTCCTGCTGCCACACTACTGCTGGCCAGTGCCATTGGCCTCCTTGGCCACCTGGGCACACTGCAGTCAGGATGCGACAGCACAGATGAAATCAGAGCAAATAAAATGCAAATAATGAAACTAGATTCATGTGGTTCAGCCCTTTTCCTCTGCTATCTTCAGCACCTTTGCAACACCGCAGTGATGACTGATAAGAAAACAGAGGATCAAGGTGTCAAGAAAACGGGTTGTTTTCTTTGCATTAAGTATGAAAAGCAACATCTCCCAGCTTTCTCTTGACTTAGCCCAACCCAGTGAGTGGCTAAACTTTGTTCGGGTGGTGCTGGCTGCACAACATCTCATACACATACGAGATATCACACCCACTAGTATGTTTCAAAGCCTGGGACCCCTCATTTTCCCTAGATGCTCTGCTTTTCTGCCTTGAGCAACAGTTTATGTACTGTCTCTTTCATTCCAGGACAAGAAAAAAAGGAAAAACAACAACACAAAAAACCCAAAACTAAAAACACTTGCCAATAATGATCAGTGCGCCAGTTATGTCCTTGTAAGACAAAGACCAATGGAAGCTGAATCTGAGAACTGAAATTCATAATTGTACTAGAGAGCAATCATTATGAATACAATAGAAATATTGCTTTTATGGCACTTAATCTTTTCCCTCATCTCTCCCACTGCAAGGGCCCTCTCTGCTCCACTATCTGTCAGATAATTTATAAGATTACAGTAAACTCGGAGCAATTTTTCTCTGTTTCTCAGTTTCTTTTTTTTTGATTTATAGCCTTAAAATTACTTAGCCAAGAACTTGTCATTTTTCCAGCTGTGTTGAATGGTCTATCAAAGATCTTGCTTTGTCTCACTTATATCCAGTGAATTGATCTCCAACACCAGCAGTATCAGGCACTGGAGTTTACAGAGGGGCAGTGGGTTATGTTGTTTGAATGACCAAACCACTGGCAAAAGGAGAAGAAGCCTTCCCCCGTCTTCTGAAGTCTTCAAAACTATATGGAAGCCTCCAGTTCAATCTCACACACAATTTTGGGGCCAGGGAGTAAGGTCTATCTGGGATTCTGCACACAGGGGCATCCCACAGCCCTGCAGAGAAAAAGACTATAACATTAAGTACTGTTGGCATCATCACCACTTAATTATGCAGATGATCTTCAAATCCACGTATCTAGAGGCCAAAAGTCTTGGTTTTCCTAGGAAGAAGAAATCCTTTCTGCACAGAGAGTGGGTTTTCTCATGCAAAAGCAGAGGCCAATCCCACCTTTTCATCAGCATTCTCTCATTTTCTGTTTATTTTGGGAGAGTCAATTTGCCCTGATGACACACACACACATCCACAAACACCCCCAGGTACAAGGTGCTGATCCACTCGCACAGAAATCAAAAATCTCCAAAGCCTAAAGGTGCATTTTAGGGTTCTCCTCCCAGAAAGGAAGCTGGAAACTTTTTTTATGTTACATTTTTAAGTATTTGAGTATCACATAAGTACTACAATAGTGCATAAGTACATATATCAAGGAAAAAAAAAATCAATAAGCCACTGGCTCCTCATCTTTAAATCTCAAGAATTTAGCTCTTGACTTAAGGAGGTCACCTTTGAGGCCATTTGCCCAAACTGCTTTCTCTTGGTCATCTGCACGGTGGAGGATATCCCTTCTGACACCCAGCTTCAGTTTCTGATTTACCAGTCTGTGTAACACTTCTTATATAGTCTGTGAAACCTTTTTATGGCAATTTATGGATTAAACTCCTGCTTTAGGAATGAGTTAGGTGAGCTAGAAGGTAAGGGCATTCAAGGCTCTGCTCCCCACTGTTACCTTTGCCTAAAACACTCAGGTGGTTACAAAAGGAAAATCAGCAGGATTCAATTCTACCATTTATCACCTGAAGAAAGTAATTCCATTGTACATCCTGCTAACAATGTTTTCAATCCCTAACTGTGAATCCAAAGAGGGAAAAGTAGAGTGAACAACTGTAGCAAGTGTAGGAGAAAAAAAATTCTCAGACTGCAACATTTCTTTTCTTTTTAATTGGGATTGTGACTGGGATTGGGATTGACCTGTTAAGGAGAAATGTATCTACTAACAAGGTACTTGCCTTTTCCAGAGAACTGTCACCACAGCCTTTGAATTCTTTGACATTTTCCTCATCACAAATATTAACAAATGGGTACATATTTTATGAAGAAATTCTGATTTCTTAACAAAAGCTGTAAAGCAGCCAAAACCCCTTGGAAGAAAAACAGCAACTGCACTTTAAGCTAAAAGAAGAGACTAAATATATCAGGAAGTGCAGGATTCATAGTAAGATCAATTCCCCTGTTCCATAGATATTTTTACCCATTTCTGATAATATTTCTTACTGAACAACATTGGCTTAACAAGGTGGTAAATGCAGATGCCAATTCATAATCATATTCACATTCATATCCCATATTTTCACCAGTGTCTATCTAAAGCATTACACAACTTTTATTAAGTACCCATCCGCTCTGGACGCTTGAGAAGTGAATAAGTTTAAGAAAACATTCTCAGAAGTGAACTCCTTTTCATTCTGGGAGGCAGCTGCAAATTTGGTTGCCCCCTTTCTCGTATTGCATGTGGGTGTGGGTGTGTTTCTGAGCTTCACGTCTTCCGTCCTTGAGGTTTGTTTTTTTTTAATTTGCAGTTGTTATGGCAAAGAAGCATTGAAGAAATGACTTTGACACTTCTTCTGCAAGACCTGAGATCTGTGGTCATTCTCATCTCTAACACAGGACCTCTGCAAATTCAGTATTATCCTTTTCTCTGTTGGGTGCACATTTTCACATGTATTGAGGGACAAGGGGCACTAGGCAAGTTGCTACAATTTTCCCTCATTTTGGTCCACAACACCAGTATGGACCAGTATGGGCCTGAAAGGACACAATGGGGTGGGAGAACCCCTGCATGTACCAGTGATTAGATCAGTTACACTCCTGGGGAAGGGACGGATCAGCTCTCATGGGCCAGGTTTTGGTTTATAATTAAAATACTTTAACACATCAGTAACTGAAATGCCAAAGGGCCAACAGTGACATTAAATCTGGCAGTGACTTCAGCAAGTCTACACTTCCTCAAAGCATAAACCAGATTTGGTTTTAGCTTTGCTTTTTGACGGAAAGAAAGACTCAAATGTAAGTTCTGAACACTGACCCTAGGTGTTCAACACCTTCTGGGGGAACTGGAAGAGGGGGTGACTTCAAGGCCCTGATACTTCCAGTGGAAAGCCAGGATCTGAGCATGGAGATCTGAGAGGACTTATGTTTATGGTGTGCATTCATTTATCCATCTTCACCAGGGTTTCAGCCCTCAGCCCCTCTGGGATGGGCATAAGCCCGCACTGACTTCACCTGGACAGCCTCCAGGAGGTGCCATCTCCTGCGAACCATGGTCTGTTCAAGTGCCAGCAGTTTGTGTTTTCCTGTCTCTAGGTTGTCACACTGCAAATGACCTAAATTATCTCTGTATTTTTTCTTTTCTCCAGATGGTGAGACCTGATACAGGCAGGTGTCTCTGAGCAGCCCATTGCCCCGGCATGGACAACATGCCACAGGCAGAAGATTCTGTTTCCATCCTTCACCACAGGCCCTGCCAACATATTGTGGGCGCAGGGTCTGTCCCTCTGTGCCACACACACCTGGATCTGTAAATCCATGGTAACCAGGCAATGCTGCAGTTCATCAGCGCATTATCTGTTGGCATTTTCCATCATGGAGGAGCTGGTGAGTTGCTCCAGGACAGATGCCCACAATAAATAAAATGCCAGTCTTAACATGACCATCCCCCAAAAAGTATCTTTTATAAACGAATGCAGTGCACTGAAAAAAAAAATGACCCTGTGCCCTGTTCAATGGAGCAACCAAAATGCGTTCCTAGTTGTAAACTTATGAAAATAGCAACTGGGGGGATCCTCTTGGTCAGGCAGAGACAGGGAGGTTTGAAACAGCACGTACCAAACCTTCTCTCATTGGCAAGGAAAGGGGTTACACAAGTTCTCCATAAACATCTTTATCTGCAGTCATTAGCCAGCAATCCTAAACATTGGATGAGTTCTCCCCTGATGTTTCACAATGGGTTTTTTTCTGGTTTCTAGGAACTGTTTTCAAAGACTGCCATTCAGCATATGAGAAAAATGTGTGGCCATGATACACAGTTCTTTTTTTCTTGGGCATTGCCCCACTACACAAATACAAAATATCACATCACCGTACACCCTACTTTTCCCTAACACTTTCCATCCAATACCTATAAGCACACTACAAACATGAGTGATCTTACTGTGATTTCAAAGATCCCTACCCCGAGGGAAATACAGTTTCTAGGCTGAACATAAGGAAAAGATGATTGAAGGGGTAGTGTGGGGAGAGGCAAAAACATCTTCCTTAATGCCCAATATAATGCCTTATAAAACTCCAATCCTGTCTTTATCTAGGACTTTGAATTAGCCTCTTCCAGACAAATAAAAAAAACCCTGAGAACAAAAACAGGGCAGAGGGAAAAGTACAAAAAAAGATGGAACAAAAATGCCATTTTAAACTGCTGGCCACAACTCAGCATGGAACCTTTTTCTATGGCAAGGAGCAAGTCAAGCAAATTCCTGGTCGCCTGATACTTTCTACAGCTCCACAAAAGCTGTATTTTGTGATATTGTGATAGAGGTGAATTTTGCACCTCTTTAAAATAGAGGGGGAAATCCCTTCCAGCACTGCTCCAAATCCCCATGTGGTGCAGGAATTGCTGCTCCACACACGGCGATGGATCAGCGAAGGGACAGAAGCACAGGCTGGATTTTCAGTCCCGACTTTGAGATCCAGCTGCCAAGCGGTGTTGCAAAGACAGACCTCTGGAGGTTTCTCATACTTTTTTTTGGCTTATCCTCCTGGTGTATTCATCTTAACAGAAATCAGCTGTTCTCCTTCTCACTTATACAGTATTTGAAGAAGAGACCTTAGCATCTGGCCTGGCTATTATTAAAAGATGAGAACATCTTGCTCTTTAAGGAGAACAACACTACTGGTAATAAACAGACAAAGATCCTTTGCATCCAGGTTTCCCAAGATCTGTCTGGATTATTTGGGGGGTTTATCCCTTTTTTCGCAGCCTTTCGTTCCCGTTTCCTCACGTTTGCTAACCAGACTTGCACACCCTGGAGCAGGAATAAAAATTGTGCTTTCCTGGGAGAAGCTGTCTCACAGCATTTGGAAGTAACAGCATCATTTTCAGCTACCAAGGACTTCTTTTTCCAACTGCGGAAATCAAAAAGTAAACAAGCTGGGGGGGCGGAGGGGGCGGGGGGAGTAGGAGGGGGGTTGAGGAGCTGCCTTTGTGTTTATGCTTTGGCTTTCTTTTTAATAGTGCTCTAAAGTCACAGCCTGGAGGAACAGACACAGCCCTCCAGTACCTAAAGGGGCTATGAGAGGGCTGGAGAGGGACTTCTGACACGGGCCTGGAGAGACAGAACAAGGGGGAATGGCTTTAAATTGAAAGAAAGCGGGGATATTAGGAAGAAATTCTTCCCTGTGAAGGTGGTGAGGCCCTGGCACAGGTTGCTCAGAGAAGCTGTGGCTACTCCATCCCTGGAAGTGTTCAAGGCCAGGCTGGACAGGGCTTGGAGCAACATGTTCTAGTGGAAGGTGTCTCTACCCATGGCAGGGATTTGGAACGAGATGGTCTTTAAGGCCTCTTCCTACCCAAACCATTCTGTGATTCTCTGAATATGAATGAAGGGGAAGGGAGAGGTCACTAAGCACTGGAGTCCTATAGATGTGCAACAAGGTTTTAAACCTTTATTGCATCTTTTGTGCCCAAAGCCAGAGGCAGGGACAAACCCAATCCCTAACCCAGAGGCTGGGGAAGAAGTTACCATCTGCACTTTGAAAGGCTGGGGGGTGGACATTAGGGGAAGGTTGGGGCTGCTGAAATCCTGGCTCCATCTCCACACTTAGAAGATACCAAGACTTACTGGTCACAGCCTTGCTGAGAGGATCTGGTGACAGTGGTACTGCGTCGAGCCTCCCTTGAACTGGGAGACCAACTGAGACTCTTTCCAGCAAGCACTTCAGTGACCCTTCATTGATAACACCCACACTTACGGGTAGGAAAACGCTGGCGTCCAAAACCGCGGGCTATTAATAGAGGGACTTCAGCTGATCTCCACTGGCGTAATCACCAGCTGAATTTGGCCTCGTGGTAAACATCAATCACTGGCAAGTTGCTGCAGTGTATCAGCTTTAGCATGGGTTGTTTGCTTTTCTCTAAGTGTTGGGACATCCCACAAAGCTCCAGCTGCTCGTCCCGAGTGAGCTGCTGGGAGGGAGTGGCCAAGGGCTGCCTCCACGGATTGCAGCGATCTCTGCTTTTCTTCCTGCCCCACCACAAATCCAGAGTAAATCTGTTGAGACAGCACAACTTGGCCTTAACTCCACATTATTATTTGACCAGATCAGCAGTCTGGAAACTGGGTCAATTTTTCTAAACATGTGGTTTAGAAATGTGCTGTTTCAAAGGACACTATCCAATGGTGTGAGACCAAACATTGGATTTGTAGTAAAAAAAAAGCTAAACAACAACAACAACAACAACAACAAAAGTCCAAAGCTCTCTGTAAACACTGAGTCCATGGGACACTCTGACAAAATAGGGAAATAATAAATTCCCTGATCTATATTTAGGGAAACTGAGGCACGAAAAGAGGAGTCCCAAGTCATTTGGAGAATCACAGATGATGCTGAAGTTTCCCAGCTACAGAAGTAAAACTAATTTGTCTCATCCTTACAAGTTCTTAAAATATACCTATAGGGATTTTTTTATTCTCTCACATAACTGCAGTAGGGAAATTCAAGTCTGCTTGTTGTTTAAGTAATACAGTTGACACAAGAAATGCAGGTTGCATTTACCCTAAGTAAAATATGCAATAAATGTGCATGAGAGTTGCAGGGCAGGCCTGAGAACTTCAATTTTAAATTATGTTGTAGGTCACAAGTTACTGCATCAGATCACCAGAAGCTTTTGGAAGTTTGGGCCTTGCCCTCTTTGTATCTCACAGACTTATTTGTTAGTGGGGCCAACGGTTTCCTATTCCCAGTGGGGTAAATGCTGAGGTCCCCCCCTCCAAAGACATACAAATATCACAAAGAGTCCTTTTGGGAACAGCTCCATTCATCCCAGACTGACGTTGCACCAGAAGATCTACCGGGAAAAGATAATCACAGAATGCCCAAGCTAAATATTTAATTTTTTTTTGCTTTAAGCTTGTGCTGAAACTTTTCTTGAAGATGTTGAGTAGAAACGCTCTAAGTATTTTAACTTCCACAGTCATCAGCATCACCTGTCCAAGGATTATGGGTTTCTGATGGATTTGCTTATAATTTTTAACCCATCTAACAAATGTTTCTGAGGAATAACAGTCTTAGGCTGTCCTCTGCAAGCATTCATCTAAGTGGTGAGTGCCTGAGCTGGACACCCTCACTGCACCCCTTCCCAAATACATGATCCAATGTGTCCCCTATGCTGCAGAGCTGCTGTGACTTAGGCAGAACATTGTCCATCCATGAGCAGTCACCCAAGGGAGGGATTTCACCCCAAAATATCGATTCATTTCCTCCTGACCAGGCAGAAGGTAACTAGACAGTTCACATCAATGCTTGGATATATAACTGAATCTATTTCCTCCCTTTCCCCAGCAAACAGCTTGATGAAATTTTTAATTGGTGCCAGTATAAGGCTTGGTCAGACCTTGCTCGTTCTCACCCCCACTTCTTCCCAGGAGCTTGATTTAAGCACAAAAAAAGGCAAATTTAGGCCTGTGGCTGCTCTGAGCCTCTCTGGTGTTGCTCACAGCCACAGGAAATTAGAAAGTTAAAGCCAAGGCCAGAAGAGAGAGAGGATGTGAAGGACTGCATGGGACCAGCAAGGCCTGACTCCAGTGATCCAAAGTTGATCTTCAACACTCACAACCCAAACCCAAGAAGATATTTACTGATATTTACACCAAAAAGATGGGGAAGATAACAGTCACCACCCCTGGCAGGAAATGTCTCTAAATCTTCTCTCCTAAAGTACTTTGAGTTTTATCTCCCCCCACTGCTCCGCATGTTTCTGTAAGGGGCTGTCCTCTATGTTGGCCAGTGGTGGTCATTTTGCCTCAAGCATTTGGTTTCTGGCTAAGGCAAGAGAGTCACTTTCACAAGCTGCAAAAGGGTAAAGGAAGCAAAAAATCAGCGTGATGTTTGACAGGAACTGCTGTACTGGATCAGAGGGATGGGTTGGCTCTTCCAGCCCTTTTTCTGACTATGGCTGCTGTAGACATCCCAGAGAAATGTGCCAGAAACCAGTAAAAATTAACCTTTAAGGTCCCTTTCAATCATTCTACGATTCTATAAAAGGACAGAGGGATCACTGTAACTCCTCAATAACCTTCCCATGTATGAATTTAATCCTGTCCAACCTCCTTATCCAAATTGCATTCAGCTGAATATTTGCTCTCATACAGTCACGCAAGCACTTTTTGTCTCAGACAGCAACCTGTAGCAGGCAGCTCCCAGTCTGCCTTACAGGGCCATGGGATAATTTGGAAGGAACTGTGGGAGGTCTCCAGCCCAACCTCCTGCTCAAGTATCCTCAGCTCCTGGGGTCAGACCAGGTTGCTCCATGCTTTATGCAGTTGGGTCCTGTAAACCTCCAAGAATAGAAGTGTCACAATCTCTCAAGGCCCGTGTTCCACCACTCCATCAAACAAAATAAAGAAAAATTGTTCATTTTCATAGATGAGAATATGGATTAAGTGATTGTGAAAGGAAAAATAGCTAAGTTAATCTACGTGACAGAGGAAAGCAGAAAGTCTTAGCGCTAATGTTTGCAGCACAAGCCCCCCCCCCAAACGATTTATAGAGTAACTACATCACAGAGTGTTGATTGGTTTGCTTGGTTCCTCAATCTTGGATCAAGCTTCAATCAGGACTCAGGTTATGAATTGGAATGAAAGCGCTCTTGAAGACCCCCAAATATTATCTCAAATTTAAAACACCACATAACAAATGTGTAGGTCCATGGTAAAGCCAATAGAGCTCCCAAAATCAGTATCACTGACATTTAAACTTCAGAGTCAAAGGTTTGTTGAAATGATCAGAACCTCACATCTTTCTTTGCTACCATTTCTCTTTTGCAGACTCAAGAAATAGCTAAGAAGGATAAGAACTTACTAGGAAACCAGGCACGAGCTTGCAAACAATTCCTGTCCTCTCCTCCTGCAGGCAGCCTCAGGTGAACTCAACCTCACCTTCATTAGCTGCATCTCCTCCTACTGCTCACACTAAGCTGGAGGAAAAATAGCCTCCTCCCTCAGTTCCCTCCCAATTCATATATTTTTTGCTACTTGAAAACTATTCTTGCCTCAGGCCATGCAAATCGCAAGATTATCTGTAACTGCATTCCTCAGGTCTGACCAGGAAGAGGTGGGGATGGCTCAACCCCCATCCTGGAAAAGTGTCCTAAATCCCAATCCCTCCCTTCCAGTTTAGAAATCCCGGTTTTCCCTGTACTTCGAACTGTCCACGGCCGTCTCAGCACCAGAATGTCGAGGATAATGTCAGTTGTCAGGTTTCAGAGTTAATGATGTAGCAAGACAAACAGAGCTGTTTGCATTTCTCTGAGAAACACAGGTTTTGGTAGTTTGCAGGCTCAGGAAAAGAAGCAACATTTGAGATCAGATTTAAAAGTTGTCCTTTACCACACAAAGGCCTGGAAACCTGCTTGTTACATTTAATGGATGGGGCCACGATGGACGGTCCAGTACCGTGTCCTACCGTGTGCTTGCTTTACCCTGCCCGGTGCCAAGAGGAGACAAGGAAGAAAAAGAAGCGTAGAAGAGCATTAACAAAAAAAAGAAAAGAAAAAGAAAAAAAAAAAAGAAGCCATTTTATTGAAAATGAAATTAAAACTTCAAATTAATATTACAATCATGAGAAAATGCCAAACAATTCAATTTACAGTTGCAACATACAATACAAATAGTCCCTTTGAAGTTGAAGTAAACTGATCCACAATCATCGTCTGTGGCATAAAGCAGAGTGTGTTTGTACAATATGTGTATGAAAAGCAAATCTTGGGTGACAGCATTTGAAAAAATAAAAAATTAAAGCTTGTATTTACACAAAATGCTACAAATATTTTGTTCCAGCAGAAGTTCAAGATTCGTAAAGCGTATTAACAACAACAAAAAAAAATTGGAATGTCACTCATATTACCTAAAGTTATTGTAAAAGTATGGTTTTGGCTGATATACTTAAAAGTACTGCATTAAAAAAAAAAGCAAAGAGTTATCTGTAAACATGGAAGTAAACAAACATCTAAAAAAGTTCTCAGAAAATGTTAACCTGAAATGCATTCTATTTAAAAACAACAAGAAATTCGGAGGGCCAGAGAATGGGGCTTCTTTGAGCTCATGGGTGATCCAGGTTTAATTATTGCTTTTGCTCATGGCTTGCTGTCGCTGCAGCCCAGCGAGGGGCTGAGCCTCGCTTTGCTCAGGGTGAAAGTGCAAAATTCTCCCCACTCCAGGTGGTACCTGTGGAAACTGGTCAATCTTTGATCAGGGGACTGCTGGCAAAAAAAAAAGTTCAATGCTAAGAAAGACGCAGCAGCTGGTCTTTTAAAGTAAACGATAAACGCCACACAAGTGATGCTGTGGGGTAAGTAATTTGCTTTACTCATCCGTCCCGACCAGCTGCCCCCGATCTGGTTACCCTTAGGAGGAGGGAGAGGAGGCTTTAATCCTCCCTTTGGCAAAAGGGACATCGTGCCTTTAGTGCTGGAAGTAAGTCTTTGGTAGGATAAGAGAGCTGAAAGGTAGAAAAAGGCCATTTTTTATCTTTAAATCTATGACTGGTGCCAAAGATTGCCGCTGCCCGGAGGGAAAGGCTGTCTGTCGTACCTTTGGGAAAACTCCTGCAATGCCAAGTACCTCGCAAAAGCTCCGATAAACTGATGGGATTCACTACATAGCACTGCCTGGTTGGGGTTTTTTGTCTGAAAACCTGATTCAAGAGCATTTCCAAGTGAACTCAAAAGCATTTTCTGAAAACTTTGGTGAGCATCTCTGCCTCAGCTTGTACAGCTCCCTCCATGACCAGCCTGATGTACCGGGAGAGATTTTCCAAAGGCACCGGGAGAGTTCAGGAGCTACTGAAAGTCAAGAGGCTGGTGCTCCTCTGTCCGCAGGTACTTAGAAAATCCTTTCCTTCCTATCTCAAGCAGGCAGAGTCAGGTCAGCCGAGGGCACGGATCAGTCGGATCAGGCACGCGTGCCTCGACCGGGAGGAGAAAACGTTTTCAACGTCTGTCCCTAATGGTCCAGTTGAAAAACCGCGGGGACACAAACAGAGTCCTGTCGGTATCGGGCAAAACAAAAATCTGGTCTGTGCTGGATTTATCCAGAAACAAAAACCAAGTGCTTGAATTTTACAACAAAGTAAAAAAAAAAAAAAAAAAAAAAAAAAGAAAAAGGGAAAAAAAAAAAAAAAAAATCTGGGTTGCTGCCTGCAGCCACTCTTAACATCATTTCAACACAAAAGCACCCTAAAAATTACTTAATATGCATACAGTAAACCTTAAAAAGCCCTTCTCAGCAATAACAAATAATGTACAAATATAGTACCTTTTATTAAATAGGAAACAGCTTGCACTGGCAGTACATCTCTTTTTCTCTTGCTTACTAAACAAAAAACAAAACTGAAATGTGTAACCAGACACTGGCTTTTTAAGCGCTGCTGAGACTAACAAACGTTACTTTACAGTTACAACTAAATGGACAGTGGTATGCTTCAAGCTACCACAAACCAACAATAAATAGAATCAATTACAGCTTCCATCTTTGAAGGAGAACTAAGTATTAGAAGAAAAACAAAGTGTCATACTTATACTTTAAGCATACTTGGTATACAACCTTTAGAAGGCAAAGACTTTTTTAATTTATTATTTTTAAGAGCACATCGTCACGCAGATTGGAGGGATGCGCCACGCTAATGGCAACTCATTCAACAGCTTCGCTGTTAACGAGCACTGGGGGTGGTGTCTGGCTCTGTAATGGCTGTGCCCACTGCTGGTTTATTGCAATACTTTGGAGGGAGCCAAAGAACACCCAAGGAGCAGCCTGGGGGCCTCCAGCCCCTAAGGGGGCTGCAGAGAGCAGTGACTAAGGGACCAGAAGGAGGAGGCACCAGCCAGGCCCGTGCCAAACATCCCGCTAAACCAGGCTTAACATCACCTCTTTGGGGAGAGCCTGGGGAGGGCGGTTCAGCTCCCACCACATCCAGCTGATGCCACGTCACCTCCCTGTTTGATATAGCTGCCCTGGGCTGGGCAAAATTTGGGCCCCTCCACGGGATAGTTTGGCAGCAGACAGGCTGGCCAAGGGGTTCGGGTGCAATCTGCTCTCCCTGTGTCACATCTGGGAGCACTGGGGCGGCTTTTAAGGTGAGTTTAGATTCAGCTTCTGCAGAGGTGAGTATTGCTGCCCTTGGGCTTGTCCCTCTAAAACGGCAACAGCTTCAGAGCCACCACAGCATCCCTATGGCTCCAGCATTTAATGCTAACGGGCGGTGACTCGCTACCAGGCAGCTTCTGTCTCAAGTTTGGAACGTTTTTATTCCACCGAGTGGGCTGAAATTGCAAGGGGAGGGGAAAATGTTTCACCATTTCTCCCTTAATCCCATTTCTGAGTTATTTAACAATTGATTATTTGCAAAAATATGGGCTTCAAAACAGTTTTGATTTTTCTTTGGGAAAAAAAAACAAAAAACGAAACAACAACCCTGCTGAAATCCAAATTATGCTGTTAAAACAGACCATTTTAAATATTAATCTTTTCAAATTCTGAAGTTCTGAGAAAAATCCTGGGAGAAGAAGAAATTAGGGGAAGGGTGGAAAATATTTCATCCTTCCTACCATTTTTCCAGTGTCTCCACAACTACTGATTAAAAGGCAAGACTGTGTTGAAGGCAACCAGACAGCTAATAAAAATATTTTAAACACAATATTTCCTTCATAAGTTATATAAAAAGATCCTACATCCAAAATTATTTGATGTGGATGCATTTGGGTTGGGTTTGTCATTTTTAAGTCACATTGTAAACTGGTTCACACTGGAACTGCTTTTCAGAGTTGGGTAAAGGTTTGAGGTTTACACCATTGCAGAAATGTAATAAGTAAAAAACAAAACAAAACAAATAAAAAAAAAAAAAAAACAAACAAAAAACCACTTTTAGAGACCGAAGTCAATATATCATTACATTAAGAAACATTTAAAGGGTCCAAATGTCATTAAATAATTATAAATATTCTTTTAAAGTTATATGATGATTCATGTTAGCAAACAACCTCAAATTTTACACATTTATAATTTAAAAAAAAAAATAAAAAGAGAACATAGCCGAACACAAATACTATGTATACCATTTTGGCTCTAGTAATATATATTGCCATTCTCATATTTTGCATAAGTAATAACATTTTGTTTTTTTTGTTTTTCAAGGTTTTGGTTGTTATTTTTTTGGTTTATGGCTAATAGAAGGCAAAATGAGGGGGTACAAAAGCAAAAAGGAAACCCTGGGGTTGGCTCGCCTAACTTGAAAACTTATTCTCTTTAAGTACCCGAAAACAAACCAAAAAAGCAGTGAACACAGAGAAGTTCCAACCGTTATCCGCAGCAAGGCTTGGACAAGAGTTTTTTGGGACAGCTGTTTTCATCTGAATGGATCATGGCAAAATGGAAGCAACTCGCTCTTTGCTTTCCTTTTTATGTGCACCAATACAAGCCGGGTGAATTGCACTACGGGTGTGGAAGAGGGTCCCATACGTTGTATGATTGCAACTGTATCTGGAGTTCATGGTTAGTTTTGGGTTTTTTATTAAAATAAAAGGGAATGCAGCCTTTGCCTTGCATCACCATGTTTCTCCTGATAGCCAGGGAGTCCGTTCTCTCCTCGTTGGCAAAAGTAACTCACTAGTTTTTACAAAACTCTTGGGGAAAAAAAAAAAAGAAAGGGAAAAAAAAGGCAAAAAAAAAAAAAAAAAAGCAGGGGGTGATTTTGTGTGTGGAGAAAGTACATTTTAAATATAAAACAAGGTAAAATGGTTCAAAGGGGGAAAAAAAAAAGAAAATATGTGCTTTGATTCACATAATCTGAAACATGGGTCGTGGTGTGTTGGTAACACTTGTGTTATTTATGGCCATTATCATCCCGTCTGCACAGTTGCACATATTGGTAAAATCTTTTTTTTTTTTTTCTTTTTTAAAAAGAAAAAAAAGAACAGAACACAAAAACAGGCACTTCGTAGTTAGTCGACCGTTTGGTGTTTGTTTGGGGTTTTTTTTGGCTTGCGGAGGTCGGGCCGGCTACGGAAGAAATCTCAGTACGGCCTCCAAACGGACTCATCCATCCTGCCACTAGAATTCAAGACGGTTGGGGAGCTGCTGTGGCTGCCATCCGCCTCCACCCCGTCACTCTGGGTGGGCAAGTTAGGGTTTAGCAGCGTGCTGCCGTTGGACGTGGTGGTGCACGGCGGGAGCATCCTGGAAGGGGAGCGGTCCCCTCCCGGCACCATGGGGAACTGGTATGATCCTGACGAAGTGCCATAGTAGAGATATGGAGTGCTGCTGGTCTGGAAAGGTCCACTTTGGTTTTGGGAAGAGCCGGGGTAGGGTGGTGGTAGGTAGGTGTGGTAGTGAGTGGTTGCGGACATACCCAGTGACATGCCTGAGGTGACTGGCGGTGTATAGGTAAAGGTGGCTGGATAGTGCATTCGTGGGTTGGAGAAGCGGCTCTCAGTGAGGGATGAAATGCTTGTGAACTGCCTGGGATCTGAAAATGGGCCCAGCTCTGAAGCACCTAAAAAATTATAACAAAAGACGGGGGAAAACAATTCTGTAAATACCATTTTTTGTATCAAGTGATGATAGAATTTTATTTTTCTAAGATAACCCACTTCTTCTGGCCCCCAAGAGAACAGCAGATCACATCAAGCAATACATTGCAAGGAACAGAGTCATACATCTGTCTTCTACAAGTGCTGGGCCAAACTCATCCCTGGGCTAACTCCACTGATGCCAATGGAGGGAGCAGCATTGCCAACCTGAAGTGTTGAAAGGTCACCAGTCAGGTCAGGGAAAAAATAAATCTCTGAAATCAAGAGATTGAAAAAGAGCCAAAAACAGGAAGGTGGATTTGGAGTTGATTTGCCTTCTGGTTTCAGAGCTTTGAGGGGTGCATTTCTCTGTTTTTTTGCTAGAGCCTCTCAAAAAACTCAAGTCTGGTTGCACACAAAAGCTGAGATTCAGCACAGGCTGTCAGGAGCTGGGATTTCCAGAAAAGCAGAAATTACCATGCAACTTGTAATAAAGCTACAAGAGCTGGCAACACCGAATTAACTGCACCACTGACACCAGGGGAGTTAAACCAGGGGTGACTAAGACCCACTTCTTGCCTTAAATAATTTATTTAGGTGAGAATGTGTTCAGCTGCTTCCTTTGTCTGAAAAATACTGTTTGCTGCATCTGAAGGACAGGCAAGGCCACTGCGCTGATAGCAAAGATGCAGATTTTACTTTTCAGAGCAGTTGATGGAAAATTACAAGCCCAATACTCCTTTTGCCATTGAAAAAAAAGTTGTTTTCATATGTAGTCACTGCAGTCTGGTTGAAAAAAAAAAAAAAAGACCACACAGTTTATGGCTACTGTGCATGTCTGGATGGTAACGCTGTGAATTGGAGTCTAACGCAAAACAGGGATGGGTAAACTCATTTTGCCTAATTTCTAATCCCACATCAAACACCCAAAGCTTTGGAGCAGAACTGGAAAGCAAATGTTAGTAGCTGGGTGATGTGCTTAGGAGACCGTGGGATGGACAGGAGCAGAAGAAAAAGATGGTGAAAGCTCGTACTAGGAGCCAGAAAAGTGGAAAACAAAGAGGGTGTGGGAAAAGGGACAAGGGGAAAGAGGGAAAGCTTAATAAAGAAGTACAGAGCGGGAAGAGACAAATGCATTGGCCAGTATGCAGTAGACACATATTCACATATTTATAGAGCGATATAAAGAGGGGGAAAATTATGAAATCAAATGGATCCTCCCTGCACTTCCCACCTAACACTTCTACAGCTTTACAGTCCTACAGATCCAAGGGTTCACCCACCTCTTTTTCAATCTACTGAACCTGATTTAACTAAAAGGAAAATATGGCATCTTCTAGATGCCAAATTGATGTGCTAAATACTGAAAAACTCAGTGTGTCTTCAGTTTAAGATGAAGCACTTATTTTCCTTGTGGACAGGCTTCAGATCTGACTTGATGACGCTGCTGTGTAGAAAGTCCCTCCAGTCCTTCTGCCCTTGGTCCCGTATAGTGTCCACAATTGTTGTTGCTACCACAAGCCACAGACTCAACAGCCCCTGCTACCTTGTGTGGCACATTTTGGGATTTAGATGACTATATTCTCTCATGTTCTCCCAGCTCATGGAACCCCTGCCTACAATGACATCTAAAAGTAGCAGCAGGGCAAAGCTTCAGGCACAGTTTGGGTTCAGGCTGGAGGACCCAGGCCACAGCCAGCTAAGCATCCAAATCACCCCAAAACCTGGGGATTATAATCTGCCATCTCAAAAGATATTGAGTACAGAGCTTTAAATGGGCAGTGAAAGCCCATTCTAAACTCTGATGACAATGTGATTACTATTATCTTTATCAGGGACTGAATCAGTGACCTACGGGTGAATGGGTCTGTCTCCATCATCAACCCCTCCAACCACAGCTCCCTGGAATGTAATATAACTTGTACCTTTGCAGCAAACACTCTACTACTTGATGCAACTCCTTTGTTCCCAACTGCAAACAATAGCCAGAGGCAATACCACCCAGATTCAAAGCTGTAATTTTGGAACACTATCCTTTATATTGTGAACAGGTCTGATATGTATCTGGATATATAAGGTTAGAACATAATTTCCCCAGCTGCTCAAAATACTGAGTTTCAATCTGCTACTGCTTATGCTTTTTTTTATTATTATTATTGTTATTGCAACTCTCCCAACATGAACAGAATTGCTCTTAGTTTACCCTGGTAGAAGTTAAACAGGATTTTTACAATCAAAGGTAGAACTGGTATGAGTGTAGGGGTGTAGAACAACATCGGTATTTTCAGTTTCTTTGCAACCAATACCTTTTTGTTTTCTTCTTAGTAACGAACTCTCTAAGCAGTTTTACACATTAAAAGGCAATCTCCCTCTCAGGGCTGGATCCAAATATTATCTGTTTGAGTGTTGCCAAGAGATCATGTCTGCGTCGAATGACTGGGAACACGCACACCACGCGTAGGCATTTTGAATGTGGGGCTACAGGCCTCCTTACATACCCTACCAAATCCACACTTGTTTGTTTTTACTGTTGCTTGTAAAGCTCAATCCTATTTACCCAAAGGTCAAATAACCATAACCCTGTCTTATCTCACTCATGGCTGTGTCTGCGTGGCTCCTGCACGCTCACTTCTCCAGCTCCCCTCTTGCCCAAATACCTTTTGCTGTCTCCATAACTCCCCACACAAGGCTGCGACTTGTTCCCAGACTTATGTATCTCCACTGGGCAAAGATATTTTTGGAGATCAGGAGAAGTTCTCTGAGATGCCTGTTTGAAAGCCTCATTTCTAAGTGAAACTTAGGAAAAAGTCAGCTCTAGACCTCAGCTTCTTGCCATCCTCACTGCTATGCAATCCTGCTGATGCATTTTCACCCTCCCCCTCCTTTCTCTGTGCTTCCTTATGCTAAGGTTGATTTTGGTTCTAACTTGGAAACCTCAGATGACTATTCATGTATACATGCTTAGTTCTATGCTGGACTGGAATGATAAATAGTTCTACTGGGTATGGCACCCATCTTTGTATCTAGTTGTGCACAAACAGCGATGTTGATCAGCAGTACAGTAACATGACAGTGCAAGTATATAACTCATAATATAATAATTATAATATTATAATAACTTATTTATTCCTCTCCCCAGCAGGATTAAAGATTTATGCTAATTTTCCTGCTGCCAGAGCAAGAAAACCATTTGCATCTGTGAATTCCCACTCTCGTGATAGCTTGCATTTAACGGATGAAGCAGGGACTGTCCGCCCTACATCATGGCCACAACATGATGTAACCACACTTGTATAAAGAGAAAAGACTTTATTTTGTGCCTCCAGAAAGAGAGACACGGCAACAAGCACAGCAAGTGATCTTTTGCTATATAGAGCCATCAGCTGCTTGTGCTTACAAATATAAAAAAAAAAAAAAAATCTAAAAAGGAATATTTTGGAAAAAAACCCAAAACAATAAAACATTTTACATCTGAATGAGTCCAAGTTAAACTATTTTTAAATCTTCCAAGTTGATTCCTCCCTAATGTAACCTGGCACTCCGGTTTTCTGAGAGCTATATGTTCAGAACAGAAAAGTGGTCACGTTAATATGGCAATATATATGCTAACATCCCAGATTCAAGAATACTGCTCCAGTGTTTTTCATATTTAGAATAAGAACAATTAAAATTCCATGTGGTTTCACTTATTCTGATTTTGATGCACTCATTAAAATCCCTAGACATGGGCATTTGCCGGCAGCCAAATCAAATGGTTTCGCATTCGCACTTAGAACACAGTTTTACCTGTTGCAGCTTTGCAGCTCTGCTATTCACAGCTGCATGCGTGCCATGGTCATTTCTCTCTTGCAGTTTACAAATGCCAGCTAATGCCAATTAATGCTCAAGTCTCAACTAATAAGGTGTGCTTGTGGTTTGCAGAAAATCAGGCAACAAATTTCTGTCAGGTTTACAGCACTTTAGCCAATCGCTTCCAATTATTACAGATTATAATGTACTGTGGACAGAGTAACTCCTTGTGCTACAGCAAGCAGACATCTAGTTTAAAGGGCTATAGGACAATTTCATAAGTTACAAATATTGCAATTTGCTTTATCATTTAATGCTATAAGGTGACTACAAAAAAAAAGTCCCTGTTGGCTTATTGCATATGTTTCATACGAAAAATTTCTAGCCCATCAATGCAGAACCACTGGATGCAGGAAAACAGAGTGATGCTGTTTTCAAGAGTCACTGAATGGGAAATTCTTCTCTGTATAGTTAAATATATTTGCCAGTAGCTAAATGATTCACTTGTGTTTTGGGGAGATTCAGTGTTAAGACATTCACTGAACTTGATACTAGATTTTGGTGTGTTTTTTTGTTCAACAGTTCAATTCAGGCTGGGACATTGTAGTAATGGACCCATTAAATTGTTTTTTTCTTCCTTAACATCTACATCTATGAGTTATATGCGCAGCCTGGATTGTTTACAGCTGATAATATCTCCTCGGATGGAGCATGCCACACATTTCACATGATGAGACCATTTTCAGTCTCTTACAGCTTTGCCAAACTTTAAATGTTCTGGCTGAAATTGTCCATGCTGGGCGTCTGTCTCGGTCTAAATTGTGATTTATGCATTTATTTGTTTTTAAAATTTCAGCTGAAACTCTTCTGCTGGGAAAAATATATTGTTTTACTAATCTTAAACTCTGAGGAGCCTTCCTTTGAAAAGCTGTACCAGTTCCATGCTTTGAAGTAGGGACTTGAACTTTGGAATAGGAGTGGCTTTTGTGTGAGAGATGTTGCCATGAAAATCCAGCCAAATATGAACAAATCATAAGCATTCTGACTAAAAATGGGCAGAAGAGTCTGTGCCCCTACAAAGACACTTGTCTAGAGACTGGAATGAAATACCAGAGTCCCAAATCCCAGCCTTTTTTCTGCAAACATTGCTGAAACACAGGGATATTGCCACCCATCCCCATGCCAGCCTCATGAAGGATTGGTCCATTGATGGCTCCACTCATAGGAATGGCAGAGCCTGAATGAAAGGAGTCCATGTGGATCTTTGTATGGTATTGCAAAGGAAAATTTGGGAAAGCGGGCTTGTTTGGAGTTTGCTTTTTTTAGAAATCCGAGAAACTATAAACACAACTAGAGACAAACAAAAGGATGTTATTGAGGTTACCACAGAAGAGTGAGAAAGTTAGGAAACACCGGCATTTAAGTTACTTCTTCTTATGCACAACACAGCATTCAACTACACAGGATGCTATTCCTTTTCCATGAACCCTCCCAAGCTGGCCACCTTTGGAGATGTATCTGAGTTGAGGAACAGAGAAGAACGTTGTCTATATATCCCCAAAATCCACTGCTCCAAGAAATCAGAAGGGGTGAAGTGAACGAGACGAGAGAGACTCAATTATTTCCTGAGTCAAATGGATTTTATATGTGTTTTTGCCACATGGCTCCTACATGACTCAGTTGAAATCTCTCCAAATCCCATTTTCACTTCCTTCATTTTCTGTGTGCAGCAAAGATGTTGGCTTCTGATTTGCACGTGCGCTAAATGTTCCCAGCTGCAGCTGAAGCTGACGGGATCACGGGTCTGAACACAAGGCTATAGACAGAACAGAAATTGTACTGGAGGTGACACAGGGAAGGTGCACTGAATGATACAAGAGCCTCAGTTCTCTTTCTAAAGCAGGTTCGTTCTTTCTTGGGAACATTGCACTATAGTCATCTGTGTACAAATGCTACGGCTGAAATATTAGAGCGAAGCCCGGCAAGAAATTAAGGATTCCTTCTACAGAGAAGCATTTAATGCTCTGCAATAAGCAAGGCCTGAGGAAATGCAAAGAACAAGAAGAAAACAAAATATTGAAGAGCTGCTCATTAAGTCAGCACTGTCCATCTTGTGCACTGAATGAGACAGGAATCCCGTGGGAAAAGTATCATGTGATCCTGTAATTAAAATCTGTAATATAATGCATAAGCAAAACGAGGCCGATGCAGAGTTGTATGGGCAACGTAAGTACTGAGATTTCTCAATTTCTGAGCACTTCATTTTGCAATCTTAAGGACTCTTTGCAGTGTGTTTGGATGGGAGAATAGTTATGTCCTAGCTGGCTGTCTTTGGGTTTTTCCCAAGCATTCTTCTGTATCAGGGGGACAGTGTTATTTTGCTCTTCATTTTGTTAAATTCTTGTTCCCTCCTTCTACCAAGTGTTTAGTGAATCACACACAGCATGATCTTTCTGTCTCCTTCCAGGCAGGCCCTTGGCTCTCCAAAACTGCTGCACCACTTTCCCTCTGGATGCCACTGTAGGATGCAGCCTGGGACTGCAATTCCCAGGGATCCCAAACCTCCTCCTCCTATATCTACTCCTTGCTGCAGCTGTTAGGTCCTGTTCCGACAAACCTAGGCTGGCGCTCCTGCGGAGCTCCGTGCTGTGAGGGCGAGGGCCAAGAAGAAATAATGCACAGGGCTTCTCCCTCCCTGGTTCACTTTTGGGATGAGCATGTGTCATCCGGATATTTGGAAACATTTATCATAGGAAATGGAATATTTTCAAATACCCTTTTCCCTCTCTTTAATTCAGGAGAAAAAAAAGAAAAAAAAAAAAAGAAAAAAGCATTTTGCATTATTTTTTTTTCTTATTTTTTTCCCCTCCAGGTCAGCCCAAGTAGGTCTCCTGGCAAACAATAGCTGCAGAAAAGGTGTGAACTGCTCCCCCCTCCTCTTTTCTTCACCTCAACAAGGTGTTAACTTCAAGGCCTAGTTGGGACCATTTAAACTGCAACATTATTAAGCACAGCAGTCTCACAAAAGTCAGAGGGAGGAAGGAACACTTTAACCCCTTCAGAGCCTCACGTAAAACAGGCGAGACCCTAATTCCAGTGCATCCCTTCTGTCGTCCTTCAGTACCCCAGTTCACACGGTAAACTGCACGTTTATGCCTCCTGCTATTTAGGTAACAGGACTCTGGCACCTCGAATACCACGGATTAATTTGCAGATAGATGTTTTCACTGAATTTATGGCGCTGCACCTAAGCCCTTTGCCGGGAGAAACACCCCATAAATAACAGTTAACAACGACCATTAAAGTACCTCTCGTGCAAATAAAGGAGAGTGTTTCCCAAGCAGAGATGTTATATTGCTTAAGAGCAAAATAGTCTCTCTGCACGACCTCCATCATTACCTGTCCTGTTCCCTCAACAGGACTTTTCTTCTGGATGAAGCTGTTTTCCTTCAGGCACCCAAGTCTTGCTGGCTGCCACTACACACCAAAACACAGGTGGCTTCTCACTGCACCCCCAGAGTTAGCTCATCTAAAATTTAGGGGACATCAGTAGGTAGAAAAGTGCAACAACTAACACCTCATGGATGGACTGTTGGGAGGGGAAATGAAGCTATGGAAGCATCGGTCATCACCGTCTCATTTATAGACCTGCCTCACACAGGACTCACAAACCTTCCTAACGAGAACCACAGGAGGGGGACAAATGGTCACATTACAGGAACGGGTCCTCGGCTGGTGGTTGTGACCTGCCACCCGTGGCTGCCTGTTGACCTGGTGTGATGGGGAGCCTCTGAACCCCTCAGCCTTTGCCTTCTCATCTCAGCAGCTCCAGTCTGGAGCTGCCACGGGTGGTTCAGGTGGAAAAGAACTGGCAGTATATCAAAAGCCCCACGCTTATTTAGAGTCTCAGGCCATCTGTACACTATGTTGGAACCAAAAAGTAAATAATGCTTCCTGGAAATAAGTCAAGGAGCTCTGCAACATGGCATGTCACAAACACGCACACAGGCGCATAGCGCGCTCTGTTCGGTTTTCCTCAATTTTTCCTGCCTGAATTTCAGCCACTGCTGCTTTCCTCCAGCCGAAAGGCATCAGCAGGAACACTTGAGGCTTTTCTTGGAGAGCAACCTCAGCGTGTTGTATACAGCAAGGGGGTGAAACCGCAGGGCTGAGCGCTGCGGTGCAGGCACGGCAAAGGCAAGCGTCAGGACAGCAATCCTGAATAAATTCAGTGAATGGGAAGATAATATACATCATGGCTCACAGGCTACTTTATTCCTCCTTTTTTTTTTTCTTCTTCTTTTCAGAAAAATGTGCCTTAACTATCCAGTATAAATATTTGTTTCCAATGTTGTCATGAATTGTACTTTTCCACTGCATGCTACTAACTCAGAAATACCATCTGATCCTGAGGCAGACACAAAGGAACTATGTTTTGCAGGGACAGGGAGGGTGGGGGGAAGCCCTTGGCATTGCTCTGTTATTTCACCCTTTAAACCCCTCTTTTTCCCTCCCCATCCAAATTTTCCTTTTGCATCTCATTCAACTAATACACATCTCTCCTGAGGACAGAGGATTCCTTGCTGGTTCTTGATTAAGAGTTTTTAAGAAGCCGGGAAGGAAGATGTTCTTTGAAACTGGATCTACTGTAGGACTGGAGCCAGCACACAGGACACCGTGTCTTTCAGAGAGGGCCACACACAGTGCCACTCCAGTCATATGACTTCTCTGTCACATCCTGAAGCCATTTCCAGCTCGTGTGCGAGTTTGTACTCCCATTTAGAAAAGGATGGGATATATTGGGAACACACATATGGAAACACTTTCAGGGAATCAGTTTCCATGAAATCCATAATAAGCCAAGTGGCTTCAGATGTGGCAGTGTGCCTCAGATTAGCCAAAAAAAAAAAAAAAAAAAAAGAACGAAAAATGAAAGAAATAAAAAAGAAGGACAAATCTACCCTTTCAGCCCTCATTTCAGTTTCAATGTGGGAAAAAAAAGCTTTAAAATAAATAAATAAATAAATATAAACTAAAACTCACTAATGACTTATGGCTACCAAAACAGGGAGTCACAAAAAAATACAATTAACAAGAGCACTAATTCTCCCCCAAATAAGGATACTGCTATCAGCATTCCTGTAGCTCCCAGACAGCTCTCCTGGCATCTGCCAAGCTTGCACAGGGTTGGCAGAGCTGTGGCCCTGCCTGCACCAGTGTGGGTGGGTTGGGCAAGTGCCCACTGTCTGGTAACCTGTGCAGCCAATTGTTTCCTTCCTGCCTTTGCAAAAACCTTCACCTTGGTGATAAACTGTACATTAAGTAAATCTTCCAAGAAATTCAGGAGGGGCCATCCCCTGGATGGGCTTGGCTGGACCTGGGCCATACTAAAAGCAGGGTTTATTGGTGGGATGACGTGTTTGGGTTCAGCCCGCAATGCCAGGCAGGGGGTGGACGTCACCTGCCAGATGTGCTTGGAGCCCAAGGTCAAGAAAACCCCAAGGTACCAGCGAGCAGGAGTCAAGAGTGGACAGCCCAAGCCCTGCCGATCCTAAATGGCACAGCAAAGAGCTGGAGGCCACGTCAGTGCCGGACAGGAGGGAAGCAGGCAGCTCATCCGAGCTAGTGTGATGCCAGAATAACTTTTGCGTGGCTGAGGAAGTGGGAAGCAGCACAGAGCAAGTGGCAGGAGTTCAAATGAGAACTGAAGAGATGCTACGTGCATCTCTGTGACAGCTACCCGCCTTTTTATCACGAGAAAATAACCAGGAATTTGGCTGCTAATTGGGGCCGTATCCTACAAACCCTACTTTTCCCGACAAACAAATGACTCCACAAATAGTCCCTCTGTTTCCAATAGGGTTATTTGCGGTAGGAGGGACCACCCAACATGAGAGGATCAGGCCCTCCACTCCCTCACTCTGCCGCCCGCTTCAACCCTCCACAGCCAAATCCAAACGCAAAAAAATACCCACGAACTGCAAAGGCTTTTCCTTGCTGCTGCTGGAAAAGCCCTGGACTAGAACGGCTGTGGAAAGGTCTCGTGTGCTATTAATATGATGCTCTCCCTGGCTTCCGCCACCAAAACGAGGATTTGCCATTTGTTTCTCAGGCTGGTTCTTTCCACTCAAGCTCCGGCACAGTAACTAACTGAAAACTTCTGCATCAAGGAGAAGGTCTCTTTTAAAGTTTGACTTGGCTTTGCTTTCAAAGAGTTGTCTGTATATTTTAGAATATGTAGAACTTGCCTTTGATTTAAACCTCGTTCTCAACAATAGACAAGAGACGATTTCTCTACTGAGCAATTTAAACAAAAACAAACATATTTTGGTTACTCGGCCTTGTTCTCAAAAAGCGCTGTTGTTTTGTTTTGTTTTGGTTTTTTTCCCCAAGAAAAATCAAACCGTACAAATCGTTACCCTTCTGGCCAAAAAAAACTTAAATTCACAAATGTAGATAGTCCATTTTTTTTCCCCGAACAATATCATACACAAAGGAAGAAAAGCACCTCCCCAGCCCCTAGACATTCATAAAACATGATCCACACCCCCCGCCCCCATCTAAACAATTAAAACCACACTTCTCCCCTCCAAAATAACTTCTCCTTTCAAAGGACATTTTCAGCCTCAGTCCCTGTCCACATGCAGGGCCGTGATGTTGATTTTTAATCCTCCCCAGCACGAAGTCTCGTGTCCCCAGAGGGTAAACAGCCGCACCTCATCCTGTGGAGGCATCTGAAAGTGGCTGCTTGTGTTCAGAGCCGGGGCTGCACAGGATCCTACAGGAGCAGCTGCTCCAAGGGGATGAGGGCATTTAGCCCATGGAGCTTCTGGCTACTGGAGAGAGAAGAGGGGAGATACCAGGGAGGCATTTCCATCTTAGGTTAAGGATTTTAGCAGCAGGCGCAATAACGCTGTTGGAGTGAAAACAGTGGAAAATAACTCACCCAGAGACGGCCAGAGTTTTTTCCCTTACAGTGAGAACACATTTCCCCCAAGTAATACAAACAGCAGTAACATTGTGATAAAATTGTCAAACACGTCAGCGTGACTCAAGGCCCACCGTCCAAAGGAATTTTGGGAGGCTCAGGTGCGAAGGAGCCTGGTGGGGAGATGTGTGGGTGAACACGAAGCCAAACCGCTGCTCTCCTCTCATGAGGCACAGCGAGAGCAGTTGGGGATATGACAACCCTTGGCAACCGTTGCACAACCCTGGCAAGAATAAAGTGGTGGCTCTCAAGCCACAGAGCAGGACTCACCACCATCACCACGAGCTTCAGGGAGACAGAGAGGAAAACTTTGCACGCAACCACTGGGCTGTATTCACTGGAGCTTCTGCTCTCGTAGCTAAGAGTCAAAAAATCTCAGCAGTGCAAAGACCTACAGAGGTTTCAGCCCATGGATTTGGGCTCTCAGTGCCAGTTTAGACACCAGACTGCCACGAAATTCAGCAGGGCACAGACAGCTCAGCACAGTTGTAGAACAAGGCTAGAGGGAACCATATTCCTTCTTATACTCACGTTAACAATATATGATTTTCAATCTCATTTGGTAAAAGCCATGTAAATCCTTCTGTGTATTCTTTTCATTGCTTTCAGACCTAACCAAATTTTTTACTAAGTTAAGGCGAACTCCTCAAAGCAAAGTTTCAATCCATTATAAGCTTGTCCACACAGCATCCCCATTCATCAGCCGTCCTGAAGCTTAAACCAGCCTAGCTTTGGACACCTCTAAATAAATGCTTCTTCTCCATAGTGTAAAGTCTGAATACAGGTTTTATCCTCCCAGGAAGCTGGTGATGAGAAAGAGAAACAGACTTTGGTCTGTAATAGCTCACATCATAAATATGCTTTAGGCTGTTTGATGTACAACACCTTAGGCTATACCACTAGTAGCTCCTTAGATCACCAACGGTGATTTATCTGAGATGTATCTTGAATTTTAAGTTCAGATCATCAATAGTGACTAGAAACAGAAAGCCTACTTATCCATTAAAGCTGTTACCAAGGGAAATGTGATGCATTGCTTTCTGGCTCTTGCTACTGCTTTGTTTTGTGAATTAGGGCATATAATTTGATTTTCTTGGGTAAATTTTGCTTGCTATAGGATGAATATTTTAATGCTTCTTATTAGTTCTACAGTTTGAAAAATACTATGAAATCTTTTGTTGGGAAATGTTGTAAAATTACAAAGATTAAAGGCAAAACCCAACAGACTTTTTTTTTAAGCTCTTCAACAAGGGGAAGATACAGAAAAAGTGGAAGTCAGACAGAACAAAGAGAAAACTTGACTCAAAATAAACTTTCATACGCGATCCCGATTTCGGAAATAAAAAAGACGCAGAAAAAGTCAGCCTGAGTTATTGCCTTCTACTGTCCTCATCTGCTTGAGAAAGCAGCAACTAAACTTGCTTTAACCCAAACTTCCAGCGCATCTGCAGCGCAGGCCGGTGAGAGCAGGAGCTGGCCCGGCTGAGCACCAGGCGCCGGGCTCCAGCTCCACTGCGGCTGGAACGGCTTCCTCCACGGGCAAGCAGCCTGTCCTGAAAACAGCTCCAAACCAGTCTGGCCCACCTACGTGGGCCAGGCCAAACGAGGAACTGGTTGGGTTTGGACTAACCTTAAACCCGGCTTCCTATCTAATTTTGGAATCTAATAGGATGGCTCCCAATTCGACTCCAGTGGTGCTTAGATCCTCCCCTGCGCTCCTTTTCACCCATAAAAAAGAAAACAACATGGGTTGGCTTTTAGCAGGGATCAAAATGAAAACAAAAACAAACAAAAAATCCCTTTAGAGGGAGATATTTGAGAGAGGAAGAGGGAAGAAAAGGGAAAGAGAGGTGCCTTTTTCCCACTGCCAGGATTCCTCTGTGGCTCCTCCGGCCATGCCAGCATCCACATCACAGTTCCCGGGGACTTCCTCTGAGCAGCTTCTACGATATACCTCTTCCAATAAGCCATTTCATCTTGGGTTTATGTTGCAGAGATTTCAGGTCAGCAGCCCTCCTGGTGTTCTTGAGGCACTTGCTTCCCTTCCTATTTGGCAAGCCAGTCACCTTTGCAGAAGGTCTATTTTTCAATCCTCAGTCCCTAGTCCAGACCCCAGCCCTTGCAATCTGCACCCTCAAGGATATCTAAATGTTTATGCTCTTTCTCACCGAGATTTCTATACCTTTCCCCTGTCAAGGCCAACAAATTCTATGCAGCTCTAGTCTTTTAAATGCACCCAAATTATCTATTTCAACTTTAATGAAGTTTTTTTGGCTGGAATTCCTTCTTTGGGACATAGTTTTATTTTTGTTTTCAGTGGCAACAACACACATAACTAGCTGGCTCCACTGAACTGGAATGATCTGCAGATGTTTGATCCTATTTCTGCACAGAGAGGCACAGATCATATGATATCACAAGGTCCCTGTCAGTCCTATATGACTACGACACTACAGACCTATGGGAAATGGAAGAATTGGTCCAGCAGGTACTCTGGGACTATTCCCACACACCTGGGGGAAGCAGATTCAAAAATCTCTATTAAGAACTATAAAATATAGTGATGCAGACAGAAGCTTCCAGCTTTGGCAACTCCTACAGCTTGGGGCCATGAAAATATTCTGATCTTGCACTCTATGCTGACAAGGTGACAGGTCCTAAATGGACCCTTAGTCAAACCTGGTGTGGCTGATCTTCTGCCCCACTCAGCTTTTTCAGTAATGATGCTGACAGACACCACTTGCCTCTTATTACAAGCTGTAACCAGAAGCTTTGTCCTCTCTTTCCTGCTAGCCCTAAAATTGGGGAGGAGTACCCTCAAGCATCATCCTTGCACTCCCTTCTGACCCACACTCACCACCTGCCGGCTCTAGTGAGGTTAAAGCCACTGCTACCACTTCTCTGGCTCTCCTTGCGTTACAATCCCCTCTTGTTTTCCACTCTACATCTTGTAACCAGCTGTACTGTATTCAAGGGTGCAAATTCATAGGGGACAGGCTGGTCTCTCTTTTTTCCTCCTGCTCTTTAACTGTACAGTCCTTAGCACAAGGCGATCAGACCTCCAGACACCGCCACAATGCAAACACTATTAGCTGCGTGGCCGGAGGTGATTCCAGCAAAGATCCATTAGCTATTCACAAATACAACTGTTACTTTGATCACTGAACTTCACTGCCTGCAGGAGCCAAATTTGGGTGCCCCAGCTAAAGCCAAAACCTCAGCTGATGCCTTGACAAGGGGACTGATCTCCAGTTTGTGGAAATCTTTCAATCCCACATTCAGCTTTCAACACAACACAGAACATCATTTCAGCACAAAATTAAATAAGGCAAGCTGTGTTTTTACAGACATCTATCCAATAAAAATGATGTGCCTTGTAGATTTGGTCCTGTACCTCTGCTGCAAACCGATTTTCCAAGCAAGCCCATTGTGCAGCCTAATTATGTAAACTAAACCAAAGTGGACATACCTTTAGCTACTGGCTTTATAATATTCTGCCAATTCTAAACAGTGCTTGTTTAATAGAAAAGGGCATTAAAAAGCATTGATGTCTATGGATCAGACAGAGATAGCCCCGTTAGACATTAAAAATAACGAGTGGAAACCACACATGTGGCATCGCTAGAGCTCGTGTAGGGACTTTTCATCTCAGCTAAATGAAAGAGGCTTTGTGGGTACTGATCCTAATTCGAGCACACCACCTTCCACTGCTCACTGCCAGAGAAATGTGATGTTAAGAGGCTGTGAGATGCCCTACCCCTCCATTTTGCTTTCAGAATTGATCCTTGTTTTAAGCCCTCTGAGCTGTTTTCTCTGCTGGTGCTCCCTTTCTCTCAGCACGATTGCTCCTCTTTCTCAAACCAGCCCAAAGAGGCTTCCTCCACCTGCCTGTCCCAGCACTTCTAAATTACAAATTAACGTATTATAGCGAACACTCATGGCCAGCACAGGATAAAAAGTCAAATGGGTGGTTAGAGAGACCTCTGGGAACAACAACCAGGAAATTTGGAGGTGATGTGGCCCGGTCAGATCTGAATATACAGCACACTGACTCCTCTCCTCCTCCAAAGGTACCTTTAAACCACAATAAAATCCCCTGCATTAAGTATATGATAACCCTATTGCCAGAACTAAACCTCTTCACACAAGGAGAGTGTTGCGTGGTCCAGGTAATCCCAAAGGTTTAACACAGTTGCAACTCTCCATTGCAGCCTGAGGTATAATGAGCACTGTGGAGAGCAAGGAGGCTACTCCGGCTGGGTGTTTGCTCCCCGATGGGCCCACAGCCTCAGCTCTGAGCTTTGCTTTTGACAGTGCAAATGCTAACTAAACCCGCAGGAAAAAGCCCCTATGACCAGTCCTGTTTCTTAAAATGAAAAGTTGAATGATGTATGGAAACTAGGGGAGAATGCATATCCCATTGTACTATCCCTGTATCTCCATCTAGGGTAGTAGGTGAGGAATTAAATTCATTTTGTTAGAAAAAAAGGGAGGGACTCACAACTGGGCAAACATAAAGGCAAAGAGATTCCTAAAGGAGTGGCAGAAGCCCACGAAGTCAGTGAAAAATGCTTCTCAGAGCACTTTTTCAGGAGGGTTAGAAAAGTAGAGTGCCGCTAGCAATTCAACCAAAAACACCACCTTTGCAGCAGATACTGTAGGAGTTTGGCTGATTAGGGAAGGGAACTTCCACTGTTTGATAGATTATAGTGAAACCACAGCAAACTAAAATGACCAAAATATTTTTGCACGGTGCTTCTCCGGCCTCCTAACAATTCTAACCTGTTTTGTGTCCCACACCAGCCAGATCCCTGTGGCTTCTGCCACCTCCTTGAGACCCACCACAGGCACCACCTGTCCCACCTGCCTCCTCCTTGTATCTATCACTGCCACAGGCACCCACATGAACCTCAGAAACAAAAATTTGTGCTGCAATCTGGCAGACAAAGTTATAGCCAAGTTATAGCAAATTCAAATGAGTGGAAACTGAAGTTACACAAATTCAGGCTAGTAATAAGACCCACATTTCAAAGTGAGCTTATTTAGTGTCTGCAACCAAAGGCTGTGGTGGATTTTGCTTCCCTGAAAATTTTTAAATGAAGACCAACTGAGCCTTTGGGTTTGCTTTTTTTTCTCAAAAGTTATCCTTCAGTTCAAATGAGAGCTAATTTGGGCAAATCTTACTCCTGGGTTTAAAGCAAATATCCACATGGATTTCACTGTACTAATAACCTATGAATCCGTGGAGAGCTCCTTATGTCAAATTATTCTTCCCAGAGCTTTATACATGAAGTTCCACCTTGGCTGAAAATCCTCACACTCCACAAAAACTCTTTGGACACAGAAGCACCACTGAGCACTGCATGGGTATGGAGGTTGGGTTCCCCCTGAGGGGACACTCCACCTTCTGCACACTGCTCCTGTGGACATGGGGAAACTGTCCCAAGCTCAGGAAGGCATCTCCTGCTTTGATCGCTTCCCTCACTCCCTTTTGAGTCATTCTGAGAGCAAATATTAAGAGATTTCTAGATTAGTGTCCCCAAATACCCTCCCTTCATGCATATGAAATAGCTCCTTCTCCCTTAATAACATCCTTCATGAGCCACGTGAAGGTGCGTTCCCTCATTTTATCTCATCATCTTCCTCTCCTTCACTGCCTACGTTGTTTGCTTTTGTACAACCACAGAAAACCTGAACCACTCTCCTGGCTCTTGCCTTCTGTTTTGGTCACCAGCATCGGCCCACTATCACCAGTATCAATGCTCTTTGAAATCTGACAGCCAAGCTGGCAGGACACCAGGTTCTTTTTCTGCTAAAACGTCCATCAAGAGGGGAGGAGATTTGGTTCTGTGTAAAATGGGGCCAACAGCCATTGCTAAACCACTTCAAAAAGGTGTTATGAAGCTCTGCTGGACTCCAACACTCCCTTGCTGACCAAATTCAGTGTGATCAAATTCTGCGTGGCCAGAAATTTGAGGCAGTTTCACTGAAAATCAAGGCAGCTCCAGCTGTTTCTACCAGCAGCAGTTTTTGTCTCTTGAATTATATTTTTTAATTCAAGGTTTGCAGAATCGGGTCTTTTAAACCATCCAATCCCTGAATGGCATATAATACTCCTCTACCTGTCTTCTACCAAACATAGTCACGGTATGAGAAGGACCAAATTCCCCTGCATTTTACAGAACTATTCATAAACTCATATTGCGCAATTAATCAAGCTAAATTCAGTGCAACAAAGACCCAAGGCCACAGAGACTTAAAGGCAAAATCATAGAATCACAGAATGTTTTCAGTTGGAAAGGACTTTTTAAAGGTCATCTAGTCCTGCCCTCCATGGGCACTGGCATCTTCAACTAGATCAGATTGCTCAAAGTCCTGCTCAACGCGGCCTTGAATGTTTCCAGGGATGGGCCATTCACCACCTCCCTGGGCAACCTGTGGCAGTATTTCACCACTCCCAGTGACAATTTCTTCAAATCCAATCTAAATTGACTCTCTTTCACAGTTTAAAGCCATTCCCCCCTTGTCCTGTCACTCCGTGCTCTTGTCAAAAGTCCCTCCCCAGCTTTCTTGTAGCCCCTTCAGGGGAGGGGGATAAAATAAGTGAACATGATGTACCAAAGACCTTCACGTATGGAGGCTGATTCCCTCTCTGTCCCAGGACACATGTGGTCCTTCATCAGCCACCATTGCTGCCTCCATTGTAGGTAGAAAATGAACAGCAATTCCACGAAGAGAATGGAGAAATCATCAAATGCCTTTTAACAGGGATGAAACAAAGAGCTCTATCCCACAGCCTTTCTGTTGGGAGCTTATTGACTTTATTGGGAACACACATCTAGGTAATGGCTCAGGATCTGGCCCTTTGGAAGTCTGGAACTGAGGGCCCGGTTGCCCCATTAACAATTAGCATTCTGTTTACAAAACCCAGCAGAGTCAGTAAGAATAATCATTACAAAACATGCTCAGACTGTGATTCCGGTTTAAGTTAATATAATTTTAATGAGTTCTTCAGAAAAAGCCTGGCACTTATGGAAAATTTCCTTAATTAATATCAGACCCTAAATTAGTAATAAAAAAAAAGCCCTGAATATCATTTGGTCTCAAGCTGGAACTAA
The DNA here is from genome assembly GCA_035583135.1 of Lophotriccus pileatus. Taxonomy (NCBI): domain Eukaryota; kingdom Metazoa; phylum Chordata; class Aves; order Passeriformes; family Tyrannidae; genus Lophotriccus; species Lophotriccus pileatus. Next base: position 110,132,134 of record JAWWES010000115.1, read on the forward strand.
AGTATGTTTTGGCATCATTACTAACTGTTAGCAGCAAGTTCTGGAAACAGATGCAAATCTTGATATGTGTCCTAAATATAAAACACATTGCAAAAAAAGCTCAGATAAAAATATATCTATACATCCACATATATTTGAGTGTGCTATTTCCTGCCTGTATCAGCAACAAATTTATTCCATTTCAAAACCTTCCACTTGTTTCTTTTTGGTATTTATTTTAAATCCCTTATTTCAAGAATAAAACTCCTTCCCTCTGTCTTCATTTTTCCTGTTTGTTTCGTCCCCCAACAGCTGTTTTAAGTAAATGAGAAGGGCTTAAAGACAGGCATTAAAACACTCAAACATCTCAAAATCAGCCCGCTTGTTTTACCACCTAAATATGGGCATAGGTGCCTAATTTGAGGCCACCCACGCTAGAAAATTTTGAGGTAAGGATCATGCAACGCATCCTCTGGACAATTGCTCCAATGAAAGACTCAACCCAGTGGAGAGGCTGCTACTGAAAGCCCACAGACGAGTGCCAAGGTGCTGAAATTCCCAGGTGGCACCAAGTGGGCAGGAGACTAAAAATGGAAAACCTGTGGCAAACAAAATAAATAGAAGAACTGAAAAATAATGAGGGGGAAAAAAAAAAAAAGGAAGGCAAGTTACAAATTTAGGGAAAGCAGCAAAATGAGCGGGTTGTTTCTGAAGACCTGAGATCCCCCAAGTTCTTTGCTTTGCCTTGACTCAGTGTCACCTCGCAGGAAAGCACTGAACGTTAGTGGGGAGAAATGGAGACAGAGACAACCTTGAGTCTTTCGGCTTCCGTTTAATTAAAAAAAAAAAAAAAAAAAGAAGACAGAGTGAAAACTGTTATAGTCACCAAGAAAAACATCACAGCATAGCAAGAGCACCAGAAACCGAGTTGGCTTCTTGGGTTTGCCAAGAGCCTGAGACAATATTGCTGAAGCGTGAACTGCTCATTCATTTCAGGGGCTGCTAACACTAAGGCCATGCTGGCAACAGCCAGAGTATTAACTGTTTTTCTGCTTCCCAGAGCACATAAAGAAGAAAAAAATTGTATTTTGGAGGCAGCACTAATGCCTTCCCTTATTAGGAGTCCCTTCCTGAAATGTGCTTATTGCCCACAACATTTAATCAAGTTAACAGGAATAAAGGGATGCAAGAATAGCTACTTCCATGGCCAGAGTTTCTACTTTTTCACTGTAAAGTTTTCTGAGCTCCTTAGCAGAAGATAAACATTTCTTTCAAAGTCAGTACATTTCAAAGACCAAATTCCCCACAAAATGGAAAATCCTTGTTAAAAAGATCATGCGAGTACATGACATTAGCAAAATCCAAGGTAATTCACATTCAGGGTTAGAAGCCCAAGACAACAACCAGTACAGGACCACAAGAATAAACAGCACACCACTGTCACTCACTTTCTCATTAACATACAAACACTAAATCTGGAGGGTCAGCTGGAGCTGCTTTTATTATATGTGGGTTTTTTGGTTTAAGATTTTTAGACTTAGAAGAGTGAAAATTAAATTGTGTAAAGGAACAGTAGTGTCACTGATTAGGGCATGGCTGGCATTGCATTTATACTTGCCAGCCCTCAGTGAGCTGGGAGAACAGGAATGTTTCTTAAATCCAGTTTCTGATGAGGGTCCGGCATGGCCCAAACCATGGTGGTGATATCTACAGAGCAAGACGAATTAATGGGAAAGCTTGGATATACTTGAACTAGCAAACAGCCCAGGGTTGAGGCACATTCCCTGGCTCTAAATCCAGTTAGGATGGTCTGGCCACAGATGTAATATTAAATCCTGAATCCATAATGGGGTGGCTGCCTCTGAGCTGCCCACAGGAACAGGTTTGGGACTCTACTCATTTCCAAATCACAGCTGGGACCTGTTTGCAACCATGTTGGCCAACCCAGCTCAAAACCAACCTTGCTGACAATTTAACAGTACTGGTATTTTACAGTCCAGCCCCACCACTGTGTAATTTGTTACACAACTTTTAGGCCATTTAAATTCAGAGGGTCTGCAGTCTTCTCTTGTTTAGGGGCTGAGCCTGGTGTCTCCCTGATTTATCTCAGCTCATCCCTCATGTATTTCAGAGTGTCTCTCATCTATCTCATTGTGTCCCTACTCAATCACACAGTAAATGTAATGACAGCAAAGTCCACCCTGAATGTTGCAGGGACTTCAGCACGTGGGACATCAGATTCTGGGTACGGTGGCACACCCTCAGCTGACAAATATCCAGAAAAAGTGCAAGCCCAGAGCTGGAAAAGGTAGGTTAGCTGATTTGTACTGCTATTTAGATTCACTTTTAATTTTCTCCTTTGTCATATGGAATTTGTCAAACATGGGAGAGGCTCTTCCTTCAGCCAGCACTGAAGGTGTTTGTGGTACACTTGCAGGACAGGTCTTCCAGCACCTTAAGATCTTGACCCTCCAAGAGTCTCTCAAAGGTGAATCAAAAAGCAAGAAACTAATGATTAGGCAGAAGGGTGAGGAGGTGCAGGAAAAGTGTAGGGGAAGATGAAGTCTCCCCACCTTCCCCCTCTCAGGATTCTCAACAAAATTAAAATCAAGCTCAAAGCCTGCAGCAGCAGAGCAGGTTGAGGTCAGGGAGAGGTAGGGTTAAACCAGGACTAGAGTGTAATAGGGCTGTGATATGGATATGTTTATGGGACAGTTAAATTGTCTCTTAAATCACCTCACCAAAGGCACACTATCAGATCAGACGTGCCTGTACCTGAGCTACTCACTGAGGCTTGCTTCAGAGCCCATGGAGACAAACAGGCTCTTCCCAGGCAAAGCCAGGGATGAGCACAGCTCACCTACAGGCTGGTCCAGTCCTTCAAATGCCAGTTTGTCCCCATTGACTCAAAAGGGAGCTGAGGGTGAGTGTTTAGAAGTGGATGTCTTCCCTGGGGACATCTATACCCCTCACTCCTTCACCTGCCTGGGAGCAACCCTCTTGTGACTGCAGGAACAACCTGACCTGTACTCCCTGCTCTGAACCTTCCATGTTCAGAGGACTGTCTGGATCAGCCCCAAAGCATTATGTAAAATGGCTGTGATGTGTATATTTATATGAATCATATACATTAATTACATAATAGACACCCATGCTCCCCATCCCACATGCACTTTGGTTATGCATAGGACACAAAGACTGAGTGCATTCACTATGAATCATTCAATAAGACTACATCCCTCAGGCAAACTCTCTCTAAAATGGCCATTTTCAAATATATTCCCATGGTTTCCCCTACAATATTATTTAATTAAGAATATTAATCTGCTGGGCCACCAACTTTCACTGTCTTCTGGGGAAGTCTGAGCAGACAGACATTTTAATAAAATACGGGGAATCCTGCTCTTTTTATGACTGAGTTGGTGCAATAATGTAAGGCAATTTCATGGCCTTGTGAGCTTGGGATTTTTATTTGCTTTTGATATGAACATGAGACTTATGGACCAGAAAGATCACTGGTTCAAAAGTTGCATGAGTGATGTCACATAATCTTTTTTATTGCTTTGCTTTTCAACTAGTGCTGTTGAATACCGCCCTAATACATGGGACACATCAATAATTAGTTGTAGGACAGTGAAAACGGCACTGATCCCCGTTTGGAAAATAAAAGATGAACACTTTCAGTTTGAAAGCCACGGGCACACATTTACACGTGACTGTAGCATGCATGCAAGCATGTCAGTTGTGCAAAGAAATCAGTCTAGACACTGACAGGACCAGTTCAGCCACATTACTGCAGCCTGCCCAAATAACTCCTTGGGGTTGCAGCCTGCTGCCCTTTTCCCCTCTCCCTTGGGACGTGGAACTGCATGTACTGCTATGGCAGTACTGCTATGGCAGTCCCGTGTCACATCCTGTTCTATAGCCCCAAACCTCTTCTGATGCTCAGCCTAGTCTGGGATTCAAACACAGGTGACCTCATCTCCAAGAATCATGGAATCACGGTTGAAAAAGACCATGAAGTCCAGGGGTTAACCCAGCACCACCATGTTCCACACTTAACTGTGTCCCTCGTCCACATGCCTTTTCAACACTTCTGGGTATGGTCACTCCACCAGTTTCCTGGGCAGCCTGTTCCAATGCCTGTCAAACATTTCAGTAGAGAAATTTTTCCTAATACCCAATCTAAACCTCCCCTGCTGCAACCTGAGACTATTTCCTCTTGTCCTATCCTTGTTGCCTGAGAGAACAGACTGATCCCCATCCGGCTACAACTTCCCTTCAGGGAGTTGAAGAGAGCAATAAGTCTACCCTGGAGCCTCCTTTTCTCTGGGCTGAGCCCCCCCCTACAGCTCCCTCAGCTTCTGCTCATCAGACTTGTGCTCCAGACCTTTTCACAGTTCCATTGCCCTTCTCTGGACTCGCTCCAGCATCTCAACGTCTTTCTTTAATTGAGGAGCCCAAAATTGAACCCAGGATTCAAGGCGAGGCCTCACCTGTGCCCAGCGCAGGGGGATGGTCACTGCCCTGGTCCTGCTGCCACACTATTGCTGACACAGGCCAGGATGCCACTGGCTTTCTTGGCCACCTGGGCATTCACTGGCTCATGTATCTAATCCCAGGATGGTGAGGAACACCACTATTTTGGCCACAGGATGGATGTGTTTCTGGTCAAGGGAGAACCATCAAAAGTAGCTGTTGAGGGTTGCCACTGATAATAAAACCAGGAGCTACTCTTCTAGAGGACACTATTGTTTACTAGATAGAATATTTTCAACATGTGGGTGAACACAACTTCAGCAGCTGTCCAGGCAGAGCCATGGAGGCTTGTGGAAAGGCTGGGTGATGTGAAATTGTGGCAGATAGGAAGTTCTGTGCCTGTAGATGTGACAACCAAGGCCTAAGGGGGAAGTTTTACCCATTTTTCCTCCTGCATGGTGTTAAGTAACAGGCAGTAAATATGGCATTCATTAAAATGACCTTGTATACTTTTAACAGCCTCGATAATCAGATTTCTGCCACTGTATCGGAAAGCAACGTTTGTTTTTATTCAAGGCCTTGTAAAACTCTAATTTCTCCCTCATGCATCAGAGATGCCTGAAGTTTTCTAAGGATTTTAGTGTTTCTTAGCAGTCACTTTCTACCCCCTTCAAAGCTCTCTACTCTTCTGAAAGATGTATCAAGTAACTGACTGGATATTTGCATGTTTCCCCGAGTGTGAGGGAAGAACTGGTTGCTGCACAGGGCAGATTAAAACTTGCATTTCTCTCTCTATGTAGACATAGGAGGGGGCAGATTCTGCCCTCCCTTCCTGTGGCACTGCCAGATAGAAACCCTCGAGAGGAACCACGGGGTTCACAGCTAGGGCTGCAGTGTGCCTCCTTGCATCCCAAGTATCCAAGCTGGTCCTCCAGCCCAGAATGGCGCTCTCTAGTTCTGAAGAGAGAATTTCTATTCTGAAATTCTATTTCCACCAGCAAACACTGTAGACAACCTCTGGCACTTGTGGAAGATCCAAGTCCCCTTTTTCGGTCTGGAATCTAACTGAGTGCAAGATCCCCACTCTGGGAAAAGGTAAGGCATTGCAGAGGCATTGGTCGAGCCTCGGAAAGATGAAGGACAAGAAGCGCGAAGGGAACTGACTGCAGAGTACAGCAGAAAAGTTCAGTCTGCGGCCACACAACTTACACAGCCAGGTCTTTTAGTCATTCTGCCTGTGCCCACATGCCAGGCACTCACGTCTGAATACACACAGACAAGCAAGGGCTGCAGGGCAAGCATGCGGCGTACAGCTGCCAGGTCCCAGCCGAGCCTCTCCTGCAGGTATTGCTGCGGGCACAATTGCAAAAATAACCCATTCGACAACACAGACCATCAGGAGGCTCTGACTCAAAGGGAACCTGTTTCGGGCTAAACAAAGCATTTCCTCAGCATCAAGCTGATCGAGTATTTTGACCCAAGTCAGCGTGCTGCATGGAGAGCCCACAGGAACCTGCTCCACCACCCTCAGCCCACATGGAGATCTTTGGCATCTCTGCGAAGGCAGAGTGCACTATGGCTGCAGAGGGTTTTGCAGCTGTTTGTTTGAGAAACAAAGCTTCCCTCCTCCAAGATGAAAGAAATCAAGGAGTCTATGCTAATCAAATCCTACACGCCTGCTGGCTGCAGTTCAGCTTGTCAGGGATGCAGCTCAGAGGAGTGATCAACATTTCCAGTGCTATGAGCTCGGTGGAAGGGGAGAACACGACAGCAAGAAATTCACCTGGCTTGGAGTCAAACAGGTGTATGGCAGCAGCATCCAAGATTATAATAATATCTTGCAAACATGCAAAAAATAGATGTAATAAGACTGATACTTTGGTTTTCATTAATGAATCATAAAGGTTTTCTTTACATTACACATGCTTTTTTGGCATACGCTGCTAATATTTCCACACTTGCAAGGTTGGATTTTTAATACTGAGCCTCCCTCCCCTAAGGTTCCCCATTTTTGGCAAGCTGTACAAGGTGACTGTGTGCCATGACAGGCTCTCTCTTACTTTGGGGCAATCAGATTACTTTACACAGATGGTTTTATCACTGAGACCATTAGAGATGAATTGAGCAGTATGTAAATATGCATTTGTTTGATTAAAAAAAAAGGTCTCGGTTCCTTACTGCTGTCTTGTCTATGTTCCTAAACATATTTCCTCTCTCCTGCATCATTCCAAAGGACAACTTGTCCAATCTTTATCTTAAAGTAACTCAGCTTGTTTCTGATAGGCATCTTAAACACACATTAACTAAGGAAACAGGCTTTCTTGAGCTACTGGATTGAAATGCAGGAGAATGAGCCTCGGCCTTAACTATTGAGGAAATAAGGGCATCTATCTGTCAGGATGCCTAACATCACACACCCCACAAAAGTAAAGCACAAAGAAATAGAGAATATCACAATTAATTTAAAACAGAATCACAGAATGGTTTGTGTTGGAAGGGACCGTAAAGATCATCTAGTTCCAACCCCCCTGCCATGGGCAGGGACACCTTTCACTAGACCACATTTCTCAAAGCCCCATCCAACCTTGTTTTGAACACTTCCAGGGATGGGGCATCCACAGGTTCTCTGGGCAACCTGTGGCTAATTCCATGCAAATAATCACCCTCTTGTAGGGGAAATAAATAATAAAAAAAAATATTTACTCATAGAATCAGGTTCACAACTTAAAAATAGCCTGATCTTAGATGGACTTCAATTCATTCAAGTGACACATGGCTCAGAACAACACAGCAGCTCTTCCACCTCAAAAAAAAAAAAAAAAAAGGGACTTTGACCCCTGTCTGCCATGCAGAAACCCTGATATCACTGCTGAGCTTTGCTCTCCTTGCTAAGGTTTGTCTGAGGCCACGGGGGCAGCTGCTGCCAGTCCTGTTCCTCTCTGCATAATTGTTTTAGGCAAAACACAGTCTTTACCTGAGAGGCGTCTGGGCACATCGGTAATGGCTGGAAGTCCTGTGCCTCGAGTGGAGGACAGGGGAGTTGTGGAGTGAATGGATGGTGAAGTCATCTGGCTCAAGTAGGATGGGTAAGACTGGTCATAGGACCATGGCGGGGATGACTGCGCCTGCCTGGGGTCTAGGGAAAACAAACAAACAAACAAACAAACAAAAAAGGAAAAAAAAAAGTTTTTTAAAAGGAAGAAAAATTTTGGGGTATCAACAGCCTAACTGAAAGAAGTGGAGTTACTGAACATACACACATCAGTGCTACGAGGAATGAGAATGCAATGATATACAACTTGCTCCTCTATGGCTCAACCCTTTCAAGCCTCGATCTGTGCCTTTCCCCTCCACAAAACAATTTCTTGGGGAAATGAACAGAGCAGAGAGCAGAGCTTTAAAAGATCCAGTAGCTGTGCCGTGTGTCTGTTCCACCAGTGTTAAACTGAGAGTGGTCAGTCCTCAACGATTCAGACAGAATCAGAGAGCAAGGATGAGCCCCAGGTCTGAGCTTGGGAAGTGGACATCATACAAGCATAGAATCATTCAGTTTGGAAAAGAACTCTAAGATCATCAAGTCTAACCATTAACCCAGCACTGCCAGGTCCACCACTCATCTCTAAGCACCATATCTATAAGTTTTTTGAACACTTCCAGGGGTGGTGACTCCACCACTTCCCTGGCAGTCTGTTCCAATGCCTGAACACCCTCTCAGTGAATATTTTGTAGCATACAGTCTAAATCTCCCCTGGCACAACCTAAGGCTGTTTCCTTCAGGGGTGGGGAGACTCTACAGACAGCACTTGGCATGCCTGTCAAGCTGTTATCCAGTTCAAACACCACACAGTAGTGTTTTCAGTGCTGAAAACAATAGGCAAGGAGCAAAATGTGATTAATCTTATCAGCAATCCATCCAAAAATGTCCCATTTGGATACTGGCCCAATTACTTACAGCCCCCTCAATTACAAAATATGAAACCAAATGGTTTGGGAAAGCTATCGGAAGCTAATGATGCCTTTTGATGTACTTGTGACAGCCCACTGGGGAAATTATTTTAAGGGTAAATAGAGTTTAATTTTTGCTGAAGCACTTACGGATTAACTAACTGAGAGCGAGGGAGACCTAGTTTTACTCACTGATGTTTGGATTTATAAACCATTTGCTCTCAGTTAATATCTGGTGATAAAGATACCACTGAATGCCTCATAAATTATGATTTTTATTTCTTTACATCGATAAAAACAAAGCACTTTCAACCCCAAAGTTTGTTTTGGGCACGACACAATAAACAGAATACTCTCTCTAAACCAACTCATGGAAATTGTTGCATATCTCTTCAAATCCTGCCCAGTATTTCCAGGGAAGCACACCAGGCCCATTCAGTTTGGAGAACCTGCTCTATCAGAGCACTGTGCTAAAACCCTGGTTTGCTGACAGCAATGTGACAGCCACATGGCAAAAGCAAAAGCACTTCTTCAGGAATTTCAACTTTTTTTTTCTTTTTTTTTAAACTCCTGTCCCTGATCTTCCACACAGCAAAACCTTGTAGTTTCAGCTATTCCTTGTTTATTATTTCTGTTCAGACATGATTTGTTTAAAGAGATGTCTGGAAAGCAGATACTTCCTCGAAGCAAAATAACTGTATAGATATATATAAAAAAAACAACATTCCAATTTAATTTTAAGAGGATTTTCCTGGAGTTTGCCATTTATATTAGAGCTGAGTAATATAAATGGTTAATATAAACTCTCTCAGAAATGCGAAGGACACTTGATCATTAAATGTAATGAACTTCTTTGTTTTAACAATTTCAAGGCCAGGGTTGTATAGATTGGCACGGGTTCAAATCTGACTGACTGCTCGTTGTTACATCTGATATCGACATATTTCTCTGCCTCCTTCCACTACAATAATTCACCATGCAGTCAATGGTAAATGGTCTTCAACTGGGAACAGAAAGCTTAGGCTTGCTGGGAAAACAATTTTAAGATTAATGATGTGTTAGGAGCACAATCTCAAATCTAAGATCCTTCAGACTCTAAGAGTTTTTCAATCTCTGCTTGTGAATCCAAAACAGAGTCCCTTAAAGTTTTGGATTTAGGTCAGCTCTAATGCTGGAAGGAAATAATGTAGCAGGCAAAGGCTGGGTTAAAAAAAATCACAGCAGAGGATGTTTTTACGTCATTTTGGTATAAGACAGTGGAAACCTCAGGAGAGGCGCTGCCTTCTGGCGATTCATGCCACTCCTGGTGGTGTAATCCTCATGGCACAAGAAGCTCTTGAGCTTTTCTGGCACTCTCATCACTTTGAACAACCATTCTGGACTTGGTTTTACACTTAATGTCCTTAATCCAGCAACTGTGAATGTCTGCACGGACAAACGAATAATGAATGGCAAAAAGCGGTCTTTCAAAGGCTCATGGGGTATTTCAAAACAGTGTCTCACACTGTGCTGTCAGAGGCAGGATATACGACTGGATGGACCATCAGTTGACTCCAAAACATATCATACATTCTTACAACATCTACCTTAAATAGGTTAGTCTTCTCAGGGAATAGGAAATAATGAAGAGGAAAATACTCAACCAAATTGAACATCAGATGATGTATCAGAGCTCAGTGACTGAGGAGAAGGTCACAATACCCCAGGCTAGAGGGTTACTATGATTCTTCCACATCAAGGCACAGTTGAGGTCATGGTTGAGGCAGGCTGGAGAATTTTGTCTTGGGGCTGACTGGCTCAAGAATTATCTTTGGCCCGCAAGGAAACCCAAAAGTGAAGATACAAGTTTCACCAGATCTTAGAGTAAATGCCCTAAAGCCAGCCTCTGCTGACTGATGGTGGTCAAGGTTTGCACATGGACATGAGAGAAGGGAGCAGTGAAACACCGCTGCCTTTGCCAAGTCAAAGGTGACCCATTAGCCCACGGGGCAAACGTCACTGCTCAGCAGCATTGCCCAATCCCCAGTGAAAAATGCCATGAGGCAGAGCCCAAAGCTGCTCCACCTAGTCCCTGAAGAGGACATGCAGCTGGGTCCCACCAGGCACCCTCTGGTCCCACCAGAAGATGGTTCTGGCAATGGTGCTGGAGCAGTGACTTTGGCCACTGAGGCCCAGCCAGCCCATTTCTTCTGGTCTCACATGCCACCAAACTCCCTGGGGCAAGGAGGGTGATGGGAGTACCACAGGCTTGTGCCAGCTGCCACAACAGCACTTCCAGGGCAGATCCACACAGATACTTCTGCGGGAAACACAACAATGTCCTCCCCTTAGGAGGGTCACCTCCTCCTCTCTTGGGCACAGAAGGGGTAACGTGACTATTTAGCACATACCATTGGGGAAGAAGCTATGAGTGGATTTCTGAGAGATTTTCCTTGACCTTCTACACCACAGAGCAGCTTCCCCATTCACTGTGGCTGGTGGGCCCACACGTGTCCACAGGGTTCCCGTGGGCCACGGACTTTGCGCCGTCATCCAAAGCACCACGTGCTCTGCAGGCACAGCACATCTTCCCAATCACAAAAAGCCCAGAGCAGATGAGAAACCTTAAAGCTCTGGGGCAGAGTGAATGTGGATTCCTCCCTAAAGCAATCCCTCCAAAGCAAGGGAAAGCATTAATATAAAAATAAAATTACAGCTCGGGAATAGGCCCCCCCGCCTTCCTGTGCAGCAGCCACTCTGAATTGGCATTTACACTTGAAAACTTTGGAGTGATTACTGAGAGCAGTCCTCCTTTTGTAAACATTTCTGTTATGCCTGCGTGGGTGTGAAGGGAAGTGCGGCTCTCAGCGTATTCCTTCACAGCAGGGCATAGCGTGGGTAAGCTAAGAAAGCCTGGGCACAGTTCAGCTGAAACAAATCAGCAGGGCGAGGCCTAAACTAATGCTCAAACAGCTCCATCCTGTTTGCACTTCCAGGTGAACCTCAGCAAATCTGGAAATATCGAGTATTGCATATTATTTTGTGTCTGAGTTTTACTGTCTCACTTACAGCCGTGGGAGACATACAGGTTTCTTGACCCTTTGTGGTCTGTGACTGACTGTGTCAAATGGACTGTGCAAACTGACGTTTAATGGACAATAAGTGTCTTTAAAAATCAGTCCAAGATTGGATGCACTATATAAAACTAAAATTAAAAATGAAAGAATGAAAAAAAACTCTAGTGACCCATTCTCCCACTAATAGCTTTGGCTCTCCAGCACCATGACTTCTCTTCTTTCATTTCTTTCAGAATCATACATTTTGGGGTTGGAAGGGACCTTAAAAGTCATCTAAAGTTCCAGCCCACCTGCCACGAGTAGGGATACCTTCCATGAAGTGTCAATGGAGAGACGAAAAAACCTGCACATATCTCCAAAGAACAAGTTTTTCCACCACTTTGGCACTGGATTATGAAGCACAGCGGTTCACTATAGGAAAAAACCAATTCCCCATTTTCCAAGCTGAGTTACATGACCAGAGCATGATCACAGGCTGGCAGCTCCTCGTCTATAAAACCCAGACGTCACACGTGTCCCACTCTCATTTAAACCCAGCCATCAGCTCTAGCACTGGCTGCTGCTGGTTGTAACAGTGCTACTGCCAGTAGTAAAAAACAAGCTGTCTGGAGCTATCTTTGGTAAACACTTAGAGCAAATATCCTCACTTCTGATCGTAACAAAAGCAAGATGACTTTCTGCATGAGTAACCCAACTATTGTTGTAACACCAACCCCTCCAGCAAAACAACAACGACAAAATGCAACCTCCTCCTCTTCTCTAACTATTTCTTAGGCATCTTTAAAAGCCCAGGGCTTCATCTGAATTGCCCAGTTCAATCAATGAAGTCAAATCCAATGGAGTTACACCCTAATGTACAGAAGTGTAATTCGGACCAGATTTTGGCCTGAAGAACCTCTAAACCCATTTCTCCTTCCACCCCTCCAAGTCACATTTCCAAAAGGAAAAAAAAAAAAGAAAGAAAAAAGATAAACTGAACAAACCATTATAGTAGAGCCACTAAGTTGTAAAAGGGGGTGCGTGGGGAGAAAAAAAAGTTAAAGAATACTTTAATAGAAGGGATACAAGCTCTACCAAATGGAGGTCCACAATGGCAACTCTCCAGTTGCCTGAAGGATGCAATCCATTTGCATAAAATACAGCAGACTGCAGCCACCTTTGGATTGCACCACCAATCCCAGCTCTACCACCTCACCTGCTGAGTCTCATAGTTTTTATTCCACATTACACTGAGCTGAAGGTATAATTCACCCTATAAGCCTATATAAGCCCTATAATACTTGGGCTATTTCTAAATTATCTATTCCAAGCAACTATGTACTTTGTCCAATGGATGTGCACCACCTATAAAGTGGTGGGTACTTCAGGGAGCTGCTGGTCCCAGACAAAACACAGCCAACCCCTGGCAGGGCACATGCACAGTGCTGGTCTAATAAAAGTTACACCAATTCTGTCTCAAACCTCTCCTGCACCTGAAGACAGACCCTGCTGTCTGAGGCAGATGCTGCACAGCTCCATATCCAGAGCCCAGGATAGTGCTGGGGTGAGCACAGCTTTCTGCCTTCTCCCTAACTCTGCAAAAGGGCAGTGCCTGCAAGCCCTGAATGGGAAATTAAGGATGGCCCAGCTGGTACCATCCTCATCCTCTGAGAGTCAAAGGGGCTTTCTTCTCTTGTTCCTCTGAGTAGACTCTCTATCCCTGAAACCAGTCCCAGCTTGCCAGTGGAGATGTGTTCCCTCATTACCTTCCAGGTAAGTCAGCGCTGGAGCCTTTAAATCTGGTTCCTACAACCTCAAAAACTGTGAGAAATGAAAGCATAACATCCCTGAAGTGAATGGGGAGGGAGAAGAGGAAAAGGGGAAAAGAAGGTTTCACAGGACGTGCCTTCAAGGGCTGTTATTTCAGTGATGAAAGTCACAGGTTGCCTATGGATCAGCTGGTGCCACAGTGGTGATGGAGCATGAAACCTCACTTAACTCCCTCAGCCCAGCCAGTGGGGTCCTCACACTGAACACATTCCTGCCTTATGCCCGTGGCTTTTCCTGGCCTGCGGAAGATAATCCTCACCGGCGTTTTAGAGAAACAACAGTTTTCCTCATTTTGTACTGGAACACTGATGCAACAGCTCAGTGTCTGAATGAGAAATGTAACTGGATACATGAGCAAGTCGTGTGAGCACCATTAGGGAGAGGGGAAAAAAATAAAAAAGCAAATATACCAGTATCCAAATGTGAACAGACAGGATTCCTGATTTACGGGCAGCAAGCAGGGCTCAAATTGGATCTGCACTGCCTCAGCAAAGGCATCTGCTTATTGGACCATTTGTTTTTTAATCACCCTTCGATGTAGCTTTTGCTGAATCCTAGTTAAAATGCCATGTTGAATAAGGGCAACTCTTTGCCTTGTCCTGCCACAGCCCGGTCCTGTGGTAGGTTAAGGACTGTGCTGTGATTTGTAGAACCTGTACTCTGATACTCCAGGAAAATAAACACAACCTAGACAGAGAAAAGAAATATAAGAGTGACCCCCAAAGTGCTGAGTTCTTTTCAGGCTCAGGTGTGGGCCAGCCAGGCTTTAAATATTATTTCTATTTAATCATGCAACAGCTATGCAAGACCTCAAGTGGAACGAAACAAAAACAGTTTATGTGCTTACTAGCAATAATATGGATTTTGTCATAGGAAACCAGTATTTACTGTTCAAGTTATTAGGAATTAATCATTTTCCCCAAATTACTAGGTAAAAAGATTATGAAACAAAGCTATTTCTAAAGGAATGTTTGGTTAATTCCAATAAAGGTAATAAAAAATCCCTGTTTTTCAAAGAAGTGTCTATTCAGTTTTAATAGATACCCCATGGCAGTGCCCATGTTAAGAAGACAGTGGTATTCCAACTGCATATCCCACCACAACAAGGAAACTGATGTTGGACACCCAAACACCTCACTCCCTACCAGCACACCAAACAGGCAGACGTTCAACAATTTCCCACACAACACCCGATCAAAGCGGTGCCTCGGCCATGGCATCACCTTTGTCTCTCATTGGCACGGTTTGTGCAGCAAAGATCATCCCTTCATCCCAGAAGAACTCAGAGGGACCGTCCACAAAACACATCCCGGAGCTTTGGTGGAACATCAAAGCACATAGAGCTTTACAGATTGCAATCTAGGTCCTGAAGAGCACCAAAAAGCTTTGTGGGCAGTCCATGCAATTCACAGAGCTCGCACCCCTGTAACATGCTCACACTAATGGCCTTATTAAATGGGAGGGCTACCAGAGAGCTAACGAGGAGCCTTTGAGGGCTGGGTGTTTGACTCTTCTAAACTGAGGAGGAGAATAACATAAGAGTGGGGAATATCACAGCAAATACTGTATCAGACCATTTCAATTCACCATTTTGGGGAAAATGAGAGCAATTTGGGACGCTAATGTATCCCATGACTGTGAGTTTATCCAACAATAAAAACACTTAATCCACAATGGATGGGAAAGCCAGCCTGCCTTCCTTGGCTCAGCTCACTTCCCTCTGCCCTACCAGCATTGCATTTTCCCTCTCTCAATGAAGTCTCAGCTGATGCTTTGAAGTGCTGACTTAAATTTGCAGAGAAGGCAGCGAATGCCACACAGCTTTGTTTCTAGTCAGGCTTATTTAAAGCTCATCTGAAGTTTTCACCTCCTGGATCTGTAAATGCTGCTGCTGCTTCATAACGAGGCAGAGAAGTGGTCTATTAATCAAAGCCAGCAGAACATTTTCTACAGGAGGCATTTATGTGAAGGAGAGCAGCATATGAGGTTACACTTAGTTAGGAAGAAAATTACAAGGGGATCTCAGTTCTCGTGCTTCAGGGCATAAGCTGATCACCAGATGGGGTCAGGAAAAATTTCACCCTCTTTCGTTCCTAGATATAGTGTTGCACAATAGGTAAACTATGGAGGCTCAAGGAAGAAGGACAAAAGCTGCTTATAGCCTGGATTTCCCCCCTGCTTTCTTGGGAGCTGTGTCCAACAAACACTGCCAGACAGAAGACGGTGGGTGAGAAAAATGATTGGCCTTTAGTTTGGCAGTTCTTACTCAGAAAATGTTACGCCCAAGAGCCCTGACGTCACATGTCCTATGAACAAAACACTCAGCCTGGCCAAGAAAACCTGCACTGAGAAGCTGGAGGGCATCAGGTACCATGTAATGGGTACAACCAACATATTTAATATATTGTATGCATTTTACACTAGTTAAAGTTAGACTTTTACACCTGGGAGAACTTTGTCACAGCTCATGGGAACGATTTTTTTTGTTGCAATTCCTTGAGTGCTTTGGGTTCAGATTAACTCACTTCTCTTTCTTACTGCAAATTAATAAACCAGTTGAACTTAAAAAAGAAAGGAGGAAAAGAAAGAAGAAGAAAGCCACAACACTTTGTTAAAACCACTAAGTTTCAGCTGGTATCATGTCAAAACCACTTGAAACATGAAACTAGAAATCTTCCTAGGTTGACTCAAAGACTATGTCTATACTAGGAGTGCTTTACCAGGAAAGGAATGCTGGTGTATAACACTGGCAAAGGACTCCTGGTGTAGGTGCAACTGTAGCAGCAGAACTGAGTATTAAATGCGTCTAGAAATTTTGAGCCAAGACTTTTGCTGACAGACTTGCATCCAGGTGAAGCTCTCCAACAGTTCGAGCAATTGGTCAGGGGTAACACCTCTTCACATCCTGGATAGACACAAATATGTCAACACAAGTGTTGAGTCTAGAAAAGCCCAAAATTAGGTAGAGATTGTTTTGAAACTATTTTTAAAAAATGTAACTAGCTCTGAATTTAGAAAAAATTACAAAATTGGTTTATTTTGTAGGCTTCATGGTTTTGCTGCAAACTTCTGGCTTAGCTGCAGTTAAACAACTTATTTCAGTCTTCTAATCTATGACACATGGTGGGTGCCTTATGATTTCTCTCAGCACAATGAAATCTGTCTCTCAGCATGCAATCAAAAATGTTGCATACAACCCCCACAAGCAACCTTTGGAGATTTCTCCATAACCCAGTTCATTTATTGCAACTGTGGTCAGCATTGGTACTGGAAGGAAACTGCCAAGTGAGAAGATCGTATTATTATTCCGATAGAAAGATCATTAAGTGCTGTCTGTTTCCCTCAACATGAGTGCAAAATAACAAGGCTGAATAAAAATGTTCATTCTATTATATGTTAGTATGTACTATTGCAACACAGAGAAGGCAGAGCAACATGGTAGTCAGAATTTCACCAGATTCCTACTCAATTTACCATTAGATTTATGGCAAAAAGATATTAAAAGAAAAGAAAGACATTTTCAGCTCCAAGCACTACAGAAAAATCCACTTCCCACCTAGCTTTGTTTGGAAAACATCTCTCGCTCTGTAACAGCCTCTTTGACTGCAGCTGAGACACAAATATCCATAAGCAATTACTACTGTTGCCTGTGCAAGTCAAACCTATGGTTCTGTCTCTTACCTGTAATCTGACTCTGTCCTTGTGGATTAAAAGGACTTGGTGCAGAGTTCAGAGAGGGCCGTGGGCTCTGGGTCGGGACCCCTACTCTCATACTGGGATGAGGAATGCGCCCTAAATCACTGAGGCGTTCAGAGAACAAACTAGGTTTAGAGTCATCAAGCTTCTGTCTGTGCCCTGGAAACAGCAAATCATAAAATAAAAGTGTTAATAACAAGATTTAGTAATTTAACACACCCCTCCCAAAAAAAACCCCAAAATGGCCTCTCAGGACCTGTTATTAGATTTAATGGTTTTACAGGTATCTCAGCTACCCCTGATAACACAGAAACATCGCTGGGGGGTTGTGTTTTGGACATGGCTGTGCTGGTGAAAGCCTTATTGAACACAACTGTGCCCATACACATGTGTAACAGGTTGCAATTTGGATCAAAATAAGTGCTTATCAGGGCACCCACACAAGGTCTTTTTTGGCTTTTTTTTTTTTTTTCTGCTTTAACTACACAATATAGTTAAGAGGCAAATTTCCCCTTCCAAAAGCAAGCCTCGTGAGTACATACAAGTTACCAAGTGGGACAATTATTCCATGCCTGATTTATGTGTTGTGGAGTTTTTGCAAGCTTTTCTTCTCCCCTTATGTTTTTTTCTTTAACTCTGTCACAGTCAGTCATTAGCTTTCATTCCTCTGGGATATTTTCACAAAAGTCAATAGTCAGTGTCAATTGAGAAGAGCAGTATCCAAGGAAAATCTTCAGAGCTTCTGGCCAAGGTGGGTCCTTCACACCCTGTCATGGTCAGCCTTCAGTGCTCCTACTGCTCTCCCCCAAAACAAGCCACATTGCCCCTGGCAATTTTTTGGAACACTCATTTAGGGATGTTTTCCTGTCAAAATGTAAAGTGGGAAATGCCAAAAGCACCAGGATGCCACCAGTGGTACTGCCCATGTTGTCACTAAAGTGTTTCGAGGGTAAAGGCTTTACTTCTGTAGTGGTTGTATTTTTGCTCCTGGGTTTAATTTCTTCCCAAGGGAGTTTTAGGATGCTCCTTGCCCAATGGCACCTTCGAATGTGAGGTGCAGAAGGTGTTATTTCTATTATTTAACACACAGAGAAACAGGAATGTATAGAGATTGAGGAAGGACTAATTTTGCTTAACTTCAGCCATTCATTAATCAGGCATCTAGTCTAAACTCTTCTAATGTAGACTTCCTCTTTGGTTAATGGAAAGAAATAGCTACTTCCAAAGGGCAATTCATCTCATTTGTCTCTGACACCCATCTTAAAACAGCATGATTCACCTTCTGAATTTGCTTTCTCTTCCTTCTCTGTTCAGAGAGGTAGCACACATGACTAGTTTAATTAGACACCCTTGCCATTAGTCAACATTAAATGGAACGAAGCTTACCCTAAGCCACCAACCAAGGTCACGCAAAAAGCCTCTGGCAGAGCTGAAAGGGGGGCCCAGATCCCCTGACTGTGACCCAGAAACACATCTGTCTCCATCCCTGTGAGCAGTGCCAGGGCACAGGCACAAGCAATAACTGGGTGGAATATTTTAATACTTTTAACAATAAGAAGGGCCCCTGGAAGGGTTTGGGCTTGAATCCTTCCAGATGATCCCCAGTGGCTTGAGATAATCCGTGTTGTCCCTCAGCAGTGTGAACACAGCCTGGAGGCCACAAGAGTCCAGCTTTGCTGACATGGGCAGATTGTCCCATCAGTCTTTGGGCCGGAGAACCAATTCCTGCACTGGTTAATTTATTTTAGAAGCAGAAATGAGGCCACTTATCTTGAGATTGAGCTATCAGACTACCACTGCTGAAAAAAAAAAAAAAAAAAAAAAAAAAAAAAAAAAAAAAAGCAGCTTTTTAATGGTAACTCTCACCACAATACTAAGTACATTGGTTCACATCATCTAACTGGGCCCACGGTACCTGCACAGCACACTGGCAAAGCAATATCCAAATTAAATAAATCCAAACTGAATTTAGGGAAATTGCAGGTTTAGATAAAGGATTCAGGTTGCAAGATGAAGAGAAACTTGATGGAATTTAACCTTGGAGAAACTTCTCTAGCAATTTAAAAAAACAATTAGTTGACCCATTATTTGATACTTTGAAGTATGATTTCTCTCCCCCAGGATGACTCAGTCTAAAAGCACGGGGGTAGGCAGGAGCCTTCTCCTCAAGGAGAAGGTGCTGCTTCGTGTTAGAGCTGACATGGGTGGCTACTTCTCACTTCAGGAGGGATCAATCACTTTAAATGAAGAATGATTTTTGGTGGGCTTGTAAAAACTCGTAACGGCAGCTTAATCAAAAACATAATATCTAACTTGTATTCTTTAACTTTATATTCTCAATCTATTTAAATTACAACTTGTACAAGTTGGGTCTGCTATATCTGAAGAAATGACTTGCACATACACATGCAGTCACTATTCTCTTGGGATTACTCCATCTTCTTTTCCTCCACAATTTTTATGTGTTTGCTTTTCCCCTTGCCAGTCATATTTTCCACTCTTTTTTTTTTTTTTTCTTTTCAAGGCATCTTCTTCCCTTCCTCTTTTCTCTTCTGCACATTCCTAATCATGATTTGGCAAATTGAGTAACGTAGTCTAGTGGAAGGTGTCCCTGCCCATAGCAGGGGGTTGGAACATGATGATCTTTAAGGTCCCTTCCAACCCAAACCATTTTGGGATTCTATGAAGTCTGAGAGGGCTCAAAATAAGGCAGACATGATCAGCTTATTTTTGGTCTCACACATCAGGGCTGACTTCAGCTGGAAATTAATCCACCCCCAAAGTAAATTTTAATTTGAATATTTGCAGAAAAATCCCATGTTATGTTTATATGATGCCCTTTTCCCCAAGGAAAGTCACTGAAAGTCGCTAAAAGTCACTAAGAAACTGGTGCACAAGCCATTTTAACCATCTTCAGATAACTCAATGAACACTTGCTACGTAGTTCACCACCACTCCTGCACCAACTCATGCTCGAAACCCACCAGCCCTGTTTTCATAATGCTCTGTTTGGTCATGCATAGCCAGAGAAGATTTTATATTTAATTATGTATATTATTTTTATAATGAACTATGACTGTCAGAGAAAGAAAAAATTCAGCAGGATAGCAGTGCACTTTAGGATACGTAGGGGAAAAAAAAGGGGGGAAAAAGAAGAGGGGGAAAAAAAGGAGAGTGATAAAAAGAAATAAGAAGAAAGATCCCCACATCTGGTCAAATTGGAATGATCTAGAGATGTGTGGGTTTGGGTGTTGCCACCCCTGCCCCCTCCCCGCCACCAACAAAAAAAAAGAGTAGGAAAAGAGAGCTCTGTGCACATCTGGAAGACCCCAGGCATCAATGGAACTGCAAGTCCCCAGAAAGCAGCAAGGGGCACAAGGCAGACTTGCCTTCCCCTTCTGGACATTTAAAATTTAGGGTTGTAACACGGAGTCATGTTGTGACAAAGAGATCCACAGAAGGAGCCACACTCCCCCAGTGAAATATCCCAGGGAGACAAGATGACATTACAGCTTTGCACGTCATGGGTTACTGTGCTTTGATAAAAGCTGAGACGTGCTCACGCTGAAAGTGAGCAGGAAACTCAAGAAAACCTTCATATTCAGGAGGTGCTCACAAAGGCGTGTGGGCAACTTAAATATCCTGCCTTGATTCCTGTGCAGAAAAAAAAATCCTATTAAGTACAGAGGAGCCATGAGGTATCGGCTGAAAACAGCCTAAAAAGACCTTCTGAGTAGCACATAAGCAGCAGCAATGAAATATGTGATACATGTTTAAAACTCATTCCACAAGCTGCTTTTCATCTCTCATTGATATATGTGTCCGTTGACAGAGAAATTCTTGATCCCAGGGGAGTGTGCTAAGAAAAGCTGTATTCCTCAGTCACAGTGCTGAGGCGTAATTTTATTTCAGGAAAAAAGATTAGGGTAGCAAGTGTGGATAGCTGAGGGAGAATCCGTGATCTGCTGCAGCAGCGGGTACATTAAAAAGCAATAAAAAATCTGCGTGAAGAGTAGAATAAAATAATGCTGCAGCTATCCCAATGCCTGAAACACTGCATTTAGTGCCTGTTGCTCTGTTACAAAGATTAATTTGTGGAATGGGTTGGGCTTGGAGAACGGAAAAATGCTCACGGACACTGGCAGTCTTGTATATCAAATATGGTCAAAAAGATGGAGGCTGTTCCGTGAGTCTCTAAATAAGGATGGGACTCAGTAGCTATTGGTATGGTCAGGTCACAGGAGAGGAGATAAGAAAGAGATGAAAAAATTGAGACTCGATAGGCAAAAGCTAAACAAGTTGTTCTGATTTGTCTGCTAGCACAGTACAAAACGCTGGATATCAGAAATCCATTATTCATTCCAAAATGATGAGACATATTCTGATCTTTCACCACTTCTCAGCTGTTTCAAGCCAAATATGAACCTAAGTATTAGTTTCTGGAGACAGAAGCATTGTCATTAATCCCTTCCAGTGCCACTTTTGGCCATTTTACATGAATCAAACCAGAAAACAGTACTGAGAGAGTGCCATTAGGTCAGTGCAAACTGCAGCCAACTAGCCAGTGCCTGAGCTGCTGCTTCTGCTCACCAGCCCAGGATGGCCTCAGAATGTGTTCACACGGCCCAAGGAAGCTGATGTCCAATTATCACATCCCAGACATGGCAGTAGATGTCAGGAGGCTTCTTCTCCATCTTAATCATTTCAGTTTAAACTAAGCAATGGAATGTCTCCCAGATCAAAAGCAAGGCAATCTCGAGTCTGCTGGATGTGGTAACTGGAGAGGGACGTGAGCTTGTCTCTCATCCCTGAACTTCCACCACTCTGCTGGAGAAGGCAAGATGTAAATTGGGCCATGGAAGAGGCTGACTTGCAGAATGTAAATGTGGTGTTGATGCTTGAAGATTTTTACCTCCTCGGGGAGGAGGGGTGTGCGTTTTTATCTTTCAGCTTGTGGGTGTGGAACTGAAGACTAATCAAATTGTGCTACACGTGGCCTTGCCAGATGCTGACACTCAGGGACTCCCTTTCTTTGTACCGTGTACACCACCCACCAGCTTTTTTGTGTGGAGGTTTTTTTCTGGTACCAAGGAGATCTGGTTACCAGATTTTCAGCAGATGCTTTTATCACTCCCACAATCACTATCAGTCATCACCCAGTTCTAACTTTTCTTGCTTTTGCCTTAATGAGGAGAAGTATTGTGGGAGTCAGGTGTCTCCATAAAGGAGCCAAGGGAAAGCAGAAAGGTCATGAAAGTAAGATCGTGCTGGAGACACATTTTCTGGGACATCTCAAGCAGAATGGAGGGTGATGACCCAACATGAAATTCCACCATGGCTTCTGTTTACCCTGCGTCATAAGTGTGCTCAGCACCAGCACTCCATGGAGTGACTAGGAAAGGGCAAACTGTTCTTGGAACTCCAGAGCTAGTAACCAAGGCTTTCTGTGGCTCTGGATTAGGTAGAACCCAATGGAAAAGGGCCTTTCCTTCTGATAAAGGCTGGTAGAAGGAAAAATAATCACCTATTTCATGACCTATGAATTTGTAGCCAGCACACTCCAGGCTTTGCTTGACCTCAAGAGAAGCATAACAGAGACCAAGAACCCAAGTTTTGATTATTCCCATTGTTCTCCAAAGGTGACACACTTAAAAAAGTTAAAGAATAGGTACATTTTTTTCTACTAACATTATATGTCTTTGAGACAAGCACTCTGACTGTCTCTCTGTTAATGCTGGCACACTGGTGATGTATTTTCATGCACACATTGTACAAGACAATTTCACAACACAAAAAAAAGACAAGCTAAAGGTCCTCTGAATTTCATCACAATTCACCTTAAATTCTCTTTGGATATCTACCTGCATTTCAAATGTAACTGGAAGGTGCCAATATGGGCTTGACTGAATTCAGCTACAGGCTGGTAAAGCTGAAGTCAAGGGACCCACATTTATGTCACAGTAAAGGAGTTGAGACCTGAGCCTAAGGCTTCCTAACAGCTGTTGTGCAGGGAGTGAATAATGCTGAGCATTCAGCATGAAGCAAAAATATTCATTGTTCTGTTACAAATTTTAGACAGTACTTCACTGCAGCAACATGTCACTCCAAAGCAGTGTCAAACTACGCACTGGAGGTAAAAATAAGAGGGCCATAAACTAGAAGATTCACATCAGCTCTTTGCAAGGAAAAAAACTCTGAAAGTAGTCACGAGGGTCCCTGTTGTGCCCCTTGTCTTGTGACAAATTGTCATTTCGGGCTGGCTTCTCCCCACATAGTCCTACTGAATGCACCCAATCCAAAGTTCATGGAAAAAAACCCAAAACACAAGAGCCAAACAATTTTTACCCAGGAAAGGGGAAAGCTTGGAACCCTTCCAGTCTCTTGGGTAAAGACACAATTATGAGAAAAAAAAAAATAATCCACCCAAGGAGACATAATTACATAATTAGGCCATAGGCTGTGCATAGGAAAGGTTCTTATAGTTCATGAAACAAGGAGCTACATAGGTGCAGTAACTGCAGTTAATTCACTCAATGGAGAAAAAAAAAAAGTTTGTTTTTTTAAGTAGCTGAGGGCACCAGTTTGCATTAGACTGGGGAGTTTATTCTCCTGACTGTACACAGAGCCCTGTTAGTGCCAACAGGAGTCATTTAGGCGCAGGCAGAAAAAAAGCCCGTCTCTTTTTGTTCTTAAAAAAGACGTATTTGTTACCCAAAGCAGCTCAGCCCTGTACCTGAAACTACTGCAGAGAAATGGAAATAAACAGACAGGGGAACATATGCTGTGGATGGGGTCAGTTCCTATAAAATGGATCTCACGTGGATCCATTTGCCAAAATTTCACTGGGTTCCTCCTCCCCGACCTCTCTTCTCCTAAAGTTCTGCAGATGATATGGCTCCAAAAGTGCCAGATCCAGCTCCCAAGGGAACCAGTTACACTCTCATCTTCCCAGACCTGTGGCTCCAACCCAGGGTGAGCAGAGGCAGACGCAGGTTGAAATGTCAGTGCAGAGGTCAAACCCATGGAGCATCTCTGGTGTCCGTGGTCATCCCCCCTCTGACCTTCTGGGAGAAAAGGAAATGTCATCTTGGCTCATCTCGCAGGCAGACTGCCCAGCATGGGACCAAAAGCTTCCAGAAGGGTGAAGGGAGGAAGGGCCAGGAAGGGTGAGAAGAAATGAACCCATAGGGATGTAACCTATGTCCCTTCATTCCCACTGGAATGACTCTAAAGGTTTTGAGGATATAAAGTGCTATCAATGATTTTCCAAATTCAGCTGGGGGCTGTGAAGAGCACACATCCAGCTGAAAGACAGAGACAGAGGTCAGGAGTTTTCAGCAATCTGTAACAGCTGCAGAGGAGCCTCTTGCTCCCAAAATTTCTCTATGTAGAGAGGTGAAAAATGCCTCCTTGGAGGAGGGCTCCAGGCTGCTCCTCCAGCAGCTAAGGGACAGATGGGGGTGTGTGGCAGGGGCTGAGCTGGCCAGGAACTCTGCACAGGGAAAGGTGTGTTAAAGCAGAAAACCTGGAAAATGTAGCGAATGAAGTCAAACGGTGCTTTGAGAAAAAGGACAACAGAACAGGAAGGAGCTCAAGTGGGACTGGGATTGCTTTTGCACTGGTTCCCTCCCACCGCTCAACTCATCCCAGAGTTGCAGGATCTGTCCTGCCCTCCTCTCTGCCTCTCTGCTCCAGGTGAATGAACCAAGTCTCCCCTTGCCGCAGTGGTGGGGTTTTTAATTTCTCTTTTCTGTTTGAAAAACTTTTGAATTCTGATTTGGATTTTGAAACTTGTTCTGCAAAGCTAAGCAATAGAAACATTACCCCGAACCAGACAGATCTGGGAGGGAGCAGGTGGGACCCCCTTGCTCAGCGATGCTCTGCCTTCACCTTTATCCATCCTTCATGAACATAAAGGAATCTGTGTGCACGTGTGCCAGGAAAGCAGCTAAACATTGCTGGCATCGCCACTTGGAGACATTAAAGACAACTCACATAAACAGAGACTGTCACGCAAGTCTCAGTCTCTGACTTAATTCCCTTTGCATGCTCGTATCTGTTACACTCTCCCCCTTCTCCTCCCCCTTTTTTTTTAGCACAAGGGGGAAAAGGGAGACCAAGGGCTGTCCCGAAAAGCATAAGAGCTCCTCATTCTGATTTATCATTCTCAGGAACCCAGCAATATCTTAGAGGAATAAGCTTTTCTCCCCCGCCGAAAAAAAAGGTAGCTATGCCATGAAGATCCCGCCAATTCTTGCTCCTTGCTGCAGCAACCGGCAGTAACGATCACAGTGATGAAGAGGGCAGGAGAGGGGGGAGAGAAAAAAAAAAAATCTTGAACTGGCTTCCCTCCAGCTGGCAGGAGGGGACGGTTTTCTTAACGCTTGCGAAACCCGACTACTTTAAAAGAATGAGGAGGGGAGGAGGGATGATGTAAACACAGCCATTAAACCAGACTTAAGGCGCTTAGTTTAAATCTAGTGGAGAGCTCTCAGATGCTGCGCTGCTCTCCAGACATCAATAGGTGCATTTTCGGTTTTGGTTTTGTTTTACACCCCCGAAACCAGGAGCGTATTGCCGGCTGAACGCTGCGGTTACAACGGGAATTCAGGCATGGAAGACACAACAGTTAAGCAATAATAGATGGATGTGTGCATGTTTGCACTCTATCTTTCAACAGATTGTTTTGCTGCCTTAGACGACTACTGTGTTTATATCCATGCAGCAGGTTTTAAGCAGACTGTTTAAACTTGAATAAAGCGGGATGTTTCTAAAATAACCTTACTAATACAATTCAGATGGCTGAAGAAACCTGAAAACGTGGTTGAAAAATAAAAAAGATGCCATTTCAATCTACACTGGCGGGGGTAACATGATCTAAACTCTGAAAGAAAACAGTCTTTACAAGTTCAACTTGAAGGATTATCTTGTGTATCAGCACCCTCTGTGGCAGAGTAGCATTTATCCACGTATCCACCCATGTTAATGCTGTTGCACAATTTACTACAGCCGTGATAGACAGATAATTGCTTTATCCACCCAAGTGTAATAAGCGGAGTCTACAATGTTAATCCTTGTATTCTTATTGTCGGGGAATGCCAAGTGAGGGAGAGACATACGCTGAAAACACTGCCTTCTCCTTCCAAAACTACTGGAGTTTGCTCACCCTCGGACCTGCTAAAGTGTTCTTATTGCATTCCACTCCCCTGCTTGCAGTGCCAAGTATTTTGAGTAGTATCAAGTTATTGTTATATAAAGGGCACCTACACTCAGGCTGTATGGGGGCAGAAGCCAGGATGTAGCAGCCTTTAGGAAAAAAAAAAAGGCAAACCACCCTCAAACATCTTTTCCTACTCAGTGAGTAAAACAGGCCAAGTATTTTCTGTTCCTGGGCATAGAACAGAAAGTAATTACCTGTCCTTCTAAAACTGGACATCTATTCAGTTTGCGTGGAGTCTGTCTGACTGTTGAAAAATGTCATTTAGCTGCTGGCCCATCAGCGTTTTCCACAAAAATCTATAAAGATTTTTTATTTTGAATGTCAAAAACAGGCGTGTGCTTTAAAAGGTTTATAAATTCCTAGTGGCTCCATGAGCTTAGGTTTGCGGCATCAAATTTGTAATGACAGTTTGATGGATGCCTCCCTTTCTTCCTCCTGAAAGGTATAAAGAATTGGTGGTTTCCCAGTAAAAATTATGTTTAAGACTATTCTTTGCTCTTATTTTTACACTCAAGTGTGTAAAAAATCTGGTGCTGCTGGCAATGAGTGGGTTATTAGGGCAGCTTTCAAGCTGCAGAAGGGATTAAACTTTCTGTGCACTCAGAGCACTTGCACAAGCACCTACATGATGTGCAAGTTCTGAAGAAGGACAGCCTTAAGCGGCACATAAATGCTGCAGCTGGGCTTAAGGAGAAGAAACATTGAGCTGAAGGTGCTGCCAACAATCCAGGAGGTGAGTCGCAGTTTTTAACCCCTTGCTATGCTCCATCTCTCCCTGCCAACACCAGCAGGGGCATTTCTGGCTCAGGTGGAAGCTGAGATGGATTAACCTCTGCTTTCAGGTCTTTTGAGGGAAAGAAAAAGGGTAGATTCAGATTAGATATTAGGAAAAAAATTCCTTTCTGTGAGGGTGGTGAGGCTTTGGAACAGTTTGTCCGGGACAGCTGTGGCTGCCCCATTCCTGGATGTCCCATATTCCTGGAAGTGTCCAAGGCCAGTCTGGATGGGGCTTTGAGCAGTGCACTCTAGTGGAAGGTGTCCCTGCCCATGGCAGGAGGGTTGGCATGATATGAGCTTTAAGGTCCCTTTCAACCCAAACCATTCTGTGATTATATGATTTAAAAGCTAAAACAAAGCCATAGGGGATGAATGGATGGGGGTTCAGTGTTAAAAGGTAGCCTGCTGACTATCACTAGTGATATTGAAATGGAAGGTATTTTATGCAGCTTCAGCCAATGAATGGCTCAATTTTCTTCAATAACTTGGATGATACAATACAAAGCATGATTATAAAATCTTGAGAAGACTTCCGGTAAGGAGGAGTCTTCCAGACTTGGAGAAATGGGTCAGAATTCAGAATGATCTTAACAAGCAAGAGAAATTATATTTGACATGTCATTAGTAAAATGACATGCAGTAAAAGTTAAGTGCATTGTATTACACTTTGGAGCAAGAAATCAAATGCAGCACAAGGGCAAACCTATTAGCCAGCAGACTGAAGAGGAAGATCTGGGGGTGGCAGGGAGTTGCAAGTTGAATGTGAGTCAAAAATGGAATTCTGTTTTGTTGTTGGGTTGTTTTTGTGTTTTTTTTTTTTAATTAAGTAAATGCATTTCTGGGAAAGATTAATGGTCATGTTGCATAGAAGACATAGAAGGTAACTATAACATGCTGCTCAGAAGTGGTGAGACATCAGCTGGACTGCTTTATCCAGCGTGGGACACCACCCTCTAAGAAAGATACAGACATATGAGAGAGAATCCAGAGAAGAGCAACAGGACCGATAACAGATTTAGAAAGCATGAGCAACATGGAAAAGCTGAAGGAAATACATTTGTTTAGTCTAGAAAAGAGATGAGTAGGAAAGGACACGATAAGAGTAAAATGTTTTCTACAGAAAATGGTAATCGATTGATCTCTGTGTCAGCTGAGAACAGCACAAGAAAAAACTGCCCTCAGCTGAGGTAGAGGAGATTTAAGAGATTAATGTGTGGTATTAGCAAACTCCTTTTTAAGTATAAAAAAGAAACACAAACCCCAGACTTGGTAAGTAAGTGGAAGGCTCAGTACTGGAGGATTTAAAAATTTGGACAGATGT
The DNA here is from genome assembly GCA_035583135.1 of Lophotriccus pileatus. NCBI lineage: Eukaryota > Metazoa > Chordata > Aves > Passeriformes > Tyrannidae > Lophotriccus > Lophotriccus pileatus. The sequence continues at coordinate 110,160,416 of JAWWES010000115.1, forward strand.
CAGTGATGATCTAAGTATATCTAATACTTCCTCTGAGGAGAAATGGACTAGGTCGCCTGAGGTTTCTTTTAGCCCTACTGTTCTGGGGCTGAGTGGTTGTCTGTGCGTGGTTAAGTCACGTACACAATATTTTGAACATGAGTACACACAGTCAGGGTTAGAGCTCCTGCTACAACTGTGGGCCTGATGCTGCAAAGAGCTCAGCATCTCCAGCTGCCATGAAAGGGCACAGCAAAACACAGGCTGTGTCTGCTCAGGTATTCCTGGCCATGGGGAACTTGAGTCTGGAAATGCTGGTCTTAACCCCTCTGTGCCAGGGGGTTCCTATAGCTCTAACCTCTAAATAATTGTAATTTCTTTGCCTCACATGGATATTACGGGATTGATTTCACCCTTAATTTGGCAAGCAGCACTCTGAGTTTCCACTGGTTTTTGGGGGAGACACAAAAAAGTAAAACCCAAATCCCATCCATACAGAAACTTTGGTCCTGCATACATTCATCTCACATCAAACCCAACCCCCAAGACCTGAAAATGGCTGTCCCTACCCCAGACCAGCTGTTTATCAGCATGATGCCCAAAACTCATGAGTTGCATGTTGTTGGGCAAAGTTAAGCCCCTTATGGGCTCTGCAGGTCATTAATTCAGTGCCTAAGCCAGGTGTTTAACCTGTCAAGGGGTGATGCCTCCTATGAAAGCCCCAGGGGGGACAGAGAGGGAGGAGGTGAGTGACACAACAGCACTTGGCTGCAAGGAATGTAATATTTCTGTGAAGGGCTCTGGCAGGGGACTGACCCAACAGTTGTTAAAGTTTGTTTAGTGACAGGGAGCTTCTCATGAACTTAAAAACAATAGGAAAACAGAGTTCTGGAGAATAAATCTCGCCCCCTGCCCCAGTTGCCTGCACTTTTTGCTACCAGAAGGTAACAAATCCCCAGGAATGTGGGAGGTGGGGGGATGCTCCTGTGAGACAGAGCTGGAGGGTGGCCAACACAAGCAGCAGGTGATGCCACTCAGGGAGCAGTGAACAGCACTGATGAACACCAGGGAAAGCCTGGGAAAGGCTGGGGCCTTTCCAGCTGCTTTTGCAGGATCTCTTCAGGAGCTCACCCCACAGAAACCCCAAATGCCTCTTCTACTGCTTCCAACCATATCAGATTTAGTAGAAGGTGGGCTTCTCATCAAAGCATGGTAGAGGAGATCAGTCCAAGAAGAACATGCTTTTTATTTATGAATTCATGAGTCTGCCTTGACCACACCAGAGGAACTCAGAGGGCATTAATTTTTGGTCACTGGACAGGATGTAGCACATGAGACAAGGAAACCTATGTCTCAATCACCACGCCCCTGACCTGCACAATCTTCCCCCAGCTTGATTTTTTAAAGTAAATTATAGCTCACAGGCTTTACTTTGACCCTCCTGTAACTACTCTACTATTGCACTGATAAACAGGATTCCACTTAGGCATGACTGGAGAGGGGCTTTAGACAAGGGCTTGGAGTGATAGGACCAGGGGAAGGGCTTTAAACTGAAAGAGGGGAGATTTAGATTATATTTTAGGAAGAAATTCTTCACTGTGAGTGTGGCCAGATACAAAAACAGGTTGCCCAGAGAAGCTGTGGATGCCCCATGTGTTCAAGGCCAGGTTGGACAGGGCTCTGAGCAGCCTGGTGTAGTGAAAGGTGTCTCTGCCCATGGCAGGGGAATTGGAACTGGATGATCTTTAAGGACCCTCCCAGACCAAACCATGCTGTGATTCTATGAGACAGATGGTGCAACCCTCTGGAAAAAAAGGAAAATCAGAGAAACAGAAGCTGTAAATGCCTAGTCATAAAAACACAAGTTGTTAAAATGGGCAGCTGTGTAGTTGATAGCTTTCAAAGATGTACACTAGCACATACATACAGCCATATATATATATGCTTCCAGCTTGGAAAGATGTTAAAATGTGTTAGATCATCACTGGCATGCGCTTTGAATAACCTCTATTTTACTAATATTTTGATGTGTCATTAAGTTTGGACACCCACTACAGTGCACCACTCTGCAATGCAAGAGTGGCAAGGCTATTTTATTCTGCTCTCCTTAAGCAGGCAGAAATAACACTGAAGTACTTAAATTCTGGAAATACTCATCGTCCCCATGCTATTAATATCACCTCAATACTCTATTTAAAGCAAGCTTCTTTCTTTGGGTTTTATTTTACGGGCGGCAAATCCTCATTTAATTCAGAGGATAAAAATGTATGAACCTACAATTGGAAAAATGGGATTGTCTGGGGCCCAAGCCATCTGCCAGAGCCATGAACAGAGTCTTTGCCACCATCTTCCATGAGAGACAGCCTGGCCCTGAAGTCTTTACAGCTTGTACAGATTTAAATTTTACTATTTGCCTTGTTTTTAATGTCATATGGCTCATTTTAAGGAATAATATAGCCGGTTCCACAGTAATGGTTACAGCTAATGCCTCTGAAAGGCAAAAACTTGATGCCTCAGTTATGGAATTTACAAACTCTGTAGTCTACCTTTTAGCCCCACTGTTTGATTTTTTTCCACAAAGAAAATAAGGTACACTCGAGCCATTGGCTCCATGGATTAGAGGACAACACATATGTATGAGAGTTTCCTTCTTCTTGAAGCACAACCCTGATTAAATTCCATCAAAGGATGATGGAAAATAGAACACAAAGTGCTCTTCCCTTTTGTCCAAGAAAAGTAAAACAAGCAACCCTGGTGATGCTAAGAAATTGGATATCTTCTAGTGGTGCCTTGCCTTGGGTTTTTAACAAGTAAAACTCATCTGTCTTAACCAATTTAAATGAAGTAAAAAGGCAACAACAGAAAAGAGGGATGGAAAACTTTTTCCAGCTTCAACACAAACTGTGAGGAAGTCAAAGCTTAAAAAAAGAAAGTGGGTTTTTTTCACTAGAAGTCTACAGAGACCTCAGGACCATCACAGAGGAAGAAATTTGCTTTTTAACTCTTCTCCAGGTAGGATGAATCATTCCTAGTCCTTTCACTCTGGCTTCCCACAGGTCCCATGGGATTATTCTCCTTTTGGGAACAAGGGAGTTTGGCTGTCATTGGCCCCATCCTTCACCAGTTTTGATGATGAAACAAGTCATTCCTCCCTTGACAGAAGATTCCATGTGCTAACCATTCCCTTTCATAAAAGCAACAAACTAGAATAGGACTGAGCCTAATTTCTAATGCCTGATGGATTTAGGTGGACAAACTACCACCAAGGGTAATCTGCTGTCAAGTCTAACCCCCAGCATCTGGGAGCATTTCTGACATGATATTGGTTTAAAATTATGTGTCTTGTGATATACACTCCCTTCTCCTCACTACTGATATTTCATGGCATCATTTGAACAGAACATTTGAACTTCTATCCCTCACCCTCACTCTTTCATCAGGTGTGGGGGTAATTTGCTTCCAGCACATCAATCAGATTTGAGACTGAAAAGTGTTTTTTCCTGTCTTGTTTTTCTGTGATAAAGTTTCTTGATAGTGTCTGAGAATGGCTGATATTACTGTTTGCTAATGTTCTGATAAATGTTTCCTGCTTTCTTGTTGATTGTGGTGTATATCTTCACTAAAATAAACAGACGCACTCTGTGGCTGGTGAATTTAAAGAGAAGGTCACAACTCACTCACTTTACAGTTAAGACAACTGTACCTCTACCAAGCTCTGAGGTTTTCACACCTTCGTATTCAGCGTTCGGATGTTTCCTTCTCAGCTTTCACAAAAATTGCAACATGAAAAAATGGTCAGAGCCTCCTTCTAAAAGGAGCAGGTCTCTCGCCCCGCCAGGCAGGGATGGGTACCCAGCTCCTGATGGCTGCTGGGAGTATCCTGAGCACAAGGATCTAGGCTCTGCCCATACCAACCTGGGCACAGGACCACAGTCGTGCAGCAGGGCAGGATCAGAAGCACTGCTGCATTTCCAAAATGTAACACATCCCCCACCACGCCAGACTGAGTAACCCCACACTCACCTGGAAGAATGGCAAGAGATGACATGGCAGGGGAAAGGATGAACCACTGAGTCACAGAATTGTTAAGGTTGGAAAAGACCTCTGAGATCATCAAGGGCAACCACAAACCCAGCACTGCCAAGCCCACCGCTAACCCATGTCCCTAAGCATCACTTCTACAAGCTTTTGAAGAATTCCAGAGATGATGATTCAACCACCTCCACAAGCAGCCTGTTCTAGTACTTGACCACTCTTTCAGTGAAGAAATTTTTCCTAATATCCAATCTAAGCCTCCCCTGGCAGTTTCCTCTTGTCCTATTGCTAGTTACTTGAGAGAAGAGACCAACCTCCACCTGGCTACAACATCTTTTCAGGTAGTTTAAGAGAGTTGTAAGGTCCCCCCTGAGTCTCCTTTTTACCAGGCAAAACACACCCCAGCCCCCTCAGCTGCTCCTCATCAGACTTGTACTTCAAGGTGCACTGTAATTAAAACCTGCCCTTTTCATTTTACTTTGCGTGTGAGTTAAGTGGTCTCACTTAAAGCCAGGTAACACCATTTCCATTGGCTGTAGTTTCTGAAGGCCCCGTTGCTTATCCCAAATTTAAGCATAACTCATTCTGACAGCGTTTCTCAGTTATGCAGGTTTGCTGTGTACACATGATGGTACATTCCTTCCGTGGCTCTAATTTTGTTCTGAGGCAGCCCCACTTTTTGCTGCTTCAGTACACTGAAAGCAAGAGTGTGTTTGTGTGTGTATGCAAACAAACACACCAGCACCCTCACACATGCTAAAAATGACATTTTCATGTCTCCTCACAAGGAAAAAGAAGGATTAATTATGCACAAACATTACAACTTTCTCCAGCTCTGCCTAGAGATGTGAAAGAGAAGTGGCCCTGTACTCACGTCTCTTCTGAGAATTCTGCCATATGGTTTTAACAGAGGTTTATTTCCTGCAGCAAGAGAGGGCTGCAGATTCTCAATCCAACCAAAATAATTATGCAGACAATTTCACTCCATTACTTGCAGTGGAACCCAAGCTGTGTGGTCCTCACATGCCTGCTGACACCTTTAAAGAGACATTAAACCATTTTTACATAAAATTCCCTTAATGGGTGGGATGTAGGATGAATTTCCTGGAAGATTAGCACCTGTCACGTTGCATAAGGCTTGCCTCTGACTGCTGCATGAATTCCTTCAGTTGGTAGACAGCAAAACTGTGATTGAAACCTCCAGAATATAGCAGAGCCTCAACCATATCTCTACCGAGGGGAAACTTCTCCCCTTGCTGAGGTTTCCTATGCAATTATTTTACCTCCCACATTTGACCCTGAAATAGCACAGGCCGTAAGTACAAACGTGTGCCCCACAGTAACTAAAAGGAAATGGAAATACAGCTTTAAAATTCAGTCTTGGGTTGTGCTACGAGCACAACATGGATTCTTTGCTGAGAACTGAGCCACCCTGGGCTGCAGATCTTTCCCCTCAACTGCAAGCAAGATTGCAGTATAAAACTCCCAATCTTTCAATCAACAGCAACTAAAGAATCCAAGGAAAATGAAATTTCTTTGACTCGAAACAATAAAATAAGTATTAAAACATCACCTATCCAACTCTGAATGTAAACTACAGGAATACTGTAAAAACAGGGATGTTAACCAAGACACAAAGTGATTAAAGAATATTTTAAAGGGAGAAGGGAGACCACCCTTAAAGCATGGAAATATCCCTTTTGGACTAAAAATGCAATCTGGCTTTTTTTTTTTTTTTTTGGGTGACTGTGTCTGATTTTAGTTACAGTAGCTCGTTTATGGAATTAGCAAACATACTACATTTCAGACGAGCAAATCCAATTAAATCAGAAGACAGCACACACACATACTTTTAGTGTGCCAATCTGTCTATGGTGTCAAAACGACACAATTCCAGGCAGCAAGAGGGTGAGGAAAGGGGAAGAAGTTTTCCACAGGACTGCAGGATATTTTTCACAGTGTAAAATGCCAATTTCTTCAGATGAAAAAGGCAAATATAAAGACAAAAGTAACGAGAACTATGAGGATGGATCAGAAACCAGGTATAAACCAGCAGCAACCCACAGGGCACAACCAAATGGTGCAGGGGGGGTGTTTTCTTGATGGTTTGCAAATCTTGGCGCAGCTGGAGGCGACTGCAGGAGCACCTTCCTCTGCCGGGCACGGGAGCTCTGCAATGGTTAATGGCACACACTGCATGTGTGTGGCCTGAGCAGCGAGGAAACTCAGCAGGAAACATGGTTCTAATCTGTTTCTAGTGGCAATTTCAACATTATGCTACAGATAAATTATGGTAATGTAAATAGTAAAATCCATTTCTCGGTTCTTCGGCTCAGCGCCTGCCACCACCTCAGGTTTCTGTAGGCAGGATGGGCACAGGACGCGCTGTTACAGAGGGACAAAGGTTTTGTGCTCAGCTCCTAATGGTGCCATATGGAAGGCAGCCTCTTCTCTGCTTCTCCACACACAGAGATTTTACCCCTTTTCCTTATAAGCTCTAGAGAATTTTCTCCCATTTCAAGTCAGGGGAGCACAGTACTCAAAAATCCCCCCTCCTGGCTGTGGAGTCGTAGAATCATAGAATGGTTTGGGTTGGAAAGGACCTTAAAGATCATCCAGTTCCAACCCCCTGCTACCTTCCACTAGACCAGGTTTTTCAAAGCCCCATTCAACCCAGTCTCGAACACTTCCAGGGATGAGGAATCCACAACTTCTATGGGCAACTTGTGCCAGTGTGTCACTATCCTCTGAGTAAAGAATTCCTCCCTAACATCTAATCTGAATTTCCTCCCTCTTAGTTTAAATCCATGCCCCCTTGTCCTATGACTGTGTAAAAAGTTCTCTCTTTTATAAACTCCCTTTAACTGCTGGAAGGTTGCAATGAGGTCTCCCTGGCATCTTCTCTTCTCCAGGCTGAACCATCTGACTGAACCTTTTCAACACAGCAAAGAAACACCAAAGATTTCAGCGGCAGCACTGTCTTTCCGTGGTACACAAAAAAAAAGCTATGGATGTACTTTGATCCAAGCTGGATTTAACAATGCTCTCTCTCTCCCCTAAATCTTCTGTTTTCAAAACAAAACCGAAATTTCAGGCCAACATTTCCTGTGGTGATCACTGTGGTTAAACACTACTTGTCAGTTTTTCATGCTTGATAAGGTCTCTCGGCTCCGTAGCAGAAGAATTGCTGTCAACTGAGCAGTGGCAACTGGAGACAGAAGTTACACCCAGCAGGAATGGCTGGATCCAGCTCTCCTCTGAGTTTATGGCAAAACTCCCACTTCAAGAGAAGCAAGATTTAGCCTGATACAGGTATTCCAGTTGGCCTTTGGTTTTGTGCAGCAAGGGGCAGCAGCTGATGTTATTTGCCAAAACAGGAGAAAAATGTTCTAAAGGACAAGAGTGCCGGGGTTTGGCCAGCTGCACCTACTCTTCACGCTACACACCACAAACATCTAAAGTGGATCTTGGGGGAATTACCCATTGTGGTTTTGAGGTTTTAAAGAAGGACAAAAAAAAAAATTAAAAAAAAAAAAAAAAAGGACAGGAAAACTGCACTCGAACACTGATTCACACTCTATAAATTGTTTTAACTTTCTGACAGTTGAAATGAAAGTTCAAAGACGCAACCTGGTTTATCAAGATGCAGCCTCATGCTGAAATCATTTAACTTAAAAAGGTCCTTTCCAAACCAAGCCATTCTATGAAATGTCACCTTCTTCCTTGAGATGATTTTAGCTCTCCAAAAACATTACTCATTAATTTTGGAGTATCATGAGTTAACAGATTTAATGTGCTTTCTCCCAGTCTGACATAGACAAGTGAGACCAAACCTGCACAGAAATCTACTCAGTAGGCAGGACCATGACTATCTAAAGGAATTCAATCTTAGTTTGGCCAAAACCCAAAAAACCATGAGAAAGAATTATTGTCCTCGCCAATGAATCACATCAGGTAATTTGGGGACTTTGCACAAAATTCAGGAACTGAGCAGTCAGAACAAAATGTGCCAATCACATGAAGCAGCCGTGAAAACTCCCCCATGTATGGTTGTACTGGCTGGCATTTACAGCCCAGCATGAACATGCTGGTGAAAGTACAGTGAGATCTCTGACCACAAAGGACAACAGACTTAGCTTTGTGCCACACCCTGCAGCCAGTGTTCCCTCAGTCTTTTGAGAAATGGCACAGACTGTTGGATCCTTATCTTGATGGGGATTTCCACTCATCCAAGTTCTTTAAGAACCTGTAAAGCTTTTTCCCCATACTTGAACACATTGGACTCCTCATTACCTGAATACTATACACAAGTTTGGACTGTCTTGTCCATGTCAGATGACGAAGAAACTCTGTTAAAGACATAGAATCATGGAATGGTTTGGGTTGGAATGGACCCTCAAGATCATCTCATTCCAAAACTCCTACTGTGGGCAGGGACACCTTCCACTAGACCATGTTTCTCAAAGCTCCAGCCTGACCTTGCACTATCCAGGGATGGGGCATCCACAACTCCTCTAGTCCAGTGCCTCACCACCCTCCCAGGTAAATAATTTCTTCCTAAATGACTCATAAGATTCCAAAATTAATGGTAATACTTTCAGAGAGCCAAAATCCTCTCAAGAAGAGAAAGGTGTCCATCTGCCCTGTACTGAGGTCTACAGGAAATTGCCAGCATAGAAAATAATGATTTAATGGGACATTTCACCAACTAATCATGAAATTATGGGCTTGTTAGACATTGTTGCCTTGCCATCAGCACTGCTCAAAGTTTATTAGCAGATTCCAGAGCACTCCAGGTTATGCTCTGTCCCATGTCTTAGAAATGACTGAACTTAAATCAATGTGATCAATATGATCATTCAAAACATGCTCCATCCTTGGCTTTTAGCAGATCAGCCAAGAGGGAAACAATGTCTCAGCTAGCAGCACAAATAAATAATATTTGCATGTTCCTTTCCCTTTTTCCACATTTGTGATTCCTTACAAATCCATTTTTTTTTTGTCTTCCTCTATTTTATTTTCTGGCAGCTTCCTTCAGAAAACAAACAAACAGAGATCAGCAGCATTGCTTCCTGAATGTCTTTCATTCATCTCAATTTTCCCTCTTTTTCTTAGTATTTGCTGAACACGTATTTTTGGGTGCTCTTACCTCCTCCCATCATGCTAACAATAACAGCACTAGACATTTAAGTCTACTTTCTCAAAAATTACAATTTTAGTAATTTTCTCTGCTTCTCTGTGAACAGTAAGCCTTTAGAGATGGGGATGCAGAGAAGTTAGTTACTTCTTGGCTGTACGAGGTACTCTTTACTCTATAGCTGCACCTTGGCCAACATGCATGGAGCAGCAGGAGAGAATTCCCCATTTCCACAGCTTTTCTCTTCTACCTGAGCTTTTCTACATCATTTCAATGAACAGGAGGGAAGTACTGGACAGTAACACAGAGAGGAACACACCTGGCCTCCCAAATTACTCCCATGTGTTCACTGTTGCTAATGAACTGCGAGGTTAGCAAATATGAGAGGCTGCATTTCAGAAATATTTATACAGGCAGTGTGGAGAAGTGACAGGAAATGAAGTTATTAATTACAAAAGACAGCCACAAAGGTCACTGCAATACTGTGAGCCACAGTAAACTGGGATTTCACAGCGACTGCACTGGTACCTTACATTTAGAAATGCATCGAGCCAAACTTTTCACAAACAACTTGATGATTTATTACTGCCTGTGATGTAGAAATGAAGTGGCCAAAAACTGGCAAAAAAAAAAAGTTTTTCTCATTAATGTCAGGCTGCAGAATTCCAGATTAAAACAGCCTGGAGGCTTTCTGCCCTCTAATAGATCTCAATTATTTTTCCCCCTTAAGGGAGAAATGACCAACTAGGTCTTGCAGCAGCAGGTTTATGGCCAGTACACTGTCAACATTTCCTGGAAGAGCATCTGTTTTCAGGGATTTCTGACACTGTTGTAGAGCTCCCTCAGATTAAAATTTTTTTTTGCCTAACAAACTCTATAAATTTTTAAATAATGCTTTAAAAAAATATATCTTGCTTAGGCGCTCAGCTAATGGGAACTGAGTTTTTTGGAGCTCACTTTCCATTCCCAAAGCAGAAGCCAATCCCAGCAAGATGTTTAATGGAAACCTGGTCAGTGTCCACTCCACAGTCCCTGCTATCCATCCCACAGCTTGGATATTCCGTCAGCACAGGGGGGTAACCAAGTCCAACACTGTGTTCACGTGGCCTCTCCAGGCTGCAGCTGTGCCATCTGACAGGGTTATCCAAGCCTGACCTTTCCCTGCTCCTTATCACTCATCCTCGACCACAGCTACTGCTGATTCAGAGCAGGCCTCTGCTAAGCCAGCTTGTTTCAACTGATGCTGATTAGAGGAGCACTGGGGAATGGTGTGATGCTGATTAGAAAAGCAGTGGGGAGTGCTGCTCTCCATGGACAGCACAGCCGCGGCTGGAAGAGAACACCCAAGGAGCCCTCAGCTCCCCCAGCCCCTGGGATTCCTCCTGCTAGACGAGGTGCAAGGCAAAGCCATGGGCCTACCCCCAGCATGTCATGCTGCTCTATGGGGCTCAAAAGTTTTCCAATTTCCCTGGAGACCTTCAGGGACTCTAAGGCACTTGTGACATATGTCTCCACCCTGACACCCTCTGCTTGTCCTGTTGTATTTGCAGTAGGTTCTCCCACTGGACATGGCCATGAGAAATCCTGAATGCAAACTCCACCTGAGTTTAGGAAGGAGCTGACCTACCTTCTTCTCTTTTTCCTCCCTTACAAGCATCTTAATCTGCAGGAAAAAGCTGGGAGTTTCCCTATGGACATGGATGTTTCTGCCTGTATTTACACAGATTAAGAATGAAGTCTCGTTAGGGACACCAAAAGTCACTACAGGGACAGACACCACTTGCTAGACCACTGCAGACACAGAGTAGGAACTGTCTCAAGGACTGTGAGTTAAGGAACTGGAAATTTTGCCTGTTCAAAAGGGCTGTAGAAAGTGCAGAAAACCCATAGCAGTGAGGTGGGAACTAGATGACCTTTAAGGTCCCTTCCACCCCAGATCATTCTGTTATTCTAAGTGGAAACCCCAAACTCACTACTTTCTCAAATTTCTTGTCTAAGGAGGATCACAAAATGTTAAGGAAGAGCAGCTGAAGGATATGTTGTTATAAATCCAGAGGTACAGATTTAGATAACTCACTCTGAGTTGAAACAACTAAATGAGTTCTCATTCACACCAAAAGTCAAAGCCAGGGTCATAATCTGCCCTCACACACTGTGCTGTCTCACTTGGACAGAGCTCACAATCCTGCTCCTTGCCTAAGTCCTGGAAAAGTATTGCAGCTTCTCAGTACTCAGCAAGCCAAGGAGGCCACAGGGGATTTAACCCCAAATTTCTCAAATCAACTCTTGGTTGCTATATATTAAATATTAGTATATGGCAGGATGTATAGCATTATATTAGGAATTACTGAGTAAAGGTAACCAATGCAAGCTATTTTTCCATATCCAGAATATCTAAACAGTCAAGACTGGTAAAATCTAGGATCTAAAATGCCTGTCAAAGTCCCTCTAAAGAAGTCTCTCCCTGACCAGGCTGAGAAATAAAATAATTTCTGCTTTGAATGAGTCCCCCAAAATGCCCTTCTCTGTGAACAACACGGCTTGTGATCTGTAGAGTGAATTGATAAACTGGTCTTATGCAAACAACAGACTCAGGGATTAAGGGGATTCAACAGGTAATTTTTAAAACAGAATGTAAATCTGAGTCTAAAAATTGGCTTGACAGTTGCCAGTACAGATACACAGCCACTTCCTAGGGTCGAATGGGTTACCATGTCCTGAACCTGGATGGTGACCATCTGCACACGTGCTCTCTGTGGTGAGTGTGCAGCGATTCTACTTATCTCAAGCCTCTTTTATTGAGGGCTAAGATAAATCAAATCAACTTACATTTATGGGGGGCCACAAACACCCACCAGGCAGCTGCCGTGGCTCAGCTGATGTGGACACAGACATCCCCTGTAACTCGATCATGCGACTAAGCCCTGAAATTTTCTCGGTATGGATTCAACTGGAAGCTGAAATTAAGTGCAATTTCAGCTCTGCCTTCTTGTAGGCTGAAGTGGTGCACAGGTCTAGTGTTAGCACTTCACAGTAGGGCAAATTCCATGTGCACATACCAAAGCTGTAATGATTCTGTGAGTTAAATATAATATAAACAGTTTTGTTTGTGTTGAAATATTTGAACATCTATCTACAGTGTTTGGAGTCTGAATAATAGAAGTACACCACTGCAGGGAATGAAATGATGATACTCATGGAATGGACAAGAACTGGTGACAGGCTGTTTCACAAGCATGCTGTGCAATTATGTACATATATGCATATGTAGGCAAATAGCATAATAAAAGAAAATGCAAAAAACTCAATAGAACACCAATGAGAAAAATTTAAATGTTAAAAGTCTGTCTCATTGAATAAGTAAGACTGTGGTTGGAAGTACAGCAACAGACATTTATACAAGTCTTCAACATTTCAACCCTCTTTGCAACATGGAAACAAGGAAAACCAATGGTGCTCACATGAAAAGGCCAAATTCAAACTGCAGAGAGTGCTCCTCCCTATCAGGCAGGGTATTCATTATTATTCTACGTGTGTGGAGTCTTAAAAGATCTAAAAATATCTCAGCGTGGTGTGTATCCTTTTAATTCTGCACCTACTCATCTTGCTGTTCCATCAAGCACCTGATATCAAAGGTTTTCTTTATGTGCAGGTGTGAAAGGTGTGGGTACAAATGAAGGAACAATCTCACTGGTTATTCAGTCTGGAGCAGCACATGAAAAAACCTGATTATGACAACCCAGGCAATTAATTCTTACTCTGAACTAGGATTCCTGGGCCCCAGAGCTGCTTCTGCCCTCGTTGTACATTCAAGACTCACAATGACTTCTACGTGGTGCAACTGATCTGCTTGAATTGACGAATTTTTTCAGTTCAGGTAGGGAAATTGCCTTCCTCCCCAAAGTGAGGTTTGCCAAGGTCCATGCCCTCCCAGTTCCATATGGCAGTGACTTCAGTCAGATATTCTGGCCAGTAGTCTCAGGGCTGGGGTTAAACAAGCAGTTTGTTCCTCTCTTACATAAGCACCGAAAGACAATACTACATTCGAGCTCATAAAAATATTTTAATTGGTGATGACTTCCAGACAACTATGTCAAAATTAACTCAGAGTTGATGCCCACTTGCTTAAATTTCATTCATCTGGGTTCAAATTATTTGCTTAAAAGAAGAAACATTTCCTTTTATACACACTTTGGTTTCAACCTCCAAAACCATTGCTAGAAATTAGTCCCAACCACCCAGTCGACTGCCTCAGAAACCAAGCTCAAATCCATCACTTTAATGACATCAATAACAAATACACAACTTTAAACTCTATTGTGAACAGTGGCATACCAAGAAGCATGTGTAGCTGTCATCTCGTTAGTCACTAGAAAAACAGCAACGAAACCAAAAGAGCCTAACCATGACAAATTATTCAAGAGTTTAACCTGAGACATTAATGAGCGCTAAATAGCTTGTTTTCATGCTTGCTTAAGGAGATTTGTTTAAAATCCCACCAACCTCCCCTCAGTGTCGCCTGGCGAAGCCGTTCGTTCTTGTCAAGCTGGTTTTCCTATTCCAGCTAAAACAGCAGGTTGCAAATGTTTGGTTAAGGATGGCTGCCTTCCCCACCCCTCAAGACACACACGCGCGCCGAGGCAACCGCACTGGCTGTGTAGCTTCCTTCCCTCGGCTGCACAAAAGGGGCTGATTCACTTCCCAAAGTCAGGGGATAAAACTGATAAAAGCTTGTGCACCTGATTGCAGTCATTCAACAGTCAGTGGTGGAAAATAAATCTGAAAAGAATCGGGAGTTTCAGCTTTCCAGACTTTCTATCTTGTCTGGTTTTCATCTCTCCGGGCTGTAAAGCTCCTAAGAGGGCACTGCAAGAGGCTGGTACCTGCCATTCTCTGAGAAGAGCACCAGGTATTTAACTCTGAGTAAGGGCTGATTTAATGACAGGCTCACTGCTACAAGCCACCTTTACCTCCAGCAATACCTTCAAAGAGTTGAAGGAATATGGCATCTGGAGCCTAAGACAACTATCTTGTTCTGACACAGCAATATGGAGCACCGACATATGGTGGGATGGCAAAGATAAGAGGATAGGAAAAAAAACCCCAACACTTCTTCCCATCTATAAAATGAAAAATACATTTATAAAGATGTTTCCATTTATGCAAGTGAAGCTTTCTGACTCATACTGTGATATACCTTGGGTGGGAATTTGCCTTAAAAACACAGCTTGAATAAACAACCCCCTTGATCTTCACCATCTTTCCATATTCGTGTCATTCCTGGAGTGTCATCATTCATAATTCACACGTGAAACTGAGGCCAAGGGAAAGAGGTACCCAATTTCCACTGATATCAGCAAGTTTGGATATCTGCTTAGAGGGATTTTCAACTGCACTAACGTCATAAAGACGTCAGAGACAGATGACAGACCTGGAGGACCCACGTCCAAATCTCTCAGCCACTGAACCAACCTCCTACACCCCTCTCTTACTCATGCAGCCACGGAGAGCTGGCCTTCGAAATTTCCTGACGTGAGGATTAAAGGATAGAAGGCTGGCAAAAGTTAGGAGTGTTTTGTTCTCCTTAAAAAGAAACGTTTCTTCTAACAAAGAGCCTTTATGCTGATGGTCCAGATATACTAACATTGCTTTTTGCTATATACAGTCTAAATCATCATTCCAACAAGCCCTGAGCAGGCTTCCAAAACAGGAGCAGTCTCAAATGGACTCCAAAAACAGTGTATTGTGCTCCAACGTAAAAGTGTTCTTCAGTCCATATGGGAGATCTCAAGCATTTGCTGAGTCTGGCTTTACATTTAATGGAATTTATGTTGGAGAAACCATTTTATTTTGACCAGTATGGGTTTTATGCCAAAAATATTTATTTCTTTAAAATTTTGGGCCAAATTTCACTTTCCTCTTTGAAGAGGTGACTGAATAGACATAATTGTCCAATCTTGCATATCAGCCCTAAAATCTAACCTCTCCCCAAACTCGTGTCCTTTTAAAAATGTGAAGCCTTCCCACAAATTTAAGTTGTTCTGCGTACTGAACGTCAGTCTAGGAAGGGGATTTTGGAATTTTTTTCTAGGAACTCGTAAAGTCGGGGAGTTTTCAGCATGTATTCTGGAACCGAAGCTCGGGGCACACTGAACTAATTTAAAAATGTAAATGTAAAAAGATATGACCCATAAGTGACAAATTAAAGAGGGAAAGTAAGAAGCCTGCAGAGCCGCTGCCCTGCACCACCGAGCGCTCACACAGCCCAGCCGCTCTGGGGTCAAGGTTTTCTGGCAGCATCAGACAATAAAAAACGCATAAACTTGCGGCACATGGTAAAGCTACTGTGTCTGACATAACACTAACGCAGAGGCCCAGGGAGGTGACTGAACCCTGGCTCCCAGCTGCATCAATCCCTGGTTTAATCACCCTCCTGACAACACTTCTCTTTCAGCTCTCAAGCTACTTGGCTCCCCGGGATGGGAACAACGTGAGAGTAAAAGACATGGGGAAAAGCTTAAGTTAAGCTGTAGCAATGAGGGGAATAAAATTGACTGTGAAGGTGCCTTTTGCCCAGCACTCAGATCTGTCTGCAAAAAGAAGTTTGGTTCAACTTAAAAAAAAAATCCAGGCATGGAATGCTCGTCCCTGAGCCCCATTCCTGTGAATGGCAAAAGGCTCGACAAGGAGAACACTTCCTGCGTCCCTATTTCTGGAGGCAGCTTCAAATTAGAGAGTTCGTGCTTTGCAAAAGATTTCTGTGCAGGAGCTCATCTGGGGTATAACTTGCAAAACTACCTGCTTCCAATCAGCTCCTTCAGTTTACAAACATATTAAAAATTTGGTTGCTGGTTTTAAATGAACCCAATACCTTGGGTCAAGCATTGAAAAGGGATGCCCAGGAAAGTGGTGAAATCACCATCCCTGGAAGTGTTCAAAAAACATATGGATATGGCACTTGAGGACACGGAAGTGCTGGGTTAATGATTAGACTCAGTGATCTTAGGGGTCCTTTCCAATTTTAATGATTCTATGATCCTATGATTCTTCAGCAGCTCTGAGTCATGTCAAAGAGGAGAAGGTAACAAGAAGTAAGTGTTTTTTTCGCTGGCTGACATCGGAGTACCCCATCCCCCAGACGGTGCCTCTGGGTGTACACATCACCCACTCTATTTTTGCTGAAGGGCTGGTCATTTCTCCCAGATTTTACATAGCTCTGCACCCTCTCCAGGAGGCTCTTGGGAGACCGAAGAGCCTTTCTTCGCATTTCCACACCTCAGTGACTCCAGCTGTGCCTCAGCAATGAGACTGGGCCTGGACTGTGCCCACCACAAGGCTCAGATGGTGCCTGGGCACAGGCTGGGGCTGCCTCTCACCTGAGCTGAAGGGGACTCAGGCAGCCATACAGAGCCAAACTAGAGAGCTTTTAGGGCACAGTTTGGGGAGGTTTTATCAATGTTTATTTCCTGTGGTTGTGGTTCCTAAACACTAGAGAGTTTTTGCTTAAAAATACTCCATTTTCAGCAGCAGCAGTGCCCTCACTGCATCTCTTGCAGGGGCACTGAGGTGCAGGAGGGCTGGAAGTGAGGAGGCTCCTCACCGTGGGCACACCAAGGAGTCCCAGCCTACAGCCCAAAACTCTCCAGGCTCACACCCTGTGTGTGTGTGTGTTACAGCCTGCAATGCCTGTGTGGACTGTGCCAATTCGGTTGAGGTGTATGCACCCCAAATTACCCCTCTGAAGCGGCTGAGGGTGGGGATGGAGAGCCCTGCCAAACACTGGTGCCTGGGGGCACGCTGCCTTCTAGCCCATAACGCCTCCAGAGGCCCTGCTGGCTGTGGTGGCCCTGGTTTCATCTTCTCCAAAGGTTGTTGCCTTCTCCAGCATGTCCCTGGAGCACAGACAGAGCCACATCGTGCTCTCCTGGGCTGCTACAGATGGCACCTCACTCATCTCCTGCCCATCACTCGAGACCTTGACCTGTTGATGTCTCCAAGAGGAGACCCTGCCAGCTGCCAATTAATTTCCTATGCAGGATCTCCACTGAACCTCATGGATTACTTTTCAATGCAAATTAATAACATGTTAGATTAAATATGTTAGAGTTGCAGCTGGTAGGACTGCCTATCATTCTGGTTACCCAACGTTTCCCATTACAAGATCCAATTTTCTGTTGCTCCCACCTTTACTGAACTTTGACTGTTTGAGTTCCATTTTTTCTTTCATGAGCATGGAACACACTTCTTCAACTTCAACCAAAATGGCTCAGACATTCCTGGAAATGAGTTAGCTCAGGGAAAACATAGCACCTCAAAAGACATTTTGGCAATCTCTTCTTGAAGGAGCTTTTTTGTTGCTCAGTTTTGGAGCGAAGATTTGAAACTTGGCTCAGCAGGTTGATTTTTTTTTATTATTTTCAGAATCTCCATGGAAATCTATCCAGATTTAGAAAAATTATAAAACTTTGAGAAATGGAATTTCATCAAATGGAAATTCCTTAAATTTTGCCATCTAAAAGCTTTGATTACAGCTTGGCAAAAGTAGCTGATGGTTGGCCCACAGATTTATGCTTCTGCCATATGATTTTTTCTAGTGACTATAGTTAAGTTGCTTAAAACACAGTGTTCACAGATCATATTCACTGTGTGAAGAAGTGGGTGTGCTCCATCCCACAGGATATTGCTGTCCAATGAATAAACCAGCACATGCTCTTACAGTGTAGGACTCTTTTTACCTCACAAACACACAGCAGGCATGAATTAAAGCCACACTGATAACCCATTGGCATGTCCCAGTTCTGAATGCTCAGACATGGACTTTTCCTACTGTAATTTTTGTCTGCAGCTTATGCACAAAGTAAAACCTGGAGCTAGAGGTATCTGCTCTTTAATAAAAAAAAAATCTATTTGCTTTATGTCAACAAGTTATTATTTATCTGACGTGTAAGTATCCCCTTGTCACATACCTTATATCTACTCTTTATCCCCTTTTACACCAAGTTACCAGAGAGAAAGAGTTCTCATTTCATTTGCATGGCATGTATGTAGTTAGTGAGGTGTTTACTTTTTACTTTGCATCCCACATGGACGTAAACACACTTCTCAAAAAACTTCCTTCATCTTTGTGCCGGGGCTAAAGAATAGTTACTGCTATCTGGATTTTGGAAGCACCAAGCCCTTCCTGCTCTCGCCTACACTAAAGACAATCTCTACAAGCCAACCGTTATCAGGTTTCTCTTTTGCTGCCATCTTTCAGGATTAACAAATATGAAGAAGAGTGAAACTAATAACATAGATCAGTAAGTCTGGACACATGCAAAGCACAGACCCTACCTAAACACTGAGTCTGAGTATCCCTGTGCTGTAATTTTGCTGCCCCAATTCCCAGGGATGCTTATGCCTTTGTGTCATACCACGGGCAATGAATACTGCTGCATGAGGCTCCTCCACAGCACTCACAGACATACCCTGGGCTCACTCTTCCACAGCAGAAGATAAAGGCTAATTAAACTGTCTGACTCTGTCGTGAAGCTGATGAGGATCACGTATAAAAGCCAGACTGCTGCTGAGCTGCAGGGGACACAGCTTTTGGGGGAGAACACTAACAAGGCCATGGGCATGAGGAAAGTTGTTTTAAAGCAGGAGAGATGTTCCTGCACTGAGTGCCTAAGAGTTTTAACCAAGCAGGCACTGAAGAGGAAAACAAAAAGATCCCACAGTGTCTATTTATGTCTAATGAGGAGGGGTTCACCAACACCCCAAATTGTAATGCACTTCAGAGAACAGCCCTTCAGTGTGGCTGTTGAGAAAGCAGGCACTTTTAAAATGCTTAAATAACAATAAAAAATAATATAAAGAAGTATTTTGGAGCTGTGTGCTGCTGCAGTTGCTGGTAAGCCAGATAGTTTGTTTAAAGCTGACATATGTACCAGCATAGCACCAAGTGCCACCTCTGTATTCGAGGCTGTTCCACATCCCTTCTGCAGTCAGTGCTCTCCACCACTCACCCCCACTGACACTTGTAGATGCTTAGGGTGGGATAAACCACCTTCTAACTCTCTCTCTTGAGCACATTGGGCCAGGGATGGCTCATTGAGACACCATATGAAGCTTTTAAGCAGCTACACTTAAGGAGGGTCAATCCACCCTGTGTCTCTGAAAATGTTAGCCATATGTCCCTTTATAAAAGATTTTTATTTGGACTGCTTAGTTGATGAATTGAAACACTGAATAATTTACACTCACAGCTCTATTGCAGAGCCCTCTTCCGTAGCCAATACTTCCATCTGCAGAGATGATGATTTTACTGCAGCTCTGGTTTTACAACATCAAAAAAGACCAAAAGTGGGAGTGGACCCAGAACCCAGATCATCAAAGCCAAAAAGTGTCCAGCATGAAAGAAAAAAGTCTGTTCCACAAATCTAGTCTATGGTGATAAGAGACCCAAGAAATGAAAAACTAAATCATTAAATTAAATTATTCTTCATTGGTATCCTAGAAATGTGGAACCAACTCTATTGTACTTCATATGTCTACAGTGCTTTACAAATTCACTACATAAATTGAATTAATTGAAGCATGTTGTCATATAAGAATCTGAATCTGGGTCCTTGATTACATATGTACACATGTATAAAAGCCCTCAAAAGTATTCCATGTGTAATTCCCTCTGTACTGTTAATCAATGGTTTGTATCACAAAGGAACCCTGTATTGTATTTCCAGGTCTCTATTCCTTTCCAGCTTCCATGCTACTGAGAAACACATGTCATTTTCAAAACACCACAAATAATAGTGAGTTCCATCCCTTTTCAACAGGTCACCTCTGGATTTCTGATCCCCTTTAAAACAAACATTTAAAATTGGGCTTCTTTGCAAATCTAATCTAGGATTTAACATATTTGAACAAACACAGACCTGGGACTACAGAAATGCCTGAATGTGCCTGTTTTTTTCCAAGAGGATGCTGCACCACTGTGAAACTGCTGTATATAATTGTCTACCTGTCTCACAACATGTGATATTCTGGAATATAAAGAGGTAGTTCCCTTTTCCTAGCAAACTACAAATGCAAGAGCTGGACTCATCATTACTTGAAGCACACTTCTGTGTTGTTTAGAGGTGATAGTTTTCCTGTTGAGCTCTAAGAGCTATGAAACAAAACACCATGAAGTGCCTCTGCACATGACACTGAAGACCAAGTCTACTACTGCAGGAATGCAAGAATGAGAAAGTGTATGAAGATTCAAGGAAGCAGACAACTAATTGGCATTACTCACATGGACTACAGACAGGCAGGAAGCAGATTCTACTCCTGTAAGCACCCTGATTAATACCTCCTTTGGCACTCTGAATTTAAATGAGCAAGGCCATTAAAGAATCAGGGCATTATGAAGTGGGAGTAAAGTTCACAAAATGCAATAGGAGAGTTTGAAGAGGGATGGAAGCAACAAATATTTATGCTGACAATAATGAGGTAAAAGGGTTTGTCTTCCCACGCTGTGGGAAAGATTACATCTCAGAACCACGGGAGAATGGGCAGCATATTAAGTTTGGATAAGGAAGGAACAATTAATATGCTGTGCTGTGAAGCAGAAACATTGGAATCATGGAGTATTTCTCAGGAAAATCTTTGTGTTTCCCAATATTCTTCACCTTTAAGCAACACCTATAAAGTCTACTGTCACCTTTGTATTGTTTCTTATGCAGCTGCAATATTTTAGTTAGTGTGAGAATCTTACTGAATACCTTGCCTACAGCTAAATAACCCGAGTTTTAATCTCAGCAGTTCATACAACTCAAGATGAGTAGGGCCTGAGCAGTACCTGACTACCCAAATCTTGCAGGAAGTGATAATGGTGCCTTAGTAGATAGCATCTTTTTTAAGGTATGTGTGTATTGCACTCATTATGGCAGCTCTACAGACAGCTTTAAATGATTCCTTACATTGTCAGAAGAGCAGCAGGGACTGTTCACAGTTCAACCCACCACAAAGCCCCCACCCAAGAAGTTGGGTGAACAGTGGGTTTCACCCATGCTGAGCCCCTGGTACCTGTGACTGCACTGCTGTCACTACCTGGGCTCCTGCCTTACAGCTAGCTTGGGCTGTCTGAGCCTCACAGTAGTCATTAGGTACACTTCAGGACTATAATATCTCATAATCTCATCTGATTCCAGCCATCTCAAAAACAGGGTGCCTAGTCTAGGCTAGTCATCTAGCCTCCATTTACTACCAATGGAAAGGGATGAGAGCTCCAAAGGGCACTTCATTGCACTCTAAGACAAGCTTTAACACATGAATCACTCTCTGCAAGGGCCTGTGTCTCTTCATTCCCTTCAGAGGAAACCTACCCTACAAGTCTAATTTTTGGAGAGCTGAAAGCCACCCTCAGCCAACAGTGAGCCACCACTGTGCTGAGCAAGCTGGTCTATTGTAGGTGAGATATGTAGCAGGGGATCTGAGCAGACACAGGCACTGAGGAACCCAGTTCTTCATAAGACTAAGGTTTCCGGCGTCCCAAACATACTGCAGCATGAGATCATTACTAAGTTTCTTCCCCTGAAGTTTCAATTAAGTATGATATTCATCCTCATTTCCTCTTCTGCATTCCTTGTCTGGTTAAATCAGCATCTGTGTTTCACGTCTGGGATGACCATGTTTCAGTGGAGAAAGAAGTTTATACAGAGAATAAAAATAAATTTTATAAAAACTTTAAGCAGAACTTTGGGATTCACAGCAAAGTACTGCATAAGTACTCCACTTACACCAGCCCAATGCAGCATCTCCCAAATATATTCAGCCTGTTCTCTGCTTCCCAACACACTTTGGAAAGTGGAGGGAGAGGCATAAAAGGTGCTACACTATAGTGTGAGGAAAAAAAACAACCTGATATTAGAAGCAACAAGCTAAATGCATTTCAAAAGTGACACTGTCCAAGAGTTCTCCTGGGAGAAAATATGGAATAAAGCAGTCTGGGAAAAGCTACTCTAATTACTTTTTTTTATATCATCTTCCTCCACAGTACCTACATGTAGTACAGTCAGAGACATATAAAATGTCATCGTCTCTGGAGGTGTTTAAGAGGACTGGATGTGTCACTTAGTGCCATGGTCTAGCTGACATGGCGGTGTTTGG
Source organism: Lophotriccus pileatus (assembly GCA_035583135.1). Taxonomy (NCBI): domain Eukaryota; kingdom Metazoa; phylum Chordata; class Aves; order Passeriformes; family Tyrannidae; genus Lophotriccus; species Lophotriccus pileatus. The sequence continues at coordinate 110,182,701 of JAWWES010000115.1, forward strand.
TCATAGGCTGGACTCGATGATCTCAGATCTTTTCCAACTAATTGATTCTGTGATTCTGTGAAACAGTCAACAGCTTTTCTTTCCTCCTAGTCATGCCCTATGGAGACACAGAATGAACTCCCTTCCACTGTTACTTCATTTGTTTGGTTATAACGCCTTTCCCCATCTGTATTTTAAATACAGGCTATAAGATATGAAAACTCTCTTATACAACTAAGCAACAGGGCTATGGAGAGGGACCATGATTTTATTTGTAGCTGGAGAGATACTTTGAATACAAACACCAATAGCTGCAATATGACAAAGTCACTGTGATGGCCAATTCAGATGCCAAATGTACCAGAAATAGATTGCTTGGAAGCAAGTGTTCCCTCTACAGTGGGATGGAGACAATTTGTTCTGTTGACAAATACAAACCAAGACTGCACCAGTACTGGTGAGGACATCTTGGGGAATGGTTTTATGCTCAGACTTGGGCATTTGTTTTACACAGTCTCCTCACCATAGCAGTGAATACATGGTCACTCTGACTGTAACAGTGAATACATGGACACTGTCACCTCCCTGGGCAGCAGTGTCGTCCTAGGGAGAGACCCCAATGCTGTCACATAGATCACTGAGATTTCAGAACTGCAGTGTATGAATTCAAGCCATGAGTGAACTAAGTAGGTTCCACTTTTGTCTCACTCCAGGCACTACACCAGCAGAAAAAAAGTCACGATCACCAGAAAAGAAATCGTTTTGGCTCACAGTCTGTTCCTCAGACAATGAGAAAAATGCATGAACCCCTCTCTAGCCACGGTGGAACAAACAAGAACTGACTGTTCCTTGGGATGCAGCTTCCACTCCAACAGCCCCCTGGTCACCTTGTTACAGAAGCATGCATTGTAGAATCATAGAATTATAGAATCATAGAATGGTTTGCATTGGAAGGGACCTTAAAGACCCTCTAGTTCCAACCTCCCTGCCATGGGCAGGAATACCTCCCATAGGCCATCTTGCCTAGAGCCCCATCCAGCCTGGCCTTGAACACTTCCAAGGATGGGGCACCCACAGCTTCTCTGGGCAACCTGTGCCAGTGCCTCACTACTGGTTGAGGTAACCTTAAAGAACCTTGCTCTGTGGGTTACACACTCATCTCAAAAGTAAACCTAAACCACTGGCATATGCAGTGTCTGTCACCTTTGATGGGGAACACTTGAATCATCACACCAGTTTCTTACAGCCTCTGGGAATGCTCAGGAGCTCCAGTCCCCAGCCAGCACAGTTCTGTGAAATTACACATTTGCAAAAAATAAACCAGCAGCAAACGATGGTGAGTGAAAATATGATGACTTGCATTTTACACTGCAATAAGGACCTGGTGCTGTACTACTGGAAACAGAAACACTACACCTCCTTACTGGGGACTTGAACACAGGAGGTCAGGTCCCAGGCTGGCAGTGGACTGTGCTCATTCTCAAATACACTAATGATGGTCACAGAAAAGAACCTAAACCTTGTAGCATGGCCCCGCTGGACATTTCTTTGGCTGTATAATCACGTTTTTCCTCACTTCTTACAAAGGAGCATTACAACACATACATTAAGCTTTACCAAGTCATTTTAGAGCAACTTGCAAACCCCAAACCGCCCACTCTGCCTTCCCCTGCTCCCACAGCCACTGGGAGAAATCCAGGCTAACCCAGCCGATCTCAGCAGAGATCTGTCACTCTGAAAGACACCAGCACAAGCCACAGATTTTCTAACTTGGGTTTGGATGAAACCCCGGGACTCGTTCATCGTATCTCAGGGTATTTAGCATCGACTTTAATTAAAAACCTCCTCGTGCCAAACCACATGCAGATGCAAACCGACGCCCTCAGCGTCTGCAGCGCATTGCCTGAAAAAGCTGCGCGGCTCCGTTTACAGCTTGAGGTAGATGCGTGAAGTGGGGACCTGCCTGTAAAATTTCCTCTTGTTCTGCAAACTCTCTCTGCACTGCCCCAATTTACCACAGTGCAAAAAACCCACAGTCAAACCAATATATTCTTGGGAAGGAAGAGGGGGCTGGTTACAGTGGTTTTTGAAGGCAAGCCAGAGAATATTCAAAACGGGGGACAACACAGCCTGTTTTAACTGCTGTGATAATTCTGAATAAAGAGATGTTAAAGCTCTAGGTCCTTGCTGCAGCATGCCATGTGTCCCTGAATAAAATTACTGCCATGCAGGCTGTTAGCAGAGGAATGCGTAAACAGACAATGTATCCTTGCATCAGTTCCACAAAATGTTGCACAACACAAATGCCTCTCGATGTGTCATTTCCTGCTTGGCCACCAGCCCAGCTCCTGACAGGCAGTCAACAAAAAAAAAAAAAAAAAAAAGAAAAAAAAAACAAATAGACAAAAATTTAAAAAAAAAAAAAAAAAGAAAGGCAAACTGAAAGATTTAAAGCTGTTCTACTCCAAAGCACATTCCACTCGCCCCAGACTTATCCCTCCACCCACTCCGCCTTGAAAGAAAAGAGGGAGAACTTCCTAAAAACTGTTATGGTTTTAAGTCGAGGAATCTCAAAAATCTCAATCACTTATCTGCCTTTTATAAGCCGGGTCGGGCAAACAGTTAATGCGGAGGCTGAGCAGAACCCCTGGCTGGCTTTTGCTGCCTTCCGCAGCGTGCACAGACAAAAAGGCGATGTGGTGTTTGCTCATACCTTTCATTACGTGTGCACCTTGCAAGCTGCGGCAGCAGAGAAATATTCGGGAGCTGAATGAAACAGAGCAGTTTTCTCCCCTGAAATGCTTCAGCTCAAAGCTCAGAAGCGCTCTTCCATTCACACTGATAAAGAAAATTGGTGTCGGTGACTTTGGAGCCTACCTTTAATTAGAGATGAACTAAAGTCTTTGGAAGTCAGGCAAAATATAAAAATATATAGACTTCTCCTCCCTCTTCCTCATGATTTACCTCCTGGCTGGGTTTGTCCCAAAATCAGCTGGAAAGGAGCATGTGTCTCCTATTCACTATGAAAGGGCAAATCATTATTTCTGTAGTTGTGATGAGGTAAGGCAAAGGCATTAAAGGGTGTCTTAGGTAAAGATTTTAGGTTTTAGGTGGGTTTTCGTTCTGGTTTTTTTTTCTTCTTTTCCTTCCTTTACAGTAATCTCTGGCTATCTGTCCGTCAGTTATGACCTCATGACAACTTCTCCGGAAAACTTCTTTCAGCCCTCCCAGCTGGAAGGCAGCTCTGCTGGCTAAGATGTGCATATGGCAGAGGTTTTATCCTGGATATGAGGAGAGAAAAATATCTGCAGGATTTCCTAATGATTCCCAAAGATCTTATACAACCCTGTCTCTAGAATCCATCACTCAGAGTGCAATGCTCTATCTCAGTTCAGCACAGAGACTGTGCAACACAGTAGATGTCCCTGGATAGTAATCTAGATAAACTGGAAGCGATTAAAGTAAAATTAAACAAATCTTTTCTAAGAAAAAAATCATCAGAAGACCTTTTCTCATGTAGAAATGGGCAAGTTTCCTAACAGAGCAACCTGGCATCACTGTCTCTATTAAAATATTTTAAAATAATAACAGAGAGGCAAGGCAGCAAGCTTCTACAAGCAGATGTTTAATACAACTAAATGGCACTTACATTTAAGAACCCAACTTTCTGAAGTGCTGAGCATCCAAAACACCAACTGGAGTCCCTGCATGCCACAACTGTTCAGCACACTTGAAGTGGGGCTCTAAATGTCTGTGATATCTGTCATGGCATTGCTGCTGCTCCTACTGACGCTGGGAATCTCGCAGCATTCATTCATTCAAGTCGACTTGCCAAGAGAAGGTCAGGGTGCCTTGCCTATAAACAAGCCTTACAAATTCACGATCTAAAGCATGATGTCATGTCTTAAAATGATAAGCTGGCAACAGAGTAAATGACATTTTGTAAAGATGTGCATAATTTTATGTTTACGCTCCTTAGAGTGAAGGTTCTAATAAGTCATCGGTTGTGTTCCTTTAAAGGGAAGTTTTATAACTGAGATGAATCACAACTGCAAAAGATCAAAGTTAAAAAACATCAATGATGCCATGGGGTACTTTTTAATCTTGTAATGAATGATGATCATGTGCTCTTATGAAGTTGCTCCAACTGCCAGCGCCAGATGTGTATATTAAGAAAAAAGTTGTTTGTGATGTGACAGCTCTGGTTGAGCTGCCAGAGAAAGGAAAACTAGGATAACATGCTTGAGATGCTGAAGCGAAATACAGATCCTGGCAGAGAGGGGCACTATTTGCCGATACATAATTTGTTAAGACAAACATTTTTGCTATCAGAGCCACTCCTTGAATCCCTTATTGCCCCCAACCACCTAATTTTCCTTAAGCAACATAAATGCCAGATACACTCCTCGAATGGTTATTACCAAACAGTACTAAATCTACACAAGTGCAGGGGCTCTAAGAAGGAAGCAGAACTTTAGTAAAACTCCCACCGCTCACTGGAGCTACTCTTGACCTACAAATTCAAGTTTGATAATAAGTCATTCTGAAATTGTCATAGCCTTGAAAGTATCAGCCTGCAGTGACAGAACCTGCAGAATCCAACTGACCCCAGAGTAGAACCTCACTAAGTATTTTGCTAAAGCATTAAGATTCAAGTGGACACTCAAGATGAAAATTTACTTTCTTACAAATAAAAAACCAACCAAACAAAAACAAACAACCAAACAAAAAACCCAAAAACAAAACAAAAAAACCCAAAAGAAATTAAAAAAGAAAAAAAAAAACAAAAACAAAAACACACCAAAAAAACAAACAAACAAAAAAAAAACAAACAAAAAAGATGAAGAGAGACACAAACTCAGTTACTGAGCATTCCTAGGTTCAGCTATTCAATGAGAACAGCAGCAGGTATCATGTGCAGAAGTCTTTTTGGTCTAAACTAAAAAACTCCAGAAAAACTTGGAAGTCTGTTTTAATAACTTATTTAGACACAGCCTCTCTTTCAATCCACTGATCACCAGAACCATGCCAGCAGGTTCCCTTTCTGTGCTACACAGGGTAATCCACGCTACTCTCCATGTCACTTTCAAACCTCTCTGCTCTTTCACAGCTGTTTTGTTCTCTGCTGGGAGATCTCTTTTGTAGTGCCTCCTACATGGAAGCAGCCTCCAAATGAGAATTGCTAAATGATATATAACTTATTCCCTACTTTTTACTACGTGAATGCAGCTGCTCCAGTGTCCCCCAAGTAAGCTACATAGAGCAACAACGGCAAGTGAAAATTGAAAATGGGAACTGATTCAGCTCAGGAGGGAAGACAGAACGAAAATCCCCCTTCTGTGACATCCGGACACCTCAGCTGTGAGCAGGTAGCAACTCAAGGATCTACGTAATGAAATTTATTCATAGCTACTTGCTTTTCCTTATTCAAGTTATTCAAGATGAAACTCTACAGCCTGGACAGTTCTTACAGGAGGCATTTCAGTCCTGTCTCTGTGAAAGAGGAGGTGACGCTGCAGCGTGTATTAGCACGAGAAACACTTAACTGCATGAATTCTGTCTACGTCTTTCTACTTCTGTCTTTGTGGTATTTTAAACAAAACACCATGAAAGCTCCTTGAAGGCCTCGTTTGTATGTGCAGATCAAAGGTAAAATAATTATTTGAGATGCTTCCATTATAGGGATGCTTTTAATGTGGTTATTCATCAAATAACTCTTAATCTCTAAGTGTAATTTAAATAACGCTATACCTGGTTAATCCAATCAATTTAGAAAGAGTCATTCTAGTCAGATTAAGAAAAAACTCCAAAACTGGCTCATCAGTGATACCCATAAGATGTGGGACCAGTTACCAGCTAAATGTGCTAGACAGAGAGACAGCCAGATAAATCCTGATGGATTAACCAGGCTTGACTGTATCTAAAAATAAGTGCTACCCGTAAAACTGCTCGAACATGACAAAACACAGTTGTCATAAAAATATAGCCACTGCAAAATAGATAAATCATTGCAAATAGGTTCTTAGTAAGTTTGCATGGCTATGAGATAAATGTGCTGAGTGAAAATCTTCTGGACTATGTTTAAATAAAATATACTTTCTGTGCACAAATAAGAAACAAAGACCATGCTGATAAACTGCTTTTTTTTTTTAATCTTTCTTTGGCCCCTCGGGGTCTACGATGAGTCCATAGCTGAAAACCAATTTCAGGTATGATGAGATTAACCAGGTGCATTAATTATCTGATGGCAAAAGAATTTAAGGGCAAACAAAAAGGCACTATATTATATATTTTCTCTCTGTGCTAGGACTGCTCCTGAAAGATCAGGCTCCTGTTTTGTTCTAAACGTCTTCACTTGGAAGCTTACAGGAGCTCAGGGAATCCAGCACGTTGCAGGATTGTATCTATTATGGCTAAATCAGATTACATATAAATACAGTGGGTTTAGTTCTCATTTACACTGGCAGATAATGTATCAAGACCTTGATGTGAATGAGAATCAGGTTTGGGATTGCCCAAATTCAGCCAAGCACTTAAGTGTGTGTTTAATGCAAGTATGTGTGTGGTCCAATAGACTCAAATTAAGCATGCACTCACGTATTTTGCTGAGCAAGAACCAAAGTTCGACAAAGATATACATATTTCATTTACAGATCTCTGTTAAACAAAATTAAGCAGACATAAGAGCGAGAACAAGAATATAATACTCACTTCTAGGCTCTCTTGGCCCATCCACTGTAACCTTTATAGCTCTGTGGTATGTAGCGACTTGGGGGGGATTTGTCAGGACAGTTATTGTCAAAGTAAAGCTCTTCCCTACAAAGGGAAAAAAACAACAAGGAATGAGTGATTACAACATGAAAACAGTCACATGCATGTTCAGTAAAGAATCAGAGATGTTTAAAATTATTCCCTGTCGTTACCACAATCGTGAAAATTAAAAACATAACTGACCATAGGAGTTTTCCTCCCCTTCAGTTTTACTCTATGTCAAGAATACGTCCATGTGTTGACAATCTAAATGTTTCTTATTTAATAATGGGTCATCATACAATGACAGAACAAAAGTGATTCACTGCTGAGGACAAGCCAAATTCTTTGCTGTATTGAAAGTGGTGTAAATCCAAAGCAAGTCAGATAATTTAAAAATTTACTCCAGTTTCTCAGCTGTGTGACAGAGAGCAGAATGTGACCACATGTTATTTACTTCACACAGTTTTATCATTTCATTTGTTTGACTTGACTACAATAAGATGAGGAAAGAATATATTTTCCTCCTGGGAGATATTTTAACAGGGAATCAGTGTCTCCTGTCCTTCATACTCCAGGGCTAATATGATGATATCATTATTACTGGAACACGCCTTTTTTTTTCCCTATATATATTCCATCCATGAAATCCTAAGAAAGCCCCCAGCATTCCCGTGAGGGTGAGAAATGTCTGTGTGCACGTAGGTTACTATCATCAGTCTGCATTGTTGGGTTTTGTTTTGGTTTGGTTTGGTTTTTTTCAACTTTACAAAGCTCGAATTCAGGCAGAGATTGCACAAGATCGTCCACAGACTTTTAACTGAATGAAAACGTTAAAAAGAAATAAAGGGAGCTGCCTGCGTCTGAGCACACATTCTCACAGGCGCTGGCCCCCGTTTGGGAGACTCACTGACAGTTGTAATCTGTTAGATATGCAACGGTTAGTCACGTCAGATAGTCAAAACTGAAAACTGTTTCAAGACAGGAAAAGGTGGGCGTACAACAGTGACTCAATAAAACAGTCAGCAATCTTTGGCCTTCATGCTCATTTAAGCTGCTACTTTACCAGACACTTAAAACTCTTTCCCCCTCCACCCCCCTCCCCTTCCCTGGGTGTATTTGTGCATTTTTGTTGCTAAGGCTTTTCCTCTCGCTGAACTCTGAAGGCATTCAATCAAGGCACAAATCTTAAACGATATGTAACAGTGCAAACTTAATGCAGTTTTTTCAAGCCTAATACAGAACAGCTTATATATAAGGCATAATACAGAACAGAGCTTTGGCTGTCAAATCTAGTAATTGGTCTTTCTTTCTGGTCCAAGTCGTATATCCCCCAAACCTGCCTGAGACATGCATCATTTATTATCAGGAGTGCAACTTCAAACTGTCTTGCCTATAATTTTCATGAACTAGAATGTGACATGGATTTTTTTTTTTAAAGGAAATGTAACTGTCATTTAGAGTAAAATGATTTTCCAGGTGAAGCTGTGCTCCAGCTGTGCCCAGCTCTCTGGGAGACGCAGGTTAGAGGGATGGCAGGACCCCAGCAAATAATAGAATTTTAGAATAGTTTGTGTTGGAAGGCATCTTAAAAATCATTTAGTTCCAAACCCCTTGTCGTGGGCAGAGACAATTTCCACTAGACCAAGTTGCTCCAAGCCCCATCCAGCCTGGCCTTGAACACTTCCAGGAATGGGGCAGCCACAGCTTCTCTGGGCAACCTGTTCCTGTGTCTTGCCACACTCACAGGGAAGAATTTCTTCCCCATATCTAAGCTAACCCTGCTCTTTTTCAGTTTAAGTCTGAATTTCATCCAGTGGCCATGGCTGAAGGTGGCTTTCCCCAGTTTCACTGGGAAAGGGATTATTTCTCAGATCATCACAGGAGCAGAGTTAGGTGTGTGTAGGATGTCCAGTCTTTGTCCAGTCTTGCCCATCTGCTGTCCCAGAGGTGAACTGTGTGTCCTGCCAGCGTGTGGTGGGTGCGTGGGCAGCAACAGCCCTGCTCAAGCACACAGTGCCTCCACGCCTGCTTGTTTAGGGCTGAGGAGGGTCTGTGCCTTTTATCCCTCTCCAAGGATGAATTCAGCCTACTGCTTGGACATATATAATTCTCTAGGTACAGGTTTAAGGCTTCCTTTGGCACCAGCTTATCATGTCAAAAAGTTTTGGCTATTAAATTGTATGCTGATGACATTCAGATCACAGCTACCTCTGGAAAATCAGTAGAATATTATTGGTAACAAAGATATTAAAAGAGCTTTTCCATATACCTTTGAATGAAGAATTTGGCCTTACATGCTACCATTCCCTTTATATACCAAATCCATACAAATGTCTATCATGACAGAAAGAATTAACAAAATGTACTATTTGAAAGATGCTGTAAAATTGTTCTATAGAAAAGTACTGCAAGGTTTTCTACATTAAATATACCTCAACAGGCTACAGTGGCCAGAAAAAAATTAGTTCCTTAATTTGAAGAGTTAGGTTTGGATCTCAACAGCGAGAATTTCTGAACTGTCACCTCTCAGCCAGGCTAAGCTGAAGAGGTGAGCAGCTAATTTGAAAGGGAAACTGGTTTTGTTCCCTAACTGGTATTTTACCAAACCAAAGCATGGATGTAGTAACACTGACGAAGCCCCCTCGCACTCCATAAACCACAGAGCACTTCATTGTGGGGAGCTGCACGGCCCTGCCAGCACACTCCAGAGCTTTCAAGAGATGATTTACATATTACAGGATTAAGAATGAAATAAATTTTTACCATTCTTCACTGTTTCAGTGATGCTGATGCCTTCCACAGCTACTTCACAGATATCCCTCCTCAGCTACAAAATCCTTTAATGCACTTTTTATCACCTTCCTTTATTGCCCTTAGTCATTTCAACTATCCACTTTCAGAGGCTAAAGACTAATTGTAGTTCTCTTTTATTAAATTCCCCAGCCAAGCAGTCATCTGGCACTATTGCTTCAGTGTGTCTAAACTGTGCATTCTTTGTTATTCACACATGTGAGCCGAGCTGACACAGAGGAGGATGAGATGGACATATGCTGAAGCACAAGGCAAACCCCAGAAATGAGCTTGAAAGGAGACTCAGCAGCTTGTGTGTGCGCGTTGCATATTTTTTCAGTTAGATGCTAATGTGATTAAAGTATCGGGACACAACAAAATTAAGGTTATGATCCTTTGCTTATTGAAGACAGGAATTCTTTCTTCTCTGCGCTGTGGATCGGGCTTGTAAAAGTGAGCTACTGCCTGAAAACCACACACAACAACTGTTGCATTTGCATCAAACACTCTGGTTACTTATTCTTATGAATCCAAAAATGGCATTTAGGAGAAATTATACAAACAGAAACGTGAAGCTTCTGTCAGGCAAGCAACATAAATATGTATAAAAATCGAGTTTCTCCATTGAGCCATGGGAAGCAAATAAAAAACGTGGGAGAGGAGGTGAAGTGGTAAGTTGATGATTCAGACTTCACAATCAAATTTAGAGATACAGAGATCAAAGCACGAGCTGCTTAGAAAGATGTAAATCTGAAGTCAGGAACAGGTGTGGATTAGTTTCTTGCCACCTAAAAAGGACTTCTTTATTACTTTATTTTTTCCTGTTCTGCTTCAAGACCTGTGTTTACCGATATTTGTCTATGTAAGGAGCTTTCTCACTTCTGTTTGCAACCACTGCTTTCTTTTCCTGGTATTTTAAGCAGAATTCTAAAAATCTATCGTTAATGATAACTCTTTCTCCTTCTCTCCTCTCTCCCTCTCCTTCTCCCTCTCTCTGTTCTAAGTCTGGAAGACAAGTCTGGACCAATTTCTCCATCCTGCCTCTGGCAGCAGAATGCAGCATTTCAGATCCTCCACCGAGTCCCGGCTGCTTCAAAGGAAAAGCCCTACTTTCTTCCGTTAAGATCATAAGAAATATAGGGGGAGGGGGTCAGCTCTGTTTGGACATAATTACACTTCATCAAAAGAAGCTTTCTTCATCTTCCATGCGTGAAAAGTCTGCAAGCAGTTAAGTCTGTCTTTTTTCTTCCTTTTTTTTTTTTTTTTTACTTTTCTTTTTTTTTTTTTTTAAATATAAAAATTGCTACTTGGGAAACTGGCCAAAACTCAGAAAGCCAATATAGTAAAACAGTGCACACCCTTTGTTTTTCTTTGAAGTCTCTTAAATAAATATGTTGAGGGTTTGAAAAGTACACTATCGCTTTTCCATAGATTCTACCCAGATTGATCAGAGAGAAAGTCTCTTCCAAGTCTGCTAGATAAAAATATAAATTAAACTACTGGAACCAAATTTTAGGAGGTTTGTGTTTGTGTCTGTAGCTGTATCTACTGAGGCTTTAGGCCTTTATTTAATTTCCTATGCTTTAATAAAAAGTATATATCATGGGTTTGAAATTAAATTCACAGATCAGAGGTAGTACATCACATTTCCGTCCTTTTTCAGCACTACTGAAAGACTGATACACCACTGAACTTCTACTGTAAGGCAGCAGTAGAGATGGAGCCAGAGAACTTTCAAACTTAATCCATCAGCAGAATAACAAAGCACACTGTTTTTCTAAAAGAAAGGAAGACAAATGGAAGAGATCGATAACACCTTGTTCAAACGGGGAATAAACTCTGTATTTATATTGCATTACCTTTGTAAAAGTTATTCTGTCTTTCAAGTTATTCTGTATTATCAATACTTTGCAAGTTTTAAAATGATAAAGAGAATTTTGGTCCAGGTCACTAAAATAAAGAATAGTCACTGTAATCCCTGCTTATGGACTCACTCTCACAGAGTACTTGTAAAAATGTGCTGACAGATTTAGACTATCTGGGCCTCTGTCACATGTTTAATTTCTTTTTAGAAAAAAATTCATTCCTTCCTTAAGATGAATTGCAACTGCTTTCTAAGGAATATTACTGTAAAATTAGTTTTATTGCTAATTTCCCAGCATAATTGTTCTGCTTCTGTTGCTTTGGTTTGCCCCATACAGGGCTAGATTAGAAAAATGAATAATTACTTCAAATACGTAAAGGAAAAAAATATTTGTAGGTTGAAACAATAACTAGAACAACCAAACATTCTGAAGAGTCATGCAGCAAGAACTGCAGTGCCAGCTTCCTTCAAGATATCCTTTCAATCACTACCTGAAGTTTTAAAGCATCCATGAGACCCCTAAAGAGGAATTCTTGCAAATTTGCAATGATTACAAAGGCTTTCTGTAAGTGCAGTGACCTTTCCAGATTATAGGAAGCTCCTAAACAGCTGGAAGACAATGACAGCACTCTACAACTTCAGAAAAAAAAAATAAAATTGAAAGTTACCATGCCATTTAAACTAAAGGTTACATTTAGTTCAAGCCCAAACTTACCAGCAATTCATAAAAAGTCAACCAGCTTACTAAAAAGAAAAGTGGGGGTGATTTTCAAAGGTTATCAGCAGTTTGATCACAAAGGGCAGAGAAGCCACTAGTAAACTTTCCACAAACAGCTGTTAAGCCTTGAAAGATCTAAATCCTTAGAGAATACAACCTATAGCACATGTGATATGCAAAATCCCCCTAATTACAGGTCTTCTACAGCAACTTCAGAAGCAGCTTTACTGCTAAAGGGAATTCTCCACCTCTCACTGCCATGGCCTGAGATACACTTTTTGACTCCACATAACCCAGTTCACACATATGCCCTTCTCCTTCCACCCTTCCTGTGTGACTAAAACAGGAAAGCAGGTACTCTGCGAATCGTTTTTCAAAACCTGTGTCTGACAAAAGACTGCAGAGACGTGAGGAGTCAGAAAAATTAAAGAAAACTCTTAACTTGCTTTGTGCAAATGCTGAAGTTTGCCACCAAAACACGTGTACACCCTTCCAAATGAAAGGCTGGCAACCTGGACAACTTGGTCTAGTGGAAGGTGTCCCTGCCCATGGCAGAAGGTTGGAACTAGATGATCTTTAATGTCCCTTACAACCCAAACTATTCAATGTTTCTATGAACAGTGGATTCATGGATTGATCAGTATTTCATTGCAAAGTAAGCTTGACAGCCAGACATCAGTTTTCACTTCATTATGGACAAAGAAAAGGCAGTGGCCTACCTCTTCCACTTCTGCCCACAAATCGTAAGTCATTAAATCTGGCCACCTGGTTCTTCATCACGGCAGAAGCGTTTCGCAGCTCTGCAGAGTAGTTCTCATCGTTGCCAGCCATGACAGTGACCACTGTCCCATCGGGCACTTCTCCTAAGGCCACCACCTGTAAAAACGGGAAGACGACCACAACTGGTGAAGCCACACTTTGGAAGCACGTGTCTCCCTTCCAGCTTTCCAGGCTGCCAGGCTCATTATGAGGCTCCGTGGCAGCTTCTCCAGCCCGCTGTGGTGAGGAGTCTTGCACTTGCTGTGCACAGAACAAAGTGCCACATCAAACGCAGAAACATCATGTATTGTCTCCCTTTCTCAGAGCGCAACAATCTTTGTTGCATTTCTTCAGAAACATTCAGTGTCCTGATGCAGAGTGTTCGCTTTAAATGCTTCCTGAAGGCCAACTTTGTTCTTAGCAACCAACGAGCAGCGACAGAACGCGAGGCACGGCTCGTATCCATAAATTATACATGGGAACACATTTGAAATGGAAAGCTGGAAATTACTATTAGCAGCCTTATCACCCAGAATCGGTTCTACTTCTCTGTTGTTTACACCCACCACCCTGATCCCCGAGCTCCTCAGACTTCAGGCCAGACAGAACCCCACATCCACCCATCACAGCAGTGGCACTCGCGGCATTAGCAGACAAAGCTCTACACCCAGCACGCTCTGGGATGAAGCACTTTGTGGCTGGAATTCAAACTCTTCAGATGCAATATAAAACAAAGCTGTATTTCCTTGCAGGCATGTAAATTTTCTTAGTGCTCGCAAGAGTCGCATGTGGTTAGCGCTGATACCTCCCTCAAATTCCAGGATGGGTGAACAGAAGATATCAAAGTATTTCACTTCTTACGTTCCAGCTACCTGATAGTCTCACTTCTATGCTTCAGTGGTTGAGTAGTCCTCCAGCATCTGAATAGACAAATCGCACAGAGCAGACAGCTTCTAATTTGAAAACACCAGGGATACCTACAGTGTACAGTGACTTTTTAAATTAAAAATAAAGTTAAACAGGAGTTAACTAACTGACTAGGAAGAAAACATACACATGGGGGAAAAAAATCCACAAAAGTATTTATAAAATAATTTCCTTTTCCCTGTTTATGGATATAAATTAATAACAAAAAGAGGTTCAGAAATACTGCATGGCTGAACTTAAACTTGAAAAAATATCTGGAGCTATGAAGTGTTTTCACTTGCAGTTTCTACCAGTTTACATGTCAGATATGACTTCTTATATTATTCAGAGTAATTTATTCTGCCTCCTGAAATATATATTACTTTTTGTCATATGGCCTGCTTGAAATGTCTTTCCCATATATGATCCTGGCTGAAACTAATAATTGCAGGTTGCACGGTGATATTAATTCAGTGGAAAGAATTAGGAGTTCTGGATATGCAGGGAGAACGTGTGGCCCAGTGCACTGTACGTTTGTCTCAAACAATAAAAACTAATTACAAAGGTATAAAAAATATGAAAATATTTTAAATAGACCATATTATTGAAAAGTACAGCTTGTCTTATTTAAAAGAAATATTGAATCAAAAAAAGCAAGCAAAGCTGAAAGTCTTTTTTTCCATAAACACCAGGTAATACCACCCAAAACTGAAAACTGAGTTTTGCCACAAACTAATGTGAGGTTTTCATCTATCAAACAGAGATTTTACTTTAAAGTGATATGAATGTCCCTCAACATAAAAACAGACAAACCACCTTTGTGGGTAAGATCTGAGGTCCCACTAATTCTCTGACTTGGGTCTGGCAGCAACCAGGTCTGACGGCTTCAAAGTCAGGTGTAAGGAATAATAAATAATAATCAAATAACAAATACTAATCTGCTGAACAGATTATAGAGCTGACTCTAACCATTAATAAATGGATACTGGCTTTAACTCTAAAGCATGGGGCTTGAGACTACTCCCTTCCCAGCCAGCGACACACCGCGTTATCTCTGGACGGTCTTGTCTCGCCCATCAGCATCCCGGGGAGTTGCACCCTATGCTTTTTATATCTCACAAAACAACAACAAAAAAAATTACATTAACTTGAGAAATGCAAAAAAGCTAAGAGCTCAGGAGGAAGCACAAGGCTGCCAGGAGCCTCGGGAGAGGGAGCAAGATGCCTGCAGCCTCAGCTCACCTCTTTCTCCCCAGGTACCCAGAGCACAGACAGGCAGTGCCATCACAGCTCTGTCACAGCCCCAAACACAGGTACAGCTTATAGCACCTGGGCAGGAGGGAGCAAAACCCCTTATAAAGCTCCCCTCTGTCCCATGTTGCTTCTCAGAGTCTTCCTGCCTCTCCTTTCCACTGGATGTCAGTTCAATTTGTCAGCTTAGCCATCAGCCCAGAGCTGCACGTGCTGCTGCTGTTGCCGGGCGATCGCGCTTAATCGAGAGCTGCATCGTTCTTGGGAGGCTCTGGATGCAGCATGATGCAACATCACTATTCATCTTACTCAGAGGAGACCGAAGGACAGGACAAACTGCAACCAGAGGTGAAAATAAAATCTTTGGCTAATAAAATAAAGTCTTACAACATGGGAAGCTTCCATGCCAGCCAACAGGAGCAAAATGCCTGGTTTTTTAATAATTTGATACTTTTTTTGCCACAAAATACCAGAGGACTACTGAGCAGATACATAGTAACTCTGGGTAGAGAAAACAGCTTTGCAAAACAAGTTTGAAACCCGGAGAAACACATGTAATTTTGAGAATTGTAGAAAGTAACTGTACCTACTGGAAGACTGTTGGCATAAACCTTGATTTGGCAATTTTATGCCATGTATCAATACAAAATTAATTACCTATTCTTAGAAAGACGATTGTAAATGCACTGTGAAATGCGTAAAGACTGTATAAAAAATTAAAGATGAGTAGTCACAGTGCATTCCTTAATTCTCAGGGTCTCTACTATTTCAACTTATTTATTTTCCATGATAAACTCTCTACACATTTCAAGGATTAAAGGTAGATTTTGCTTTTGCTTTTTTTTTTTTTTTTTAACCAAAGCTCAAAACGGTACATAAAGTCAAATGAAGCTCCAAAATAAAAGCAAACCAATTCTTACAAGTTGAAAATAACTATGTGTTTTTTGCATAACACAATTCTCATCTGGTTAGGCAACCTGTTTGCCCAGTTTCGGTCCAGTGGGATTTGAACTGGCCAAAGCATGTACCCTACAGACGGAAGTTCTAGGCACAAAGCAAACCTACTACACAACAGCAGGTACTCAGATTCTCTGCAGAGTAAAAAGCTTGCTTTAAAAAACCCCATTAATGTACATGCTAAATAGTTCCTCTCAAACATTGGTATCTGCCCCTTCAACAACTTTCTTGGGAAACACTGAATTCAAAGTGCCTCTGAATGCAAAATCTTCTGTATTGAGAATCCTTTTTCCAGAGATTGCCAAAAGAGCATCTGATACTATTAAAAATATTTTAATGTTCTGTAACTTAAAACAGAATAACTGATTCGCGCTACTTTTTGTTTCAAAATCTACATCTGGGCTGACAATTTATACAGCAGGTTTCAGCTTGAACCTATTTAAAACAGCTGAGTTATAAACTCTGAAATTTGGGGGTTGGAGTGGAAATGCTGACAGACCCAGAACTACTGTGGTGCTACTGGGGAGAAATTTTAGACTCCATGCCCTGTTTTCCCCCCTGCTTTTAGGTCCACTAAGGCTCTTTGCTACTAGTAGCATCATACAGAAGTCACTTGTAACCTCTAACATGGCAATTTGAATCTTTATGACTAGCAGTAAAAACTCCCACAGAGGGCCCAAGTTCTGAAGACTCGACTCAAATAAAGTACCACTGGCTACTGAGATTAAGAAGCGAATATGATTTGGATCCAGGTGTATAATATTCACTTATTTTGTGCTGGAATATGAAGAGCTAGAGCTGTAATAATAGGTACCCATCTAATCCTCTTCCCCACAAAACCAGTTTGCATTAACAATCCTATTAGAGAGCACACGACAGGGGCTCACTCCCCAGTGTGTGCAAATATTAATACTTAAAATTCAAACCTAATGCTAAGCCAACACTATTTCTAAAAATTATAATCAAACCCAGCACTGTTTATAACATACTTCCTCTCCTGCATATGATTCATATCTGTTTTTTTAAATTAAAACAGTGCTATATCCAGCGTACGTTTTCACTCGAGATCTCTGCAAGAGAGTTATGACACACTTAACACACCACTCAAAACATTATCATCAACATATTATTTATTGCCAATAAAACTTCACAAAGTGTGTTGTCTGTGAGCTATTTCACTTTCAAGTTACTGTTTAGCTGAGATTTCTATAGCTCAAATCTGTCTTTTCTTTCCCTTTCAGAGTTAATTCCCACTTTGCTATATCACACTCAAGTGTTTCACTGGATGATACATGCAGCTTCTTTGGTCTAAAACTACTGGGCAGCTGCATGCAAGTTACATTTGAAAAATGAAATAAATTTTTAATTAAATGGTCAAAAGTATTTCAAATAAGTTTCAAATTAATTTACCAGTACATAAGGGTGTATGTAATTTAGGAATAAGTTTTAAAAGTATGTATTGCATGGAAAAACACAGCTGCACCCACAGTGGAAGGCTGCAAAGGGCAACGTGTGCCCTGAAGCATCAGTAAATTGTTCAGATCTGCACTGCCCTCTCAGCAGTCAAATACAGGAGACACACAAATAAATACATATATACGAACACAGAAAGGTTGGGAAATGGTCTAATCCTTTCTCTATCCTTTTATCACACGTAGGCATTCTTATTGTAATAGTATTCTAAATACTCTAATATTTAGTTTAGATCTTTCCCTTATTCTAATGAGCTGCGACCGCATCCTTTGAATTGCTGTGAGGTAGAAGAAGGCTCAGACACCTCAAATGAGAACAACAACGCCAGCACGATAATGCAACAGCTCTCGAGTCCCTTCTTTAAAGAGTAACTGTAATGCCAACTTAATCTAACCCTCAATTAAATTAGAATCACAATTCTGCAAAAGCTCCTCCTCCTCCTCACCCTGCAGCGCCTGTGAATCAGAATTACTGTGATCCACACCTAGAGAGACTCTGAGTGCTACACCAAGTCACAAAGTCAAAAGATACTTCGTTGTTCTGCCATTTCTATTGAGTCTGACCACCCTGTCCTGCACAAGCAGGCCCTGTGCAAAGGGTTCCTCCCGTAATTCCAGCCCCTCCAAGCTGTTCACACACACATAAGCACTTTAGCGAACCCTCACCCGCACACCCATAAGATTTTCAAAGCAAAGCTCTGTCTTTATCACCACTAACTTTTAACACCAGCTCATTTAACCACTTCTACTATTTTTTCACGGATAAATGGCCATGATAACATGGCTGGCAGTGGGGAAACCCAAGAACAAGGCCGTGTTCTGGAGCGCGCTGGGTGAGAACATTTCCAAACTTTTCTGTCCTTTGAGGGATTTCCAGACATGTTATTTTTCACAGGAAAACATGGGTATGATGAGGCCCTCACAGGGCCAACCCATCTCACTCCAAACCCACATCCCACTCGGACAGGTGCTTGGGGACATCCCCAGCCATTGCCCTCTCCCTACCAAAGGCCACTGGGAGAAAAACTCTGGGGGCATGCTTGGAAGTATTGCTAGGAGAGGAAAAGGGTTTGCTTTAAAGCACACAATTATTGTTGTTATTATTACAGTTTCTGTAAAAAATCGTTTCCTCTCGTTAGCGCGCCATGGGGATGGAGACAGAAAATTAAAAGCAGCATCAGCATCCCCGGTGCGGAGCGGGGTGGGATTTATTATGGAAACGTGCGACCCCGCCAAGGAGAAAGTCTCTGGACAGCCACTTCCTCGCTTGTCCACCAGGAGAAGTGAAGGGACCCCGTGTCCCCCCCACCCGGAGCTCTGCGTCCCCCTTCCCAGCCCCATCTCAGCCCGGGACGCTGGAGAGCAAAGTCGCGATCCCACTCTTGCAACCCCAGCCTGAACCTCGGACCCCACCCCACCTTCCCGCACGCTTCAGAGCCACCCCAAATCCCCCTGTCCCCCTCCCGGGAGCGCAGAGGAAGGAAGGGGCACCCCTGTGGGTCAGGGACTGGGTTTCAAGGGTGGAGGGGGGGAGACCGACTTTATCACACTGAGCTCCCCCCTTCCTCAGGGAGCGAACGCAAAGTTTGTGTTTTGTTTTTAAAACAAAAGGAAAGACCAGAGAGAGGGGGCTCGAGGAGTGTCTCCGGGGTGGATGCTGAGGGTGGCACAGGACGCCCCGGGGAGGACACGCCGGCAGTGCCCCGCGGGGATGGAGATAATGGGATGGCTCCGGGGGCACCGGGGACGTGGCAGGGGTGAGGGGGGCAGAGCAGACCTACGGGGGGCACAGCAAACGCAGCAGGACGCGGGGCACGGGGACCACTGCAGTTGGAAGGCACTGCGGGGGTGCATCCCGACACACTGCGGGATGGGGAGTACAGGAGGCACAGCAGAACGAGGAAGGGATACAGAAGCCACTGAAAAACTTGAGCACTTGAATACAGGAGTCATTGCAGGACTGGAGGGGGGGCAGAGAAGCCCCTGCGGGCCGGGGGGAGCACAGGAGGCATTGCAGGATGGTGGTGCACGGGGAGGCACTGCAGGACTGGGGTGGGGAGGGGAGTGCAGGAGGCACTGCAGCCCGGGGGGGCACCGGAGGCATCGCTGGGGGGACGGGGGACACAGAAGCCCCTCGCAGGAGAGGGAGCACAGAAGCCCCTGCGGGCCGATGGGGCACAGGAGACGCTGCACGAGGGGATGCGGGGGGCACAGAAGTCCCTGCAGGCCGGGGGGGCGGACACAGAAGTCCCTCCGGACCTGGGGGGCACAGGAGGCACTGAAGGACGGGGGGCAAAGTCCCTGCGGGCCGTGGGGACACAAAAGCCCCTGCAGGACGGGAGAGGAGGGGGCACCGGAGACACTGCGAGACAGACACAGAGAAATCCCTGCGGGCCGGGGGGGCACAGAAGCTCCTGAGGGCCGGGGGTCACCGGAGACACCGCGGGCCGGGGGGGTGGGGGGAGCACAGAAGCCCCTGCGGGAGGAAGCGCAGCCGGCGCGGCGCGGGGGGAGCATCCCCGGCCGGGGCGACTGCGGGAGGGGGGTGTCTCACCTTGAACGCCACCGGGAGGGTCTTGTTGCAGCGCCAGTGCGAGGGCAGGACGGAGCAGAGGAAGTTGGGGCTGTCGGTGCGGACCAGCTCGGCGGGGTGGTCAGCGATGATCTCCACCATGGTGCGGTTATCGTGGGGGCGCAGCCGGGGCACGGCGGCCGCCGCGTCCTGCTGCTGCTGCTGCTGCTGCTGTTGCTGCTGGGCGACCACCACCGGGCTGACCTCGCTCATCTTGCCGGGCTGCAGGCTGCTGGAGGGGGGGCTGAACCTCCGGCTGGTGCT
Source organism: Lophotriccus pileatus (assembly GCA_035583135.1). Lineage (NCBI taxonomy): Eukaryota > Metazoa > Chordata > Aves > Passeriformes > Tyrannidae > Lophotriccus > Lophotriccus pileatus. The sequence goes on from JAWWES010000115.1 coordinate 110,202,986, forward strand.
GGGATCTACGGGAATACGCATCACAACAGCCACAAGTTAGCGAATTGGGGGGCGGGGGGGGGGGGAGCGGTAGGGGGATCTCTCGTCGAGGAGGCGTGTAGTGGGGGGTGGGGGTTGTAAAAAAAATAATATATATATATATCTAGCGAAAAAAAGGGGTGAGTGAAAAAGTGAAGGGGTGAGGATAAGGGGCAAAAAAGCAAAACAGGCAAAAAATAGAAAAAATAAAAAGGAGCGGATTAAAAGCACGAGGAAAAAAAAAAAACTCAGTCTGGTTTTGGTTTGGTTTGTCTTTTTTTTCTTAAAGAAAGATGGACAGGGAGGGGGGTGATGCCGGTCTGAGGGCGCCTGCAGCCCGGAGCAGCAAGGAGGCAGAGTCTGGCGGTGGGTCCGGGGCTGCCCCTCTCAGCACAGCCCGGCTGGAAACTGCATGGTCCCGGCTTCTGCCCAGCTGCAAATCGCTGCTGCTTCTCCTCCTCCTTCCTTCCTTCCTTCTCGCACAGTCTCTCTGCTCTTTTCCCTCCTTCTAGCCACCGCTTCTTCCCTCAAGTCCTTGAGTTTCTTTCTTTTTTTCTTCCCCTCCCTCCCCGTCCTCTTTTCCTTTTCGGATTTTCCAAAGATTGTCTTGGGAAAAGTAGAACTCGCTGCTGGTTCAGCTTCCTGGGCTGCTGCTGCTGGTGGCCGCCAGAATCGGAGCGTAACTCAGCCCCGGAGACGAGAGGAGAGGGGGGGGGTTCAGGGGAACGTCCCGGTTTCCTCCGAAGAAATCTTCCTCCTCCGGACACACAAGCGCGCACACACACACACACACACACACACACACAAAAAAAAAAAAAGGAGCAAACAAAAAGCCTCGCTGGGACAGAAGCGAGGAGCCGCTGGGTTCTCCCGCTTATTGCCTTTGGCTTCAGGAAGCGGGAGCTCGGGAAGGGGCTTGGGAAAAGTGGCTCCCCCCTCAAAAAAAAAAAAACAAAGGTGCTCTCGAAGCGATTTCGGCGTGGAAAGAAAGTCACTGGGGTTGTTGGGGTGAAGAGGAAAGTCACAGGGCTGATAATTAAAAGAGAGGCTTTTTAGTCAGTTCCTTTGGGAGGATCAGGACTTAAGAAAAGTTGAACTTTCGGATTCTCAGGGAAAAAAAAGCGGGGAGCATAGTTGAAAAAACCCAAACAACACAGCAATAAAACACCCCTCCTTAAGCTGATTTCTAAAATATGACCAAGTAAATTCTGGGAAAAGACAGCCTCGGTGCAGCCCGGTCCTTCACATGAAGTCGCTGCTGGATCCAAGTCCGTTGAGTTGAATAGGCGAAGAAAAATCTTGCTTTAATTTTTTTTTTCCTTGATGATCAACGACAGCAAAAAAATCATTAAAATGTCGCTTGGTTTGACTTATTTTTCTTTCTGAAATATCGGGTTAAAAACAATAATAATGAAAAAAACCCCACAAACAACCAAAAGCAACAAACTTCTTTTGGGTCCCAAGAAGTTGAGGTCGGGGAAGATGAAGGAGCCGGAAAAAAAACCCAAACCCACGCCACAGTTTTTTTGTCCCGAATGTGGTTTTTGGAGGCTGGGATTTCTAATGATTAGGTTTTTGTGGTTTATATATACAGGACTCTCTGGCTAAGGCGATCATTATGCTGATGAGAGTCAGCAGCACGTGGTGCTTCAGTCCTCAGACTTCTGCAGCCTTCAAAATAAATAAACCAATGTGCATCCCCCCCAGGAGGAGAAACTCTCACCCACAGGGAGGGGAGCTGGTAAGGGGGGGAGCAGGAGACGGTCTCGGATCTCCACTTCTCTCCGGGTTTTTTCCATTAACACTTTTGGGCTTGTTTGTTTAAAAAAAAAAAAAAAAAAAAAAAAAAAGGAAAGAAAAATCTTGTTTGCAGAAAAAATAATAGTAAGAATAATCTGGTGCCAAAGGGTTTTTTGCTAAGTCTCCGGTAGTCTAAAGCCTAAACCATTTCCTTGAATGAATGAAAGCTATAAAACCCCCTTCAGACTATTAAGGTAAAGGGAGTCTGGTTTGTTTTCTCCCTTAAAAAAAAAAAAAAAAAAAAAAAAAAAAAAAAAAAAAAAAGGGCAGATCTTATTAAAAACCATTTACATACCCAATGGTATGAAAGTGTCACCGCCTCCCCGCGCAGATAACAGCCTATCACAACCCGTCCTCTAATTTCTAAGGCTTTACTCCGACTTGCTACTTCCACCTTCTTGTAAAAAGTCGGCGCTGCGTGTGTGCTCCTTGCTCGCCGCCTGTGTGTGACTCGGGGCGGTGTGTGTGTGTCTGTCTGTGCTGAGGGGTGCGCGGGATGCGGCCCTTCCACGGAGCCCTTCCAAGCCCCAAGCCCGGCACCACCGGTTTGTCCCGTCGGATCCTCCGCCAAAAGCCCGGCGAAGCCACCCCGGGCTCGAGGGTGTCGGTGTGCGGGTGGGTGGTGGGAGCCCCTCCGGGCTGTTTCCACACCCGCGAAGCCTCCGCGCCCTCCTCCCGCCGTGCGGCAGCGCTGCCCCCCGAGCCCTCCTACACCCCCTACCCCCAAGTTCTGACCCCCCCGGGGCAAACCCCGGCTGTGCCGGTGGGAAGGTGAGAGCAGCGGCGGCAGCGGCTCCTGTTCCGCTCGGCTCCAGAGCAGCAGAACAACCCGCAAGCTCCGCCGATCGGTCACAGGGGAGAGCTCTCGCTCCGCGCACCGCGGCTGCGGCTGCGGCTGAGGCTCCGCTCCGCGCCCGCCCAGCCCCGGCTCCGCGAACATCCCTCCATCCCTGCGCTCCGCGGCTTTCCCACGCCTCCCCCGGGGAGAGGCACCCCCCGACCCACTGCCCCGCAGGGATCTGTGCCCTCTGCTTCTTTATTTCCTTTCTTTCCCCCACTTTTTTTTTTTTTTTTTTTTTTTTCTCCTTCTCCGGCCCAAGGTTTGGAGGGGCTCTGGAAGTTTTCCATTCCGTTGTGAAAATGCGATCCTTGCGGATAACGCTGCAAAGTCCTCCTGAGCTCTCCCCGCTTCTCCCGACGACCACAGGGTTCCGCTTTTCCCCCAGAGTGGCCGCATGCGTTTCCAAAGCGCAATTACTCATCACCTATACGACTAGTATATATGCAGAAGCTCAGGTTTGCTACGGTTGTGATACAGAAAATACATTTTTTCATAATTATTTTGGTAAAATGTTTATGTCCATAGATTCTTTTGGCTTTCTCCACCTCCTCTTTAGCTGGCTCTAATACACTCCGTAAGAGCCATTCCAAAAGCAGTAGAAAGAAGGTGAGAGGTTGTTTTATATCCAAATGCTATATAAGCCTGACAATCATGATTTATTTCATTTCAAACAAGAAGATACGTTTCCACTTCTAATAAGTCACACCAAAAATTTTACAGTTGCCTGTCTTCCTACTAAAATAAAATAAAAAGTTAATTAGGATAAACTAAACTAAGTCACTGGAAGCTACCAGTTTAAGGTCACCTAAAATAGTTCAGGGTTATTTATAAGGTCGAAATGAAATTTTCCACTGAACACCCTAACAAAGTTTCAGGTATCTGGCACAGCTGATTTTCAGTCTCCATGCAAAAATATCTTTCTGCTGAACATATACACATTTAACAGGAACTTACTACAGCCTGGAACAAATCACAGCTCAGAGCTCTAGAATTTTATTTAAATGGTTATGGACAAATTAATAAAAGTACCAGCAATGTTTATGGACCTACATAAAAGCTGGATGGGATTTTTCAGAAGAAGTCATTCATGCTATGATATATATAATCTGGAACATTGGCTTGGATTTGGCTGAAATGGAGAGCAACCCTGCTGCTCGGCTTTCCTCAGGTTTTATTTCAGAACTTCTCGGAATTTTAGCACTGGTTGCAAAATGGGTCATATTTTAAGATCTCGGAGAATTGTAGGAGGTTGGTGAAAAAAATGTGCTTGCGCTGCAAGTCATGTCTTCACAAACACCTTCGGATCCACTTTACAAAATCAGATTTTCATTAGTACGGCTGCCCTTGCTGCAATTTAAATTGTCTTTAAGCTTTTTCACTTTTAACTGTGTTATGAATACAGCCATAATTAGATTGCTTTTGGACAAAAAGGTAATGTTTTAAAGAGCACTGAGTTTGTTTACCATCACATCTATAAAGCACAGGCCCAGCACGCACCAGTCGTAAGCACTGCATGCTCAAGAAGAAAAATAATTATCAGATATGAAAGATTCTAACCTGGATGACGTTCCCTAAATAAATAGTTTCGATGCCAGTTTGCTGGGCTGGAATGTGCTGGAAATATGAGGAATAGAGAATTTATTTCGAGCCTCTCTATGTATGCAAATAGCCTTTGTGAAACGGGAATAAATGAATGGGTTCACTGGGTTTGTTATTGTATTGGATATTTTTAGCCAGAGCGACTACAGCAATGTCAGCAATTATTACTATAGTGAAGGAATTGCCAATATTCTTCTTTCCAACATCTACCTTCCCAAAGTTTTTTATTCATTCGTGAAGAGTGCATCGAGCCAAAATATGTGAACTTAAGTAAACTTAATGCTAGAGCAGGTTTTGCCCAAGTTTCCATTCATTTCAGTAGGGGCGAGATAAGCTCCAGTGTCTCTTGGCAGTGCTTTACTTTCACTTTGGTTGGAAGTTGACTGTTTGCCCGGCTATTCTTTGCTTTTTCTTAAGTATGACAAATAGTAATTCTAGATTAGCACGTTACTCGGTCTGCTAAGTAGGCGTGTGGTAATGAGCTCTGTAACTATAGCATTCTTACTCAGACTATGGACTACTATGGTTTGTTTAACTACTGTGTCCCTGCCCCGTTGATTTACAGCCCAGATAAAAGAAGCTTGTGTCCTGAAATCAGTCAAAAACATTTAATATTTCAGCACCATGCACAGGTTTTGAGTGTTTATAGTGCCCAATACAAACATAAGCATAAAGGTTTGAAAGACAGGCTAGAAAATTATTACACTAAAAAAAAATCAATCTTGAGAATACTACTTTTTCCCTGAGTATTTTCAGTAGGAAGGGAGGACTGAGAGCTGCGACTCTTGTGTTCTGTCTCAGGATTTGATGCTGAATGCTCTGGGACCTCAGACAAGATTTCTAGCAAGTTTTCCTTCAGTACAAAATGAGGTATTAACTATTACCATAAACCTTTTGAGAGAGAAAAAAAATACGTGCTAAATTCTCAGAAGTCCAAAGATGAGCAGGGCTCGGCATTCAGTAATACCAGGAAAAATAAAAATCCTTAAGTTCTGAAAGCTGGTAGGAAACCTGCCGTGTCACTGCTGAAAAGCTGTCGGTCGGCTTTTCCACAGCACGCAGGGAAACACACGCCGCACAAGCAACAAAGTAAATACTTACTGCTTCTGATTTTTTCCTAAATGATGTATTTTCTGCTTCTCTAACAAGCAGGGACTTCCAGCCCAGGTGTGGGTCCTACCGTGGAGTTCTCTCGTTTCCCCCCCTGTCTGCAGCCTCTCATGCCCCATTGGAATCGCGTGTATTTCAGTGAAGTTTAAAGCAGCAAACGACCATGTCATCATCGGGATGGAAGGAAACCTCGGCCCACTTGTCATCTTGTAACAGCATTTGAAAGAAAAACTATGACCTGTGCTTTCTGGCAGTAAAAACCTGGATGTGTAGTAGGATTAGAAAAATGTATAAAATGTATGGCCTGTCTCTCTCAAATAATTTTTTTTTCTTGCAACATGCAAACTAAAAATTAACTGTAGGAAGTTCTTAGGGTTCTTACAGTTAGGGACAAACTTTTTTTTTTTTTTTCATGGTAAGGTCAACTTTGTCCATTTCCATTAATCCTCCTCCCAACTTCTGTGTAAGTAAAGAAGAAAAAGACAGGTTTTTTCCTTGGATGAAATCAGATAAAAGCAGTATGTTGTTTTAGAGATACAAAGGCTAAAAAATGAGAATTTTTTTTTTTTTTTCCTTATTTCAGCATATATAAAAGCAGCATGAGCCAGAAACTTTGCAGCTATTTTTTCTGTTGACAGTGAAAACTGGTTCCCTTGACTTACTGTGGGGAAAGTGGGTGGTATAACTGTTTGTAATTAAAAAGGTTTTATACATTTGGAACCTTGCAGAGTCCCCAAATTTTGCATGCTGTTTTTTAAGAGTCTAATGAAGTGCGCTCTGGCCAGATAAAAGCTCCATAAAGCTCACACAGAAGATACTACACGATGTAAGTCAATTTTGAGTGGGAGAGGTGTTTTTAATGCTTCCAACCACAAGCACAGCACCAGATCCTTGCATTTACTCTCTCTGTGTTGCAACGGTGAGGATTCACATTGTAAATCTATTCTCAATAACATGGATTGCAGAAAAAAATTCTTTGTTACTAACACGAGACTTGAAGCAATAGAAAAACACCAAATAGTGACAGGCTTGTTCTAAAAAGGATGGAAACACATAACTTTGGAAGAGGTGATACAGGTTTTACAGGAGTGAAATAGAAGAAGGAAGCATATGGTAATGGCAAATGTAGAAGAAGCATAATGGACACAGTAAACCAACTCTTTGAGAACCATAAAAATTACTTTTGTCCTTTCTTTTCTGAGAATTCACTCAGGCCAGACCGGAGCATCAAGAACATAGTCATATATATGGTATGACATAATGTAATCCTGAAAATGCTGAGCATCCTGCTTACATTTGAGCAGAAATATGTGTGTGCCCCACATCAGGTGTGGTCTTAAGACCTTGGGTTTGGAGCAGAACAGGCAGAACAGTCCCTTAGCGGACTGTTGTGGAATTAGCAGCCAAGTCACAGGAGACAACTATGACAGTCCAAAAACAAGGCAAAAGGGCAGATGACAAAACATTAGACATCACAGGAATGATTCTCTCTAGTAATAAAAGACAAAGATCTGGCAGAAAAAATATTATAGGTAAAGCTGCCAGCAGTATCTGCAGTTAAGCTTGTCTGCCACTTTCCAGTATAAGACCTTGTTTTCACTCATGTAATGTTGCCAATTTCTAGCTGTTCAGGATGAGCTTTTCAATCCTGAGTCTGCCTCAAGCCGAATTTTTTGGAAACTTGCAGCAGAAATATTTCTGCTGCTTCTAAGACCGTCATTAAGAGAAAACACATTGTTTCACAACAGTTTAAAATTTCATCCCAATACCTATTTCAGAGCTGGGATGGGAAGCTTTACTGAGTAGGAGAAGAATAAAAAGCAGATAAGTTCCTTTTGTTACCCTTGACCAAAAGGATCCACCCGAGCTTGGCTGCGTTAGAAACTGCTGAAAATTGTTGAGGTTTTGCTCGCGCGTGCTCAGTCCAGACGGAGGAGTTGGCAGCTAAATTTTGCAAAGCCTCCATAGCAGCACTGGGTTTGCTAGACTGGGTTGGATCCGTAGTCAGCCTAGTCTGACCAATATTCTCCCTGACAGTGGGCTGCACTGTTTTAGAGGAAAGGATAAGAAACTCTTGAGTCAGCAGATAGAGATGGGATCTATTCCTCCTTTAAGGTCTCATCCTAGTTAATAGTAGCTTATAAAAAATATGATCAGAATGACTGTCAGCAGTTCAGTTTTAAATTGCGTCTTTTAGAAGTCTATAATTCAACCATAAAAATTCCTTACAGGCTGAAATCTGGCTTGTACTCTCAGTTCAGAAGTCAAAATTCTCTACAGATTTTTTTAAATAGCCTGTTTTGAAGTGATGGAAAAAAGTAGTCATGAACAATTTCTGGACATTTCTTTCACAACACACTTCATCATTCAGTTATGAAAAGTATGATAAGTTTTAAACTATTTGTTTCAAAGGCTGGTCAGGCCCTAGAAGGAATGTGAATAATTAAAATCTTCACCATTAACACTAGACATTCAAGTGTGAATGAAGTTCTCTGACCTCAGGATATTAGGAATATTATGATATTAGGAACTTATGTCATGCAATACTAAAACCTGTTATTCTAGTTTACCTTATAAATATTTAGATAATTTATTAAATGTACATATTGAAAAGCAAGGGAGAATCCTTCTGTCTTTTCATGGCAAAACTCAATGTGAAGGAAGTCACTCAGATGTTTTCCTAATTTAAACATACGAATCACAGAATCACAGAATATGCTGAGTTGGAAGGTATCCACAAAGATCATTGAGTCCAACTGTTAGCCCTGCACAGGACCATCCCCAAGAGCCACACCACGTGCCTGAGAACAACATAACCTGGAAGTATCCAGGGGGGAACAAGCAAGAGGTCCTCAGAGGGGGCAAAGCAGATGCAAAACCTTTCTTGGAAGACCACAGCAGCTCTTGTTACTACCAGGCTTCTCTTTGTAGTGGAGAAGATAGAGAAGCTCTTCCCATCCCTGGAATGCTTTCAAAGATACTGTGCTTGGCACCCTGAGGTTAGCACGATTTCTGAGCAGATAAAAGCCCATTATATGAAAAGGCAGATCCCACCCTCTTTCTTTCTCTTTTTTTTTTTTTTTTTCCTCCTTGGTAAGAAAGAAAGAAGAGCCTTATTCTGTCTGCAGTTCCACTGATTTCAATGAGAGCCTTCATGGAATAAGGTGCTGCTTCACCTAAGAGAAGCAGAGGAAGCCTTTAGCTAACTTGCTTCTTCAGGTTACTCACCTTATCCTGTCATTTTCATGTCTAAATGTCCATCTTGGTGAAGAACATGTCAAGTCTTTCAGCTCATTATTTCCACTACATTTTAAAGAGCTGAAATAATTTGTATTTTTAGGCACAAGAAAACTGTCTTCCACTGTTTTTGACAATTGAAGAACATGGGCTGAGGGAAGCAGAGGAAAGCTCTATTTACTAAACACCACATGTAGATTACCACTGATAGTTTTTCTAAGGAAATTTATGACCTGTGTGGAGTAAATAAACTCCCTTTTTGGTAAAGAATCTGCAGCCAATCATTCATTCTTGCTTAGAGACATTACTGTTCGTGTTGCTTTTATGTGGAAGGCTACAGTAAAGATGTTATTTCTAAAATAGACAGTTGGCAACTAAAAAAGAAAAAAAAGCTATTTTTGACATTACTTATCATGAGATTCTTGCTAGATTAAGGCACATTCACTCTGGTTCAGGAAAGAAAGAAAAGATAATGATAGGACAATTATAATTCTTGTAACTAATATGTTATCTTCATGCATGCACTTGCATGCCCAGCTCCATTTACCGGCAAGTTATGGCATCTGAAATAAATACATCTGAAATAAACAGAGAGCTCTCAGTGTGTCCAGAATGTTTAGTAAGTCTGAAAGCTGTTTGCTCTGTATCTCAGAGTAAATGAGAATGGGACAGACACTTTGCTTCTCCTGGCTGCCCACCCTGTACACCCATAATTATGCTCCTTCCCTGTTGCCCTTCCTCTCTCTATTTTCTGCTCTTGGTCCAATAGAGACACAACCTTTTTTTAGGCAATTTTAGGCACTCGTGGCAATTAAGTGAGAAGAAGAAGTGGGAGGAAAGTATCTAATGTTTTCAGAAATATGAGTGTTTCACATGTACAAGTAACTCAGTGGTTTTCAGCTGTACCCCTCTTGATTTGCAATGGCGTGAAAGGGAAACTGGGCTGTTGTTAAGTCTGACTAATTTAATAGATGCACACAATGTGTTTGCTTATTTTCTTCTATCATATGCGAACTTATCAATACAAACTTTAGGAAATACTGTTCCACAAGAAAAATATTCCAAATGTGAAACGAGCAAGTGCCTTCCTGAGTGATGATCCCATGTCCTTAACTCACCCCACTGCACTTCAGCATGCCGGCCCTGTAATGTCACTGGGGCTTTGCCTCCTCTAGAAAAATGATCTGTTTCTGATGAGGGGTGTCGAAAATAGTTTTCCACCCTTAGATCCACTCAAGTTCTAGTAGAAATAGCTGCCTCACTGGTGTGGACAAGGTCAGGTAAGTTCATTGCTTACTGTAGCAAATCATGCCTGTCGAGGGCTCATGGGACAACCTGCCTGCATAGGATTTGCCTTGGAGTGCAGAGAAGAATTTGTTACAATAGGTGTTGAACTCACTGACTTTGTCTGCACTGGAAAAGAAGTTGTTTTCAACACTACTCCAAGATGTGGGTGGGAATTTTGACAGCAGTTGTCAAAAACACGTTGTTTCTCTGGGGTAGGTGCATTCCTACTAAAATATTGATGCTCCAGTTCAGTAAACCTGGGACAGGGCAAAGTCTGCAACGACAGCATGGCCTGAGACTTTCTGTGCTGGTGTACATGTGCAGGATGACAGATGATGAGCAGGATTTTTAATATATGGTCACTTATCATCTACATAAATACAGAATTCAAGGCCACAACCTAATTGTCAAAATGCTAATTCCAAGAATGGTTAGTGGAAGAAAATAGCCATGTTATAGGCAAGTGATCAATACTCTCACCATGTGAAGGTGCTGACATAGTAAATAATGCCAAATCTTGCAGCCCCTTCACACACTGTGTGCTCTTCTGACCTCATGTGAAGAAGCATAAGAAACTATTTTGCCAAACCAGACTGGATCAGGCATCTCTACTTCTCAGATGTTCATTAATAATTGACCAGGTCTGTGGAACCATCGTAAAAGAAGTGGATTGTACCAGAGGTTTTCTTCTTCTATGGTATTTATTTTGCAATTACAGAAAGAATAAGTTGGCGTATGAGGAAGGAAACTGAAGCAGAAGTTATTTTTCAAACGGATAAAAGAAGATGCTATTTTGTACGGAACAACTGTTAGTTGACCGTTGCAATGAACGCCATAAAATACTATTTTGGCCACAAATGGAGCAACATTTTTAGGAGGATTACTGTTTAATCTCTCTGTCTGTCTGACTGTCTATCTATCTGTGCATGATTTTAAAGAGACTGGAGGAAGCTAGCAGCTCACTCTCACGTATAATTGCATCTGTAAAACTTTAAAACTGTGCAAGATCTTACTCTGCTGTGCTGGATGCCATTAGCATTAGCAGATTACCACAGAAAAAGAATCTAAGGTAGACAGTGAATTTCATAAGGAGTCTTCCAAAAACCTTCCATCCCTCAAAAACTTTAATCCCCAACAAGATCCTGACTCTCACAAAACCCACTATAATATATGAACTGTTCAGTATGCTCACAGAGTTGATAACAGAGTATTTTTTGAAAATGATAAAACCCAGAGCTATATTAGATGGGAGAAAGTAATTTTTGAGGAATTTTGAAACCCTGGAGAAAATTCAGAGGGGTCAATCACTGCCCTTATACTCAAGGAATATATATTTTTTTTTAATTACCTCTCTTTTTTTGGCATTGGTACAGGTTTGTGTCGGACCACACGTCCCATGGCATTTCCACAATATTGCATGAGTACCATGACCATGCAGTCATATTTTGTCTTTCCTGGATGTTAGGTGAATATGAACCTTAAAAAATAAAATGGACACTCAAATATGTAGATACTTTACAAATACTTTTAAACAGAGGGATAAAGGACGTAGCAAGAATAGGGAAAGAAACTCTCCAGATTCAAGAGCTCTGTATTGGCACTCTGCAGCAGTTCCCAGTAAAAATGCTTTAGCTGATCCCAGCTGTAATATTGGCTCACTGGAAAGGGTGACTGGGTATGTCCTTTGGCTGATCTGAACACACTGCCTATAGTTTAAAATCAACATCCTGAGTTTTTCATAATTTAAAAAACGTATCTAATTCGTTAGTGTAAGCTTATTTTAAAATGGCTCTGTATTTTCCATCATGATACTAAGTTGAAACTGGCAGAATGGAAATTGGAGAGAAGTAGCAAAGAAATAAAAATACCTATCCTTCTCTGTTTCCCAGCTACAGGAACGATCAAAGCTGCCAGAGAAGGACCTTATACAAAAGGAAGACTGTCTGGGGAAGAGGTAAGAATATTCTCAGGAACTCTGCTGAAGGCAGTGCTTCTTATCCAAAAGAAAGATGGAAATATGTAATTGTACCCTTCCTTTAAAACTAGCTCTTGCTGCTTTCCTGTGTGTTACAGATCACACGTTATTTTACACTGGAAGCTTACTGCTAAAATCTAAAATGTAAGGGCCAAGTCCTGCTCTTAGATACACATGCACCACTCCAATGAGCTCAAAGAGAGCTGTGTTCATATGTTTAGCAATGGAATTTGGCCCTAAATATTTAAACATTTATTCAGAGGGGAAGAAAAAAAGCTTCTCTGATACATTTGTATCTCATATCTAATGTACACAGATTACCACCACTGGGCACCCACGCTGAGGCATAAAAAGTGTTGGGGAACCATAAACTCAGCATTCTACCTGCTCTGCATGGTCAAATAACATGAACATATTTCAGAACTTTAAGGAAATTAAACCTTTAGCAACCTGTGGCTGATGTTATTTATTCTGCAGTCCAGTAGTAATTTGATGCAAATTGCTGGCACTATTCCTACAATTCAAGAAAGTACTGTTTTGAATGGACTTATTCTGGAAACTTTCATTATATGAATATGCAATCCAGAAAGAACTAATATCCTCTGCTTGTATTTTTTTCTGTAGAGGAAAACTCAGTCTTCTGGCTAATTCTCACTTATCTTCCCAAGGCTTATGACTGGAGTCCACAATAACCTAACCATGTCATTTGGAAATGGTTAACCTGAGGATCCCACCTGTTCCCTGTGGCAAATGGCCCAGATGTGTTTTTGCTAAGGATACAAAGGATTCAGAAACCTGCACTAACCACGGTGACTGGGCTTCCACAGAAGCCTGCTCCTGATACTATATTTGCCAGAATACACCAGAGTAATCAGTATGTTTCTGGTTCAGTCAGGGCTAACTTTGGTTGTGCATTTTGTGCAGCACAGTGGTTTCAGTGAAACGCTTACAGTCAGGACAGCAAGAGTGATGGGCAGGTGTGATTACATGGGTCATGAATCTCTCTTGATGCTGTGCTTCATGAGCTCCTTGAGATCCATTTGGACAAAATTTAGCTAAAGCTGCTACCTGCTCCCCAGCTGGAGGAGTCTCTGGTTACGGTGTTGGCTCTTTCCCTTGCTTTGGAGAATTGGAGCTTTGCCTCTTTTTTTTACTGCTCTCATTTTTAGGTGACAAGGATATCCAGCATACTGCCAGAGTCCTCTTTCAAAGCTTCATGTTTCTTTTTGGGCACAGTCAGCTTTATAAGAAAGACTCTGCACCAAGACTTATTTTTCTGGTTTAAGAGCCTTTTTGGCTGGAGCTCTCTAACCATAGAGGTCACCCTTGAATATCTCTGGCTATAGAGGTGCAATGCAGGATGTTGCCAAAATGCTGTGATCCTTGTGGGAAGAACATAGGAAAAAGAGCATGTACAGACTCATTAATTAACTATCATGGCCCATTGGGCCTTCTACCCAGATCTTGTATCAGTACTAACAAGGTGAGTTAGGAGTGATCCATGACCAAGAAATTCTTCGCTGGTACAAATCATGATGTTGGTTTGCTCTGGTAGTTATCTTGGTTGATATCAAACCTCAAGTGTTACTTCAGATAATATATACAATTATTAGCATAAGCCTCCTTGATTGTCTGTGGAAACTCCCAACCTCATTTGTGGAACCCATGGTTTTGAAAGGGGTACAGCAAACAAATACTGTTTAAGCCACAGTCTCAGTTGGGGCAGCTGATTGGAGAGGCTGGAGGAGTTGGTGGCTGGGAAAAAGACCCCTCTAAAGTAGTTTTTCTTCAGGTGCATTGATTCTGATCAGTCAGGAACAAAACTCTGCTTTTGTCTTGCTTTATATTTAATTCATATGCTGCTTACTTAAGGGTGTGCCTACGGTGTTGGCTTCTGAGTGTTAATACATGTGCAAAATGGCTACTACAGATCGAAGGTCTTGGTCACAACTGGATTACACAACACAAAGTTCTATCCTCAAGATCATGGTGCTACCTAATTCTGTCTCTCCAGGTCTTTAATTTCCAGGCATTGGAATTGCCTTAAATCCATTCTGGCACAGAATGCATCATTATTTTCATATTGTGCTAGTCTACTCTCCTGCTTTCATCCATACAAGCCAGGAATAAATAAGAGTTGGCAACTTCATACTTGACTATTATAGTGCAGAGAACACTTTAATCAGCACCCTAATAAATAGCACGCCCAATTAATTGGGAAATTTGCCAGGAAACCAATTCCCTTTCCAGCACTTCAGTCGCTGTAAATGATGGATAAATAGCATTCTTGCTGTTGTCTGTGAGCATATTTGTTGCAATTAACAGGTATGATTTGGTGTTTGCTGGCATGTGTTTCCTCAGTAACTCTGTTCACTTTTGAGTTCCCTGTTCCTGTGCAGTTGCTAAAAATAAATAAAACAGAGATTTCCCTTTCACTATTTGCTTAAATCAAGGTAGTGCTTTTGTATTAAAAACAAAACAAAACAAAACAGAAAAGTAATCTATGTATTATATTCGTATATGGTTTTGACAATTACAGGTGGTATTTTAATCAGCAAGTTTTTGTTTTAATTAGTATAGCAAAGAGGACTTTGCCATACCATGGAATAATTTATAAGAAAGGGAGGGATCTCTGCTGCAGCTTTCTAACACTACTTTTTTTCACCAGAGGTTGCATGGTGGTTTGCTTTAAAGTGGTATTTCCTTGAGGGAGATCCACAGAAGTGCAATCTATTTTCATAAACTGGTATATGCTATGATTTACTGTAGGCATGTGACACTTTCTCCTATTCAGACACACTTTGCCAAAAAATTAAATAAAATTGAACACAGCAAACCCTTCTAATCCCTGCATTCCTCACAGATTGCTTTAATGGAGACTCAAGAAATTATTGGAAGTAAATGAATACAAAAAGGGAAAGGGTACTGGGGAAATCTCAACAAGGGATCTTAAAAACCAGGGTGGCTATGGATCAGCAAAGGGTAGAAACATTCATGTAATTAAAGGAGAACATAATTTGTGAGTTATCTGAAAAAAATTGTCTGGGTTGGCATTTACTTTGACTTGTTGGCTGGAGGAGAAGAAACCGCCCTGTACCACTGCATATGGTTCTTTATTAGTTGTGGCTTCTGCAGAGTCTCCATCTCCTCTTTGGAGCAAGGAGGATTTCTTTCATTACATAATCCGGATTACTTTTTTTTTAATAGATTGAATTTTTTTTCTCCTGTGTGTGCAAATTCTCCTTGCCCCAATGCTTCTATACTGAGGTTATTATGCTGAAGGAATGCAAGCGTCTAGAGTAACAATGGTTCATTTTCCTTTAATGACTTTGTCGACAAGATGGAGACATTTTTGTGGTGTGATGAATTCACTCGGTCTCCCGTTGTGTTTTCTCCACATGCTTTGGAAACTCTCTCTCTCTCCGAGAATTGTGGCCATCCACTCCAGCAAGAGCTTCATTACTTTATATTCATTGTATTTAAATGACACCCCAGTGGTACTGACCTCCTGGGATGATTGATGTAAATTATATGCTATGTAGGGGTAAAATAAAATCTTTTTCTGACTTTTTATGTTCTGCAGAGAAATAAAAAGTGAAAACAAATGACAGAGAAAATCAGGATTATGCAAAGTGAAACTTTGTAAGCATTATGGTTTGAGCAGACTCCAGCTTGTAAAAGTGCTGAGACAGTTTATAATGACCTTGTGATCTGAAAGGTGACCTGAAGAGGGGAAACAATTTTGTATGTGCCCTTTTTTGGTTCTGTACAATGCATAACAAAAACTTGATAGGGTTTTTTTTTCTCTCTGTGAAGTATTGTAAGAATTCAGACCCGAGCAGAGAGCAACCTCTGCATTTTTACCTGCTAGACAAAGGCACAGTACTAGAAAGGACACCTTACTCCTCTCTCCTCCTGTCTTCTAGAAGATTTTCTTGTATTGATTTCAGATTTCATACCCAGGAGGTATCTATCTTGTCCAATTATTCTGCCAGGAGTTATCACTTATAGAAGTTGCAACAGGGGGAATGTTCTTTCATCATCCCAGCTCATCACTGGGCAATAACTTTAATCCCTTCTAAACTGGTAACCTTTCACTGCAGGCAGATGGGTTCTGCACAGCAACACAGTTTGTCAGAAAATATTTCTGTCAGTGCTTTTTCAGGCACCTCACCAAGTAACACTGCCTCTTTCCAAGCTTCTGGAAGTTATGTAGTTCACACTGGACATGCTTAACCACATTATCCTAGTAATTCCCTTATAAAAATTACCATATGGAACTGGCATAGTCATTTCTCTATTTGTCTATGTTTTCATATTATTCTGTCCTACCAATTCTGATATATGTGAAGTTATGCATAGAAATGTCAGCAATATGCTGCCTTGCCTTCCTCAACTTAATGTAAAGTTTTGACAAATCATAGAATTTGGCTAAAAACTTGAGTTGCCTGGAGTTTTTCTGCAGTACCTTTCACAATCTGACAGAATGCTTTGATTCTGCTTTTGGCCGGGAAGCTCATCAGTAACCTGCTTTGGCTGGGGTTACCCAGATATTTTAAAATGTCTAACAGGAAGGAATAGCTCAGTCCATCCTCCTCGCAGCACTCAGAAGACTTTGCAGTGCAGGCAAGAATCAGCAGCATAAGGCCTCTCGTTCTCTGGGATAATATCTTGGTGTTTTGCCCTGTTGCTGTCAGTGCTCGGGCTGGTATCAGCTTTACTTCCATAATCGCAAGCAGCAGCAGAAGGGAGGGAGGCTGGCAGCACTCGGCAGCGAGCCACAGAATCACCTCGTCTTTCTGAAGCTGATGTGGGAGGTGGGAACAGAGAGGAAGCAACACAGAGGGGACTGGCAGAGTGTTTATATGAAGTTAGAAGGACGGGGAGTGAATGGTAGCCAAAAAAAAAAAAAAAAACAACCTAAGGGTAGCAGAAGGAAGCTAAGAGAGAAAGACAGAAAATAAGACGGCTTTGTAACAAACTGGAATTCAGATGGCCCCTAGAGCATTAAGATCATTGCAGTGGTTACCAGAACTTTCTTTTTCCTCTTTTTCTTGTCCTTCATTTCTCCCCCCTTCCAAAAAAAAAAAAAAAAAGAAGTAAAATGCCAAGATTTGCATAAAATTATGAAGTCTCTACTATGTCAGTTTCTTAGAATGAGTCCTAGGAGAAATTATATGAATCCTGTTCTGTGGGTAGGCAAGACTTTGAATTAAGATGGACTGAGAAGGGCAAAGCAAAAGATAGAGCATACCTTTGGAATTTATATACCCTGCAAACTTTCAATAAAGTAAGATTTTTGGTGGGGGAAAAAAGCACTAAGAGTTATTCCATTTACCTCTACTGGTCCCACTTATTAGTTCCACTTCGTACCATGGTACACATCCTCCTGTCTCCTAACAAACCTGCATGTGATGAGCAAAACAACCAAACTAAACTCACATAAACCTACAGGTAGGAGGTGTTAAAAGAAGAAAAGGTTGAAAGGAGAAAGGAAGGGTTAAAAGGTGAAAGAAAAGGTGGGTTAATGCTCCAGCTCACCTAGTCATGCCCTTCCCCATCAATGTGTTGAGCTGACAGGATAAAGGAAGAGGAAAGCCACCAGGAATCAGAAGAAAACATAAATATGTAACCACCCCAATGCATTTAATCATCCCAGCACAGAACAGAGTATTGCAGCTGGAGGGAACCTACAATGATCATCCTGTCCAACTGCCTGACCATGTCAGGGCTGACCAGAAGTTAAAGTGTATTGTTAAGGGTATTGTCCAAATGCCTCTTATACACTGACACGTGGAGCATCGACCTCCTCTCCAGAAGGCTGTTCCAGTGTTTGATCACCCTCTCAATAAAGAGATGCTTCCTAATGTCCAGTCTAAACCTTCCTGGCACAGCTTTGAACAATTAATGGCATGGTTGAAGTCGTACAACTTGGCATGCTGTAGTAAGGATCCAGTGGTATTTCCAAGGCTAAAGACAAACAGGGATCGCTGTGCTTCACACTGTGCTATTTTTGAACACCTGTACAGGGCTGTAGCTGTGGAGGTGAGGGCGGGCTGGCACCTGTGCTGAGGTCAGACACCTGTATAAGCCCACACCTTCCTCCTGAGGGGGATCCAGGTGTCTCTTCCCAAGATCACCTAGATTTTGGCACTCACAGCAGCCCTGGAGCTCTTCGTGCTGCCCTCCAGCACCACCCAACGCTGAGGGGGAAGGAAGGGGTGACCATTGGGCAGCACCTGCAACAACCATCCCTGGAGGTGTTCAAGGAAAGACTGGACATGGCACTTAGTACCATGGTCTAGCTGACAAGGTGGTGTTCGGTCATAGGTTGGACTAGATGATCCCGGATGCCTTTTCCAACCAAAGTGATTCTGTGACCCACAGAATTGTTAGGGGATACTGAGTTGGAAGGGACCCACAAGGATCGCTGAGTCCAGCTCTTAACTAAATAGCCCATACAGGGATTAACCCACAACCTTGGTGTGGGTTAGTACAGGGGTCACCTGCAGCAGGTGACATAGGAACACATCCAGGTGGGTTTGGAATGCCTCTGGAGAGGGAGACTCCACAACCTCCCCTGCTCCAGTGCTCTGCCAGCCTCGCTGTAAAGAAGTTCGTCCTCGCGTTGAGGAGAAACATCTTGTGGTTTTAGTTTATGGTCGCTGCTCCTCGTCCTGTCACTGGGCACCACCAAAAAGAGCCTGGCACCGTCCTCTCGTCACCCGCCTTTGAGATACTCATAGGCATTAATGACCCTGTCATTCTGTGAGGGGCGGGCTGAGGGGAGCGGCTGAGGAGAGAGATGGGCTGAGGGGCGCTGCGCTGAGGGGAGCCGCTGAGATGAGCGGCTGAGGGGAACGCCGGCAGCGGCGGCGGGAGCAGGCGGCGGCGGCGGCGGCCCCGCCTCGGCCCGGCTCCTCCCCGCGCCCTGGGAGGCGCCGCCGCCTCCATGTGCGGGGCGGCCGCTGTGGCGGAACCGGCTCCTCCCCGGCGCGGGCGGCGCCATTTTACCCCCCCTCCCTCCCTGCCTCAGCGGCCGTGGCGGCGGCGGGCGGGGGGAACAGCGCGAAGCTGCCGCCGCTGCTTTCCGTCCCCCTCGTTTTCTCGCCTCGGTCCAGGCGAGAAGGAAAGACCGAGGTTCAGTTCCTGCCCCTCGCTCTCCCCTCTCGGCTCTCCGCACACGGGGTGGGGGGGGGGACCGGGCACCACAAGCTGCTCCCACCCTCCTTCCATCCTTCCTACCCTGCACATCTCAGCCTCCTCCTCCTCCATCCATCCATCCTTCCCCGGGGGTCAGCCTTTGAGTGAGTCACCAGCGAGGGCACGCTGTTAGGCAGTGTGTTGCTATTAATTAACTTGGCGAGGCTGCTCGTTGTCGGGGCCTTCAGGAGCATTAACGGGGCGGTTCCTGCCCGCGGTACCTGCGGGGCGGGGTGGGGGGAGAGCTGGGGCGCGGGCTGTTCTGGTGGCCTTGGGTGGTGTTACATCGGACCCTGCCCTGCTCGGTTTGTCGTCATGCGACTAATCTGGAAGGTGTTTCTGGGACTTTTTTTTTTTTGTTTTTTAATATTCTTAACAGTATTTGACAGCGGCCAGGCTTTGGCCTGCAGTATGCTGCAGGTTATTAATTTCTTCGTGTCAGTCTGATGCTGTGAAGTGTTACTAGTTTGTAATTTTTCTCTATAGGAAGTGGATTTTATTTATTTTGCCCAAACAGATGTGGTGGTTTATTAATTGGAATTCTGTGTATTTGCTGTTCATTCTTACTGTGAAGTATTAGATGCATACATTGATGCCCTAAATTGATGTTATTCCTTATATTTCAGAATGTTCACTTAAGGTCTATAGCATTCCTTACACAAATTATTAGTCCTATCAGAAATTAATGGTAAATGCTAAAAACCTAGGAATAACAGTCCAGAAGCATATTTCCCTATGTTAGTGATTTTTCCACTCACTGTGTTTTTATACCTCCTGTGTACAGATCAACTGCTTCTAAGTTCCTAGAAATTACACAAATGGATGCTTTGCAGTTGATGAATGCAAAGCACAATATACATGCAAAACGTGTAATACTGTGTGTGTGTGAAGGGGAGGCAAGAACCAGGTGTTGTGGGCAGCCAAGTTTGCTGTATGGCATTAGTGCTAATGATTTATTGTGAGACACTTGATTTCCTACAAGTGAATCTGTTTCAAAGTTTGCAGCAGCGTTGGTGATACGCTTACATTTTCTTTTGAAGTCTTTGATGTAACTCCCACATCATTCTCTTTCTTGATACAGGCCTTGCTTTCCTTTTGGCTTCAGGCAGCAGTGCTTACTTGGCGGGATAGAGTGCACCCTCTCTCCCTCCCTCCCTTTTTGCATATCTTTCTTCACTGCTGGCCGGATCCAAGTGGAGTGGAAGGCAGTGTCACTCCCTCTGTTAACTTTGGTGGACTTTGCACAGGCCTGTATTTGCATGTCACTAATATGCAAATCATATTTTGTTTTATTTTGGTTCCTTTTTCTCCCGCGTACTGTTGCCGTGTAGGTGGAAATGTTGATGTTTAAAGTAGCATTTCCAACTCTCAACAGTCTTTCTGAAAGCCTGATCTCTGCTTGTGAAAGTTTGAAAAAGTTAGTTTTCAGTTAGAGAAAGAAATTCTTAGCTGTGATGTTCTGAAGAAAAGCTTGAGGCCTTGCCAAAATATGCTAAAAAGGCAGGAGGAAGAACTCCAAGTCGTGTCTCTGAGAAGTAAACAAGAAATCCTTCAGTGCATTAATGGCATTTTACTTGTGAGTTTAAAATACATGGATTTGGAGACATTACTTAAGGTTTAAAAAGATTCAGTAGCGTTTAGATTATTTGCTGAGCCTCTGAGTGTCATAACCAGCTGAATTACTCTCATGGGCTCAATTCTGAGTAGCACAGAATGGGGCTGGCTGAGATTTGATTAGTCAATTAGTAACTTGTCAGCGTAAGCAAGCTGTAATTTAGCAAGCTACAAGTTTTTTAAGAATTGCCTACATGTAATGTTGTAGAGCAACAGTGAGCATAGTTCACCTTGTTAGTGCTGTTCTGATGTGATGCCCTCGAGCAGTGAGACCAGCTAGACAGTGTCTTTCTAGGTCATCACTGCAAGGGTGTTCTGAGGCATGAGGCCAAACCCAGGCAGTGTAATTATACCATAGAAACTAATTGAGTTAATGCGCTTGTTGCAATTGTGAAATATCCAAATGTGTAGATACACAAGTGTGTAAAGAGAAGGAAACTAGTTCAGGCCTCTGTTCTCATGGAACCAGGCAGTGGTGACTCACTTATGAGCTTATCTGGAGCTGATCAAAAAAACTACCTGTCAAAGGTTCTGAAAATGGTATTGATTTGATCTGTAATCTGTATTTTAGATACTTGGCACTCATAATGCTGCAGGGAGTCGTTACTAATTTGAAGTAACCTTAGTAAGTGTTCTTTTGCAAGCTAACACTGGTGAAACTTCTATTTATAAATAATCTTTGGCTTTTCTCTAGCCCTGTATTTTGCATACGTTTGAAGTATTTCATTTGATGACAATCAGACTTTCAGAGTCAGCTGCAAAGTTTCTAGTTCACACAGCTCCTTAAACTGTCATAGGAGTAACAGTAATGGAAAAAGAGTCCAAGGGCTTGCATGGAAGAGGTGATTTCCAGTAGGCTTTTGCTGAAATGTTTTATTGAAAGCACACAATTTTCTTTGCTACTTAAACACATGGCTTTTAAAAGCACTTAACATTGAAGAGCTGCATTGATAATTTTTATGAC
This sequence comes from Lophotriccus pileatus, assembly GCA_035583135.1. Taxonomy (NCBI): domain Eukaryota; kingdom Metazoa; phylum Chordata; class Aves; order Passeriformes; family Tyrannidae; genus Lophotriccus; species Lophotriccus pileatus. The sequence continues at coordinate 110,224,634 of JAWWES010000115.1, forward strand.
TTACTTGAGAGATTCTGGCATGAATTAAGCCAGTACCTAAGTATACCTGGGAAAAATGAGTATTTTCAACTAAACAGGAATACATTTTAACAGAAGCTTATCGGACATCACTTGTGACTGAGATCTCTGGAAAGGGTTGGTGGGCCTGGATGTTGCAGACATACTTGTTAGACCTACTTTTTAAGGGCTAATTTTCATGCTTGCAACTTTTATTTTAAAGTCATGGCTATTTTTCTTGTAGTTTTCCTTGTGTTAGCTGTTGTGCAAATGAACAACAACAGAGGTAGACATTTTCTCCTCTAGAGAATTTCTATTTGTGATGGCTAGCACTGATTTCTGAAAGGAGAGGAGCAGTTCAACAGCAAGAGTTGAGAAATTTTATATAATCTCACTTAAGTGGTTAGATTTTATATAATCTCACATATTTGGCTGCTCATTTGTGGTGAGAAAGTTTGGATACATATATCAATGCCCTAACTTGATGATATTCCTGATATGCCAGGATATTCAATTAAAGTCAGGGTGGTACTAAATAGTAAGAATTTCAAATAGTGAACCAAACACAGAGTGATGTGAAAGGAGGAGGATCAATGTGAGCAGTGTAATAGATTGGGAAGATAATGCCATCTTGAAAGGAGATGAAGGCAGGTGAAGGTTTAGAGAGAGAAATTATACCGAGGAAAATATGGTTTAAAGCTGATAGTGACTTGTCTGTGCTTTACAGAAAATCTATCTGTGTCAGTAAAACCTTGAAATTTAAGTTAATTTAGATGGAACTAAGGGTAGATGGGAACCATTGTTGGCAAATGAGCAGTAAAGCATATTGGCAGAACTAATTTGACCTTTGCATATTAATATTTTATGTTTTACTTGTCAGAAAAAGCAAAATACTGAGCAAGTCAGTTTGGGACCTGTTCATCTTTGCACGCTGGAGTCAAGTGTGCAAGTCCCTGGTGACTGGAACGTGTTCTTTATCACCAGACCTGTGTTTGCTTCACTGGAAATTGTCATTGGTTCCCCCAGGAAGATCATGGTTGCTGAATTTCATCTCTATACAATTATTAAGTAATTAGTATGGAAAGTTGAGAGTACTAATGTATTGTGAAAAGACAACTGCTAGTTCAAATAAAGTTATGGTTGTAGGAGCCAGCTCCTGGAAGCTGTGGAAACTTTGCTGTTAGTTACAGGTTGTCTGGTCTTTACATTGTTTTGTTAAAGCATTTTTAGGAAAGGAAAGAAGGTCATTGTTGCTTAATTTGCAGTAACATTAACTGCCAGATGTGGCATGGAGCAAAAAGTGTGCATGCTCAAGTTCAGAGGGAGGTGGGTGTATACATTAGATTAATTTTCCCTGCTTTCTTCTTAGAAATAAATATATCACTTCTGGGGAAGGACAGAGCTCTGATTAGACTGGAGCTACAAATGCTGAGAGAAGTGTTTGTAAACATCTCCAGATGTGGAGGCAGAGCTCTCATGTAAGCTTATGCTGTGTGTTTCCCAGTCTCAAGTAAAACAGTCGCATCTGTATATTAGTATTCTTTCAGTAGTCTAGACCTTTCTGTGGTCTGTTTCAGAAGAAGCTTAAGTAACTGTCCTGTCTAACTCATGGGTGGACAAATAATAGCTTAAAATATGAGGACATGGAGAGCAATTTCAAGTAAAACACAGCAGTTTTTACAGACAGTGGAGTCAGAAGGTTATATTGTACTCTGAGGTTGATTAGTGACTTCTCTTTCCCTGCTAAGTCAGTGAGAGCATTGTGCTTGTTTACTGCTTTCATTTAAGGTCTTCAGTAAAATTAATGCACAAGTATATGTTATGAGATGTTATGAGATGAACATGAAGGACTATTTTATCTCCACAGGGATGTTAAACAATTTTAAAGTCATTAAGATGCATGTTATTCTTTGGACCAAAATCTATGCCTCCTTGTATTAGAAAATTTGTTTTTCCCTTTGTTATCAGCCGTGCGTGTTTCTTCTGTAACTTCTCCATGGGAAGGAATGACTGAGTTGCCTTTTAAATGGAAAGGAGGGAATGATGTTCAGTTGTGTTCCTTGTATTCGTGTGGGCTTTCCAAGCATGTTTTGTTCCAAGAAAGAGTGTCACGGTTAAAGATGAGATGCTTATTTGTCTGGGTGGTGAAAGCTGGGCTGGGCATTGACAGCTATAAGATGAATTTTTCTTTTTGGTATTCACTTTAAAATAAAACTGCCATAAGCAACTAGTCTATGAAGCAATAAATGGAAGCAGCAGCAGCAGATGTAATGTGTTATCCTTAGCATGACTAGTGCATGCATTTTGCTTTGTGATACTTTGTTAATTAATTAAAAATGAAAGAAAGCTGAGATTGCATCCCCAGCTTTGAACAATATTCTTGTGTGCAGACCTGGTGCAGATGTGTCATTGCCTGGCCACAGATTGTCCTAATCCTGGATTTGGTCTGACTGTTCCCTGAAAGTTTGGGCCTTTGCTTTATCTACTTGGCTTTTGAAGAGGTGGTGTGCAGGGAATATGGAAGTTATTCATCCTATTGCCTGTAAGCAAAGCCATTTCTTAATTGTTGCACAAAAAAGCTGATTTTCTTGTGGTTTTTTTTTTTTTTTTTTTTTTTAACCTGGGCAGGCTTGAGGGTGATAAACTAGTTTCATTATATACTTGGAATCATTAATTTGTTGTAAAATTTAGACCATACATGCCCTGTGCATATCTGCGACCCTTTAGAGTGTTTCTAGTTCCAGCCTGCTTGAACAGCTCAGGAGAACTTAAGGACTGGCTGTTTTCATTTTCACCTTTCCCATATTACTGGGAGAGTGGGTGATTAGCAAAACAATATATGTACTCATGCATTTGGTAATGGGTTATTGGTGGTTTTTTTAACCTTGTCTTATTTTTTAATAATTTTGAGTACACACTCAGAAAGCTGATCTTGCACATGTTCAGCAGGGGTTGTGGCTGTGTTTTTGTTTTTTAAAAGAAATGCACTAAAAAGAAAATCTGTATTTCCTGTATTTAATTAAGTTGTTACATCTCCAGTTACAGAAGACTGTTATCTTACGTTCTTGTCAGCTGTTGAGGCCATGCATCTAGTGAAATACTCAGTGGCAGCAAACTAGTTAATCTAATTACTCTCAAGTAAAGGGTGTGAAAACAAAAGCATTCATTTTAATTTTTTGTTAATTCATAGTCATCTTAGCCTTTATTTCCTTCCTGTTTTGTTTGGGTTTATATAAATGAAAATTTGTCAGTCTTTGAATTTTTGCATGGTTTCAGTTTGTATGCAAAATGTGTTTATGAAAGGCAAGAGAAGAGGACTGATGTGATAACCACATTAGATGTATGCTTATGAATTAAGTCATTGTGATGGTAACTTCTGCTCTGTGTTATTCACTGCAAAAAGTTACGCAGGGACACTGCTGGGTTTTTTGGTAATTCTGTACCTTTCTTGGCCTATAACAGAGACACCAGATGCAGTCTGTGCAAATCCACTTTTGTTTTAAACAGACCCAGTTTAGACTGAGGTGTTTTCTTTTGGTGAAGTGAAAGCTGTATTACTATTAGTGTTTGGTCTTCCTGTGTGAGTTTACGTCAGCTGTCAAACAATGTGTTAGAGGACTGTTCTCTAGTGATTGTTTGGATGCACCTTTCTCTTGGATCTTTATGTGACATTTTGGCAATGGTGGTTGGTGAAAGTGTTTGAGCGATGTTTCAAGAGACTTGCTGACCGCGTGTATGTTGCTAAGCCTGGAGAAGAGAAGGCTCTGGGGTGACCTCACAGCACCTTCCAGTACCTAAAAAGACTCTGAGAGAGCTGGGGAGGGACTTTGGACAAGGCTGTATAATGATGGGATAAGAGGCAATGGCTTTAAACTTATAGAGAGTAGGATTATGTAGATTGGGAAGAAATTCTTTACTGTGAGGATGGTGAGATGCTGGCATAGGTTGCCCAGAGAAGCTGTGGCTACACAATCCCTGGAAGTGTTCAAGGCCAGGCTGGGCGGAGCTTGGAGCAACTTTGGAGAAGTAAGGTCCATAGCAGGGGGGTTAGAACGAAGTGATCTTTAAGACCTCTTCCAACCCAAACTTCTGTTATCTGATTCTTTCTCTCTCTGTCTCTCGCTCGCTTTATGTATATCCCAAATAATATGAGACAGCTTGCAGATTTTGTGATTTACTGTTATTGGCTAAATGTGTAGCCTGTATATTGAATTCACATTTTAGGAGCAGTGGAATTTCAATTTTTATATGTCTCTCAGCTTGCTCTTGAATAAGTAAGTGGGTTATACAGATATCTTTTTGATTTTAGAAGTCACTGTGATTTAGTACTGTGACTTAAAATTCGATTCCCTCCACTGAGAACTCTTTTGTTCTGCTGATTCATATGGAACGAATACTGTTTTCTGTTGTGACTCTTCAGTGTGAAAATCATTGAGATTGCAGGAGATGCTTTAAAATATATTAATTATTATATACACATTTTAATATGCATTTTTAACTATACATTTGATTGCAATATTTTACTTATGGGAAAAGAAGTTATAAGAGCTGAACCTCTTGGGATACAAACTCATAATTACCAGTCCAGATAGTGTTAATCAGAAGTTATCTTCTTTCTAGAGTTCATGATTAAAATACAGCACACTGAAATAATCTGTGACCTAATCTGAACATCTGAATTCATTTTGTAGAATATGGCAAACAGCTGCATTTCAGTTTGGAGTTAAAACAAATACAGTATATCGACCCATTGAAGATTACTGTAGGCTTTTCAGTTCCATGATAGCTGTACTTATGGAAGAAAATTGATTTGAGGGTGCTTCTGCTTTTGAATGATTTTTTTTTTTTTTTTTTTTTTTAATGTCCGGAAGAAAGGAAATAGAACATACGGAGGATGAGACTTTGATGTGTAAAGAAGTTAATTATCTAAACCATCAAACAAAACGTGGGCTGTGGAAGTAATTATTGTAAAGGGTCTGATGAAGCCTGACAAGCTGTTGGTTTTTTGTGTCAAGAAAATGCTGTACACCTGCTTGATTTGAAAGTTAAATCGTTTGGTTGCAATAGGAAGATCAAGTTTTTAGTGAAGGAGTAGCCAATAAGCTTTCAGCCTTCAAGCCTGCTGATACTTACACGCATCTACAGCCCTACAAGTGTTTTTTAATTAAACTCTTCTTGTCCACTTGGAGGGCAGGAAGCTAGGAAAGGATTTAGCCCAAAACAGGACTTGCATGAATCACAAATCTCACACTATGAGGAGGCAACTGTGGAATTGTATTGTGGTTCTTGGAAATTTTGGGAGAATGCTTCATAAGTTAGCAGAAAAGAACCTCCTGGATAAAGCAAAATGTCTGTCATGTCTGTCAAAGGAAATAGCCATATATATGGTATTAAATCAAATTAGTTTTAAAAACCCCTGTACTTAAAACCCCCTTAAGTCTTTGTATGCTACTCAGGTTTTAAACATTATTTTTGTTTGTTTTTAAAAGTTACTAATTTGACTGTTTAGGTTCTATGACTCTGGTAATTGCTGATTATGGCAACACTGAAGCCTAGTGTATAACTACTCATGTGATTAAAATCAGACTTTAGTGGGAGCAAACTTGTGATTAAACTTACACATGTGCATAAGTGCTTGCAGGATGGAGACCTAAATTAGAATCTGCTTGAAGATGAACAGAAGTCTGTGAAAATCTACTTGAAAGCATTAATAAAAATAAGTAAACTTATGACACCAAGTTGGGTGGGAGTAGGGAGGCTGTACAGAGGGATCTGGACAGGCTGGATCAGTCAACCAAGGCCAGTTGTGTGATGTTCAACAAGGCCAAGTCCTGCATTTAAGTCCCAATGACCTTGTGCAGTGCTGGGATCAGACTGCTTGGAAATGAACATGAGCCAGTGAGTGCCCAGGTGGTCGAGAAGGCCAATGGACCTGGGCTGTGTCAGCAACAGTGTGGCAGCAGGACCAGGGCAGTGCCTGACCCCTGTGCTGGGCACTGGTGAGGCCTCACCTCGAATCCTGGATTTAGTTTTGGGCCCCTCATGACAAGAAAGACTTTGAGGTGCTGGAGCGAGTCCAGAGAAGGGCAACAGAGCTGGGGAAGGGTCTGGAGCACAAACCCAATGAGGAGCAGCTGGTGGGGCTCAGCCTGGAGGAAAGGAGTCTTGGGGGACCTTCTTGCTCTCTACAAGTCCCTGACAGGAAGGTGTGGTGAGGTGGGGTAAGGCTCTTTTCTCAGGTAACAAGTGACAAGTCAAGAGGAAACAGCCTCTGTGCCAGGGGAGGCTTAGGTGGGACATTAGGGTAAGTTTCCTCATGGAAAGGGTGGTCAGGCATCGGGACAGGATGCCCAGGGAAGTGGCTGAGTCACTATCCCTCGAGGGATTTAAAAGACATGGGACACAGTTTACTGGTGGACTCTGCAGTGCTGGGTTAATGGTTGGAATCAATGATTTTAAAGGTATTTTCCAACTTATTTCTATGATTCCATCTAAAGCACGAATGGTTTTATTTTTCGTCATTTGTCTACCTGCTGTTGTGTCATTAGCCTTTCAAAGCACATGTTACTTTTTGAAGGTGTCTTATGTCTTGTATTTAGACTAGTGTAAGTGTTCTTCAACCAAAGCAGAATATTTGGGATTGATTGCAATGCTTTTAATGGCATTTAATATAAATCTGGTCCTGTACCTTAAGATTGCTTTTTAGAAAAGTAATCTATCTTAACCTTTGAACTTTAAAGTGGAGAAAGGTAGGATCTGTTACAGCACAGCAAACAACATCAAAATATATCTTTTATTGTCATTGCTACAGCTACAACTAATAGTACAAGAAATTAGCAGTACAACTCAACTGTTACTAGTGTGCAACAAGGTAGAAGAGAAAGAAATGTAGTGGAAATATATCAGGAGACTTACATAGTATGCAGTTTTTTGTTAAAACATTAAGGGAAAAATGAAACTCCCTTTTACATATTTATGAAGTTTTCCATAATTCAGTTTTGCTTAGTCAGTGTTTTAGTAAATTAAGTATTTTTTAAAAATGAAATAGTTCAAAGGCGTTTGACTATTTAAGAGGAAAATGTAGATGCACTAATTACTTCATAGAATAAGAGTAAAATTTTGGTTTGGAGTTTTTGAATGAGAAATTGATGTAGAAAAGCTGCAAACTATTTTGAATAAATATAGTCCCTTCAGTCCTATAAGTATCGTGGTGTTCAAGTCTTACCCTTTTTTAATGCATTTCTGTTTTAAAGATTTAAGTAGTGTGTGTACATAAAGCTGGTGTTTTAGAAAGGAAGGTTGTGATGTCTGTGCTCATCAAGTTTTATCTTTTTCTGAGAATCTCTTTTGCTCCTGTTAGTTCAGTGGAGATGGTGTGGATGTGATTCACTAATGGTGAGGATACTGCAGGAATGTAAGAGGGTGGTTCAGGTAGCAAGATACTGGTGTGTGTGAGTACCATCTATTCCAGAATAGGTGTTTCTATCTTAATGCTTCTCCACTGGTGCTCCTAGAATACCTGTAAAGGGTATTTCAGAAAAAGTGCACGTTTCCAACACTTTGCTTACAGTAAACATCAACTCTTACATTTTCTGCAGTGTCTCACATGGGATTCCTTTTGCATGCAGAACCTTTGCCTGCAATTCTACCCCTAATAGCTTTTATTCCCTTCTGAATATGTAGTGTGAAACCTACATGTGCTTTCTTGGAAATTAAATACAAGTATTAAGTGCTGTTATTTCTTTGCTTACTCAGATGAGCAGCACTGTGGCCAGCCCGATGTCAACAGTTGTCTCTTCAAGCAGTGGAAGAAAATCGACCAGCTTTACCCCTGAATTGCAGAGTATGATGTGAGTAACCAGTCAGAATATCTGGTAACATCTACCTTGTGTATTCATCTTTCAGATGGTTTCTCAGAATGTGTAAGTAAGGGTGATGGGGGGGGGAAAGAACAGGTATTAGTGATGGAGCTGTTAGTATTTTACTTCTGATTTGTAAAGCATTCAGAGGTGACTTGGATAGATAAAAACCACACCCTCTCCTGAAAGGAGAGAAAATGCTGCTGAGTAAAGAAATGCATTTTTAATGTGTACTATAGAAGTCTTTAAAGACCTGTATTTCTCAGTCCTTCATCAAGGAAAGCTAAGCTTCCTGTTGTCATATATACTGCTGTAAAGAAATATTTTATATTAACATCTTTCAGTGCTAATAGAGAGAGGTAGACTGCTGAGATCATAATATTGCTGATGGAATTATGTAATGGAATACTTGGGTTTTAGCAGACAGGAAGTAAAATTGTTAAAAAAAATAGGTTATTCTTCTAAATGAACAGTGGATTCTTAGAAACCCGGTTCCAAGCTGTGGCATTATGTGACTTTTTTAGTTTATAACTTCTAAAGCCTTGCATGCTGTTTACAGGTGGCTTTTGTCAGTCTTAAAGATACCTGCATAATTAGAAGGATTCCTTAGAAGAAGTCTTTATCTTGACTGGTAACCTGCTACACTGGGCTGGCTGCAAATCTTCATTTTGTAGAAAAGCAACAAGTTGATCAGGCAGTTTGATCTGCCATTGCACAGCATTTCCCCCCTTTCTATGTGTATCCAAGACACTAAACTATGGGGATGACAAGTAATGATCTTGTTCCCATGTAGCTTCATGCTCTGATTTATCAAACACTTTAAAGACTATTTCAACTTAAAACTGAGAGACATCTAACCAGCAAGGCTGCAGAGGCTCATGTCTAAAGTGCTCATTTAAAAAATGCATGGTTGGGAATGTTAGTTATGGAGCAGGGGGAGAGGATGCACATTTGGCAGTTGCTGAGGTCAGAGGCACATAAAAGGGAGCTTTGCTTTATGAAATCTTGCAAAAGTGTCTTACAGGACTTTCACTTTGTTCATTTGTCAGAGTTGAAAATGAAATGGAGAAAGCTAATCCCAGAGTACTGACACATAAATCCATAGTTTCAAAGGATAGTGGTAATCATTGGCTCTTTTCACTAAAGTCTTGGCTCTGAAATAGTGTCCAGGATGTAGTTTGAGATAGGATGACGTAAAGAGGATGGACTTAACCGTGACTTTTAGATACTGATCTTTACTTGGAGTGATCTTTACTTTTCAGAAATCTTGCCAGTATTGGAAAGCTGCTTTTACTGTGTTGCTGCTTCTTATTTTTTGAATTATTTTTAATCAGCCATGTATAAGTCAAAATAGTTACAACATCCACCTTCTAACCCATAGGTCTATAACTATGTTTTAATGACAGGGACAACTTATTTATTAAAATTAAGGATGTTTCCTGCATGTTACCATGATACCACCCTTTTGATCATTTTACTTTAGGTCGTGAATTATTGAATCATCTATTAATTTACTTGCATGTGGCTTTTAATATATTACCTTGTGGGAGTTATTGTTTTTGAGTAGTCTTATCTGAAAGTTCTACTCTCGTCCTTCCTGTTTCCATTAATTTAGAGCTAAAGATTAGGAGAGGAAGAATGTCAAAGCTTTATTTTTATTTATAAGTATATAAATATTTTTGTGCCAGTTGCCTCCTGTACCCACAAAGAGGTTAAAGTCTTTCAGAACTGCACAGATAATAATTTACCTACATAATGACTGCATTTGGCTTTGTAATGTAGTAGAAATATGTAATATCTTAGTATTGCTGCATCATATTAGAAATGCTCTTTGCTTTTCCTTCTTTTTTACTTGTGAAGGAATTCATTTAGGACCGGAAAGGTGTCTTAGGTCACTTCAGGCTACATTAGGCTACTTTTTTTTTTTTTTTTTTTCAGTTATGGGCATGACAGTGTTAAATAAGAAAAATGGTAGATCTCCAGGTCATATTCCAAGTCCCCCACCTGCCTTGCACTGCCACTCAGCCTGTTCCTACTAGTTCCTTCTGGTTTCTTGTTGCTACTTTTAGGGGATGCAGGATTTTAGGCAGGTTAAATGGTGGTGAGAACAACTCTGCCTTGCTTTTAGTCACATGTTGCAGATTCACCTTCACTGTTATGTAGCAATTTCTGATCTGAATTGCCATGCGGGCAGTAGATACATAAGGAGTTACTCGCCTCTGTGAAATTCCATCAAGAGTTCCCTTTTCAACAATGGAAGATGTAATTTGTTTTCAGTTAAATGACCTTAAGATACTGGGAAACATTCCACTGGAGTATTTTTCAGTTTAACGTAAATGGGATACTGATTTTTTTTTTTCCTGTGTTGAATCATCTGAAGTAGATAAGTATGTTGTTACAAACCCAGTGTATTCTGTTGTATTGAGTTCTCTTCAGGTACAACAATGTCAGTGGTCTCCTTCAAGAGAATTCTGTTTGATTATTGTTCACGTCTATTAAAGTGATCTACGCTGAAAAATACAAGTATTGTTCTTGGTGGAGAAAATAAGTGTAACTGTGCTTAAAGGACAAAACAGCAGCCCTGGAGTTCAGAGTCACAGCCTGTGCATCAATTTGGATCAGTGTCTGGGGAGCCTGGATTTTACTGAATTGTGAACTTCCTGATAAAGTATTTTGAAACTGCCTTCCCCGCCAGTGTACACATGATTCTGTCAGAATGTAGAAGTTATTGTTGGCCATAGAAATGGAAGGAATAGACATTTTCCTTTTGCTTCAGAACTTGGTACAGTTATCCTTTGAAAGCTGTGCAAACAGATCTGCTGTGCTTTAGAGTAACAGTTTTCACAGCTTCATTAAACCAGTAGGAACTGAAGAAATTCCTTGACTCTGATGAGTGCATTGAAAGTTACGTTTTTATTGTTTGCTGGAGGAAAAAGAAGAGATTTTTGAAAATGATAAAGTGCCAGGGATGAACAGTGTAGAGAAAAAAGACAACTGTTTCCTTTGGCCTGGGCCATAAAATGAAGTTGTGCCTTTGAAAGAACTTCCTATGCTCTGACAGAAGCTGACATTTTTTATAAACTACATGATTTAGGAAGTTGCAAATTCTCCCATTTAGGCAATTTATAACAAATCCATGCTGACATCTTAAGATCCTGGGAGATAGCAAAGACTGGAGCATTACAGTGCAAAAAAAGGTAACAACTACTTAAAGAAAAGAAAATAGAGGCTGTGTCTGCCTGGTTTGTTATTGTGAAGTTGAGGAGGGTCACCTATTTCCTGTTGATTGTCATCCCTATGGATTGATATGAAGAGCAACTTCAACTTGTCCCGCTTTTCTCAACAAAAACATTTGCGCAGCAAGAGAATGAACTTGGGAGAAATGAGACCTGTAAAGACATTAAGTGCTTATCCAGAATGGCATGTGGTAGGTTGTGCCGATGTTAAAAATGGGCTGTTGGATTTCAGGGACTTGAAAGGCAGAGGAAACACAGAAACAGTATTTTTGAAGAAGAATATAGAATCTGGTTATAATCCTTTAGTGAGATCTGTAAATCTGTGGATAAAAATCTCATGGTCTAAAGGTCAGATCTTTGATCAGTTTATAATTTACAGCACTAAAGTGCTGTAAATGCTGAGGGTTTGATTCCCTGGAATGCTTACATTTATATGTAATATTAAGGTTGTGGTTGATCCTTTTTAAGGTAAGGAGGTTATTCATGTGTTACATCTGTTAAATATACCACACCTGGTTTTGAACCACAGCATTATTAGGGGACGAGCTGAATCCTGTTGCAGAACTGTGTTTTTAGGATAAACCCGGAAATGTTTTTATGATAAGCTCAGAAATATTTTTCTGATATATTTAAGAAGGCAGGAAATGTATAGGAGTCTTGAAATCATAAAATACTGCAGAAAAGCTCTCTTAAATTGTGTACAAGTTTTTCATTGTATACATAAATATTTTACTAATAAAATGGTTCTGGTTTTCCATAAAGAATATTTAAAATATATACTTGGATTTGAAGAAATGTTTGTGTTTGTCAAGAAAACAAGTCTTTGATGTCTAAATAGTACGGTGCAGTTGGTGATGGTGCTTAATATGCTGCTTACGTTAAGAAGAATACTACTTAGTCAGATTGTCACAGATCACCCAAACACATCAGTTTACAGTGCACTACCTTTTGCATGGTTATATTTGGCTTTTAACTGTTTAGACCTTGGAATTACCTGATATTTATCTCATACTAATTTGAAACAGCAAAGTGCTGTATAGATCTTGCTTTGACTTCCCCATCCTTTATTTGTATTTGGATGTTTTATTATGCTACCACAGAATGTACAGCAGTAGGTTTTAATTATTAAAAAAAAGAAAAGCTTTCAGCACTTTAGTGCATTTTGCTGAGGTTTATTTTATAACTTTGTTTGGCTGATCTACAGCCTGTTTCCAAACTCACTGCTAACATGAGGTGAGTTGTGCTTAAATTACAGTTCTGCCCAGTAGATTCACGACCATGATGATTTCACAGTAGCCATTAAAATTTATGATTTGGTAGAGATCATCTATTCTGTAATAGAAGCACAACTTACAGAGTGAATTTCTGGAAACCCTGACAGTCTAAAGACTTGTGTTGAACAATTTGCCTATATAAAGGGAGGTTTTTCCCCTCTCAGTAAAATGTCTTGATTTCTCAAAACTATTGTAACTATTTACAACAATACTAATTACCATGATCTGAAGGTAATTGACAAATTTTTTTTATTGATTCATTGTGTTTGTTTTTTCCCCTGAACACTCATATACAGAAGGAACAGAGGCTGTACTCAAGATTAGTTTAAGTTATCAAGGGAATACTTTTAAAAGTCACTTAAGATTTTCTGATGGCAAATATATTTAAAACTAAGATGAATCCAGCTCTTCAGTTTCCTACAGCCTACACTTGATCCTGCAGGTGAGCCAAGAATTTTATGACAGCTGAACATTTGTAGGATTGGGCTCCAGACTGATAAACTTTTGAATTCTATTGTATAAAGTACTAGCTGGTTAAACTTGCATATCAAAGAGTGTGTTTTTTGTGTACTGCATGTTTTGTGCCTCAGTGTCGTTGGTTGTAGGCTGTATTACCACAACAGTGCAACCTGGCTGAAAATGCTGTTAGCTTTAATTCAGAGCAAAATGAAAATTCTGGGAGATCCTGTTTATTTTGGCTGAAACTGACAGCATGAAGCCCATTAGTGTGGATGCAGGAATGGGACACACAAAGCCTGCCTGAAGTTACTGGAGTTCATTTAATGTGCAGGGAAGTAGCTATGGAGGATGCAGTTGTTGGAAGAAACCCTTAAATACCTGCTCAAACTGGATTCTTTTCTGATGTAAAAATTCTGTAAAAATCCATAGTTCAGGTAAATGGGTGACCATATTTATCCTTCAGGCTTGTGGCAACACGAATCATCATCTTGATAATACATTACTTAAACTGAATCAAGGGCAAAAATATATTCAACCACAATGCCCAGATTGTCTGGTAACACTGGGAATTATGTGCATTAAAAGCTGCCTTTTTTCTTCTTTTTTAATATGTCACTTGAATATATATAATATAAATTGAACTCAGATTCCCAATTATTTTGGTTTCATACCAAAAATCAAAATTTGATGTTACAAGGTTATAAAGATAAATTTTAATGATGGAAGTAGTGGAAAAAACAATGGTTTAATTGGATTTTTGTAAGGCTTTCTGGTTATCTAGTGGTTAGTATTAAAATAATAGTATACTTTGATAAAATACCAAATTTAATATTGCTGCTAATTGATTGTGTCTTTCCAGAGAGTGAAATTATGTTTGGGCGTTTACTCAACTTTCTCCAGCTTATAGTTTATACCTGTCTCTGATATGCTTCAGTGTTGTGTTAGTGTGCAGTAGAGATCTTTAAAAAATAAAAATCTTCATATTCCCTTTTTGTTTATGAATATATCCTTTATAATATTTTTTCCTTTTTTAACATCTAGCAAATTATGGGAGAGACTTGATAAGGACTGGGCCGGTTCTTTTTAACCTTTATTTCTTTAAGAGTCTTTGGACCTATCTGCCTGATTCTTGGGATATTTGCCATGATCCCTGCTACTAAGCATTTGAATGGTTCCTCAATATTGTCAATAATATTTTCCAGTTCAGAACAGGTAGTAAAGAATGATTCTAGACCCCTAGTCGCTCATGGAGTACCTAGTTTGAGCATAATTTATTTCAGACTTACATTGTGTATAGGAAATAAAATTCCGTGCAATGGGATCTATATAATGTACTCAGTGCTACTCTTTATTGTGTGTTGCAACCTTGTACCTTGTCAATCAAATAAATTATTTTATGGCTTCTTCTAATTATTTAAGATTTCTCTTCCATTCTGAGATGACGACTACCTAAGGAATAGCACTCTAAATTTTTGGATGTGAAGTGAAATTATCAGAAATATGATCTCTGAACTGATCCTTTCTCTCCCTGATGTATTTGGATAACTCCTGCTGACTTGAGCTGAATTACAGTTTTTCAGCACTGAATGCCCTGGAACATCTTGTTAATATATTTTTTTTTTTCCCCCTAGCATTCGATGCTAAATTTATCTTCAAATACAGAAACGTAAATTCTGTTTGATAATAACTGTGCTTATGTGCTAAAAGTGTTTTCTTATCAGTGTGAAAATTCAGGGAACTTGTCCCTTACTGCTGAAGAGATGCCTACTATGTGTAACAGTAAAGAAATGCTGTGATTCCTGCAGGTGTGCTGTGCCAGACTGGCTTGTGTTTGTGTGTCAGTCTAGTTTTGAATATCAGAATAAGTATCACCCAAATACTTCAAGTCACTCAGATTACATGCTAACTAAAAGAAAATACCCAGTATGCATTTGGGGTGTTTGCAGGACATAATTTACTGTTGAATATTTTACCTGAAGTGTTTTATTATATGACTTAAGATATTTTTTAAAATATATTCTCTGATTTCCAGATCTTGTCCAAAGTCTTTCTTGCTAGCTGTTACAGTCAGTGGCTATTTGGTTTTTGATAAGCATCTATCTTTGTTATCTGAGTCTTCAAAACAGGAATTTTCTTATTTCTCTTTGTGACAGTGGATTTTGTTGCTAAGTCCAGTTTGCAGTTGTTAAACCATGCCCATGATTATTTTGTGGGTTTACTGTTTTATATTTGTTATACTCAAGTGTGTCAGTTTGACTCTGCCGTGTGAGGTAGACATAAGCATAAATGCGAGAGCTGCCATTCCCCTCATGCCAGGTTCCTCATGAGGTTTCCCCTCATGCCAGCTTCAGTTCTTCCCCAGGAAAACGGGTTTTAGAGTGTTGGCTTTCATATGTCTTAAGTTTCATGGAATGCTGGGCACATGCAGGCCCTGATTCTACTTGAAACAAGTAAATGATTATAGTGACTAAGAAGTTATGCTGAGTAGACAGTCTAGATGATTGTTTTTAATAAAATGGTCCAGAATTCGTTTAGCATGCAACACAATGAGCCTGAATATTATTAATAATATAATATTATATTAATAATAATTTATCTTACTGTATGATGAGATATGGTAGTACTCCCACAACCCTGTTATGACTGTTACCTTATAGCTTCTTTTGGCTGTATGCTTATCCCTCTCTGCTTTGAAGTTGATCAGTAAAATCATCTGACTTTGGATGGTTCGTTTGGAATGATGGTGGAAGAAAACATCAGTAATGACCTGGCTGAGGGAGTGCTTTGGTTAACCAGACTGTAATTTGGGACTGTCAAGAATTTCTCTATTCTGTCCCATACTTGTTTACCATATTTGAACCCAGAATTGTGCTGAGATTGCACTGTTCAAAAATAACCAGCCTGCTGAGCTGAAATCCCTCTCTGCAAACATGCCCAGGGCACTTTTCACCTCCTTTTAGTAGTGAAATGACGGTGTGGCCGTGGCAGGAGACGTGGTACATGGTTATCAGATCATGTGTGGCTCTTCCTGTCCACCTCAGTAAATACATCAGGTGAGAGGGGTATGAGAGAGAAAACGAGGAGCGGACCTAAGTTTTCCTTTTATAGGTAGGATGGAATACAGGATGGACATTGGTTAGAGAGAAAAGTTACTACAGCTTTTCCTGATGCGGCTTGTGGTATTTTCAAGCATTTAAAGGCAGAGCCTCCTCTGTGCACAGCTCAACAGGATTTTGCTGAGGAATCCTGAGAGGGTTTGCACAACTGGTGAAGGTGTAAGAGCTGAAAACGGAGTGAGTTTCAAAGAAGCTATTTGGACATTCATTTTCCAGGCTTCCATGTTTCTGTACTGCATTTTAAAGTGTGGTTATTTTAGACCTCCCTTCTGTAACACCACAGTTTCATTTTACCTTTGAGTAGCAGAGTTCACTTGAAAGACAGTCTGAACTTGACCTTATTAGTGTCAAACAGTCTGAAATACATTCATTTTATCTCTTTCTTCTCTTTCTTTGTTTTTGTTACTGAGTATCCTGTCCCTACTTATGCAGGGGCAGGAGGTGATGGAGGATCCTAATTAATGTATGGAGTAGTACCCACACATACAGCAAAGAAATTGTTGAGTGTCTGTATGGACTTACGAAGGAACATTCCTGTAACTAATTTCAAAATTACATTCTTACTGAAAGCCTGCAAAAGAAACACAAGAAGGATGTTTTTATGAGGGAAGACTGGAGAGATTAATCTGGGTAACAGTTTCTTCTATAAACAAAATTAACTGAAGTCAAGCATTAGTCTGGGTTTATGTGTATCTTGTGTTTCTGCTCAACTAGTACTTTATTTTTCTCTTGTCAGTTCAAAGTTAAAGTAGGTTTTGCAGTTCATTTGTGAAATCAGATTTGCTAAGTATGAGAACGGTTCCTCTAAGGTTACTATGTGCTCAGTTCTACTGAGTGCTGAGTTGCACGCAGCTTCTCAAGCAGATCCTGTGTTTGAAATTTTGTTTTGAAGTGAAATATTTTACGGTATATGGTTCCAGGATTCCGAGCTTAGATTCCTGAAACTGTCTGGTTTTAGGTTTTGACAGGTTGCTTTAAAGTGTCATCTAGTACCTAAGTAAGAGATTACAAAATTTGGAAACGATCTGTCCTACTTGAGTGAAGATGTACATATATTGTAACCAGATACTGTTTAAGTCATAAATTAATATGTTAATTAAATTCAGCATTTTCTACTTTTTTTTTATTTCCCCAGTGTAATAAATTGTAATACATTATTTCTAGCAGACTGAACCTGAAAAGCCAGTTTAACTGCAGCTATGACCATAACTGGCAGATGTCTGCTCTTAACTGCTGAAGTCTTTAAATTGCAGCTGCTTGCATCACACATTTAATTCGACACTACAGGTTGTGCATGTCAGCATGCAGCGTTGTTACAGACATTATTCATCCATACAGAACAGAAGAGAGGTGGACACTATAGATATTATTGTCTTTTTCATTCCTCTGAAGTCATTCCATCCTGTGGTAGTATTTCCAGTTGCATTAGAGAATTAATTGAAAATGTAAAGTTAGAATGTAAGTGGCTGGAATTAGATAGAAGGAGAAGGAGGAAACTGCAGATTGCAGTGTCCTAGGTGGCAAAATTCCTCATCTAGGTGCTATTTCTGGCTCATTCAGCTCTCTCCTCCATGGCTTTGGAGGGCAACACTTGTATTTCTTTTTTTAATTATTGTTTTTTTATTCCTAAAGCTCAAAAGCTGTGTAATCCTTCCCAGGTTTTGAGGGACTGATGCTGAGTCTGGTACATGGCCTCATGGGAGGTATATGAGTCCTTAGTGGTCAGAGGAATGCGCTTGTTTTTCCTCTGTCACTGCGAGTTCAACATAGTAATTTAGATTATGACGTTCTCCCTAAATTGGTCTGTAAGGTGATTAGTTTATCCCTGAATCCCGCACTGGCTCTGGGACCTACAATGAACCAGCTAAATAATGATAGATGGAATAACTTCTCTTCCTGCATAGTTTCTAGCACTTTATAAATAGAAGGGTATAAATGGCTTTATTGTACATCTAATTTTCATCAGGTTAGTCTCCTTACTCTTCCATTTGACTTTATTACATATATAATAGGTTTAAATCTCACTGTCTCTTTATATTATGAAGTTGATTATAAATCTCGTAGACCAGTATTTAATCTTTTGATGTGTTTCTGTAGGACTTTCTATAATGCTGCATGAAGGTGTTGCAGTGATTAGAAGGGGGACTCACCCTCCCCTCCACATCTCCTGTGGCTGGGAAATAACTGAACAGTGTTTCTTTTAGCTTGACTGTAGAAATGGTAAATAATAATTTTGCAGTTGTGATAAAACTGGATGGCAGAAGTAGCAGTAAGACCAATGGCTAAGTGGGAAGTGGGGGGAGAAGGGACGAGGAGAATGGTCTGATGGCACGTGCTAGTTTACTGTACAAAATAACATGGACCACTTCTTTAAGGTGTTAGCTGTGATGAGCCTTTTTTAGCTTTAAAAATCACCACCACCAAGGACGTGTAGTTTGTGTTTAAAGCTTTTTTTCTTTTGCAGAAAATGCTGAGCCAACAACTTATTTGCTCTCCTGACTTCGTGAATTTTTTTCCTTCTTCAGTTTTCGAACAGAAAGCTCTAAGGACTGTATGGTGTTAAAAAGCAGCAGCTTCTGACCTAATGTACCCTTGTCTGAACGATAATGTTTCTTTGTTACTTATTTTTAGCTCAGATTGTTTTTCTCCCCTTTCCCCCAACATGATTTGTACAACCTTTAGAAAATTGAGTAGTTGTGGTTTTGAATCATCCTCTGCTTCTAGACTGAATGAGTATTTCGGAAGAAGCACAGGATTGCTTATGAGTGGGCCTTTTTCTTACTTAAAAAGGCAACAGCTATGACAGTCCTACCCCTGAAAAAAGGAAGGAAAGATGTAGACCCCTTGTAGACTGCATTGTGACCCTGGAGAGGACAGTGTGTTAAGTACTTAGTTTTGTCCTAGTGGTATATTGCTAGCAGATGTCCTTTGTTTTCCTTTTACTATGATTCAGAGCCATTTGGATAAAACATTTTGAGGGAGTGTATTTTGGTCCTGAAATAAAGCATGACTATCCATTTAGAAACGGCAGTAATACTTCATTATGGATCAGTCTATATTTGACTCCTTGTTTGGGTGTAAAGCCTTTAGTATATCTAGTACAAGTCTTAAGTACTGTTATTTGTGCTCTTGGTGAAGCACAGCAAGATAACATGAACATCTGATGTGTAAATACTGATTAAAAAAAAAAAAGTCTTGCAGTAACAAATTCCACAAAGCATAAATAAAGGTAACTGGCTTTAAGTGTGGGAGAAAACTAATGAATTTCATGGCACACTATTTTTTTCTTATTAAAGTAGTTAATAGTTTTGTACTAGAAAAGATGCCTGTTAATTCTACAAATAAGGTAGATCCCTTCTAAACCAATCTTGTAGTTGTTCTTATATTCTGAATTACTCACAGGAAATCAGGAACCTGAGGGGTTGGCCTGTGCTTTTTTTGCATGCTCATATTCTATGGGTTTTCATTTAAATGAGTACACATACACACTCATTCCCAAAATTGCCAGTATTTCTTCACCAATTAAATAATAATAACATAGAATGGAATAATAGAAAAAAAATAAGGTTAAAAGGGACGTCTGGAGGTCATTTGATCCAGCCTACCAGATTCAGACCTTAGATCTGGTTGCTCCACTATTTGAGAAAAATGTGTTTTTATTTTATAGTCTGCTTTCTTAACTGCTATAGCCTACAGTAGCAAACTGCTTTTTCCAGTATAGCCAAGCTACTGTAACTACTCTGGAAATATTTTTAAATGTAGACTAGACCTTAATATTAAGCAGCATCTAAAATTACTAAATAATATTAGATTTTGATTTTCTGGAAAGTCCCTTTCACTAGCCAAGTTGAGGAGAAAATACACAGTCCTTATGGAAGGTATGTAGCAATGTGGTTTAATATGTGACTCCATACCTATGACTGCTTTTTCTGCTGGACTGCAAAGCTACTGCAAATCTGTACTTTAAAATGTAGACATTGGAGTAATTCTGCATATTTCCCTGAAAATGTATGTAATGTTTAACACCCCCCACACCTCCACAAACACTCTTTATTACCTGTTTCTAATTCTTGGAGAACCTGCACAAAAAACGGTGATAACTGCTATTTTACAGACCTGTTCTTCAGTTATGATAAAATGTTTTGTGTTACTGTCAAAACCAGAGTATATTTTATATGGCCACTACAGTGCTGAAGGCTACTAAAAAGGGATTTTTTTAAGTAAGGAGGTTGAGCAAACCTGGAGACTTGATGAAGTATTGGAAAGGGTAAAAAAATACCCTTCTATTTCCCTCTCTTTTTAGGAAAAAAAAAAGTATTTATGTTTTCATTAAAATAAATTTTGTCTATTCCTTTCTCTGCATGTGTGTATATAGGCTTGTGTACAACCATAACATTTTGCTGACTTCCAGTTAATATGAATCTACTTGGCTATCTAGGAGGAAACATGGGAATAGAAATATTAGCATGAAGGAAGAGAGTGATCTGTGAGAATGCATTTTCTTAATATCCTTCCACTCCTCTATTACTTTTAAGAATTTAGTGCTTTTTTCTCTCTTACTAACTTTAAGTTGAATGTATAACTGTATAGTTGGTAGATTTGTTACAATCAGGTATTTCTTCTACATTTTATTTAATAATTTGGTAAGGCAGTTCAGTCAGTAGCAGTGAAGGCAGGCAAATAACTTTGTCTCTTGATTTACAGCCTTGGTAATTCCAATTTGCTCTTGATGGTGGACAGATCAGCTGTGGAAATCAAATTCCATGTAATACAAATAATGCTGTATGTAAATTAATTTTGAAAACTGTGGAGGTATAAATGCTGGTTGTGAATGGGATGAATTAGGAGAGTTACAGAAATAGTATTGATCCTGCATTAGGCACTTGCAGGTCTGTTCATGCCAAGTGCCCTGGAATTGCGAGGAAACAGCCCCATGTAGTGAATACTGAAAATCTGCTGAACTGAACCAGCTTTGATACAAAGTTAAACAGGGCTCGATGCGTATCTGGTGACTTCAAGAGAAAGGCTCTGTAGAGGTTGGCAAACTTCTCTATTCTCTGTTTCTCTGTTAAATGCCCGTTTTATTCCTTCAAGAATGAAACTCTCTTTTGGAAAGAAATGTATTAAAACAAGCTCTGCCTGTGAGTTTGCACTGGCAGGATCCTCCACTCTGCCTGCCCAGGTAGTGCCTTCACATACTGCTGCAGTTGTGTGCCCAGTGCTGACTTTAAAGTGACAACTCAGTATCTGCTGGGTCCTGTTATGGTTCAGATGACTGAAAAGATAAGTGATCAATTTATAGAAGGGGAGATGAAACTCTAGGGGTTCTTTCTAATGAATTATAGAATTATTTTTGAAAAAGCAGTTCAGTGTTTGAATAATCAAAGTCAAGCATATTTCTGGAGCCAGGATTAGGATGGCAATATTTATCTTTGAATTCTTAAGACAGATAAAAATCAAAAGTCCAAACCACCAGCTATTTTTCTTGAATGTTTAGATTAATCCAGAAAAAGAGACAAAATTTTTGAAAATGGCTTATTTAAACATGGATTGATTGAACTGTTTAAGGGGGCATTTAATTTCCTTCTTAAAAAGACTTCTCTGTCTAGTGACATAGAATTTCAGGGAAAGTTATTAATTGATTTGTCATTATGATCCTTTTGAAACAGGGAAGTCATAACACTGTTTTATCAACTGGAAATTGAGGCCCTGGGCAGAAACACCATCTAGTTTTGAATGGAGCTCTTTGTCTTTTCCTTATCTGTTTTAATAAAGCATTCTCCACTGTGATTGATGTAGGTGATGGTGAAATGTGTTCGGTATCTGTAAGGACGTCTGATCTCTCTGTTGGCAACACTGCTTCCTCCATTCACACACAAGTGAAGATAGTTGTCTTAATAAAAATAAAATAGGAATTAGACTTTTTTTTTTTTTTTGTATCATCCTTTGTTACGTGTAAGTTTGCCATGTGGCTTTCCATGTGTGCCACATGTTTCTTGTATAAACATCTACTATTAAAGACAAGTGTTGGTAGCTCTATCAGTAACACTTCACGTGCCCTACAGTGAAAAGCCAACATCCTCTCCAGCTGATGAGAGCTGTCACTGCTATTTTGGTAGCCTTTTGTTGCTTTAAATGTGGGGTGATGAAAGCATGAAGAACAGCTGCTGCTACTTTAATCCTATAAGAGAGGTAATATTCATGTGTTTTTATTTGTGATTGGTGAAAGACTCATTTCTTTCTTGTTGGAGATGAAAAGAAAGATGTTGGGAATGTTTTAGTGCTGATTGTAAGAACATGGCTGTCATTCCTGCAGTTGAGAAATTTGAAAACCAGTCCACCTGTTATAGCCAAAGGAGGAGAAAAATTTATTGCAGAGAGTTTTAAACTTAAAAACCCCAAACTTAAGTGTTTTTGGACTGAAGGAATGGGTAAGTGTCAGCACACTTTTGAAACTCTGCAGTTTAGTTTTTGCACATAGTACAGGAGTTACAATCTAAATTACTGAAGTTATTCTGATTATACTTGCTTATAGCTCATGCAGAAGCATCTGCAAGAAGTCCTTATTTTTTGCCAAGTGGAAATGTCAAGTATTTTTTCAAAAAGGTCTTGTTGAGTTGGTGGTCTTTCCTTTCACCAGTATGTCTCAGTGCTGGTCTTTTGAGACTGTTGGTAGAAGGATCTGTGTGATTGTCTTCATATCTTCTTAACCTTAGGGATTGGTATGATCAGTCTCGGGTATAAGAATTAGAGTCACTTCTAAGTCTTGGTCAGGACCTCTGTCTTAAAGTAATTAATTTGATTTATAAGCCAAAGTAAGGTGAACTAATTTCAAATCTACTTAGAATTGAAATGCCAGAAAGTGGTTTACCTGTAAAGCTATCAGTGTTCAGACATCTGAGCTACTTTGTTAAAATTTGCAAGGGATATCCTTTACCAAAGTTGAAGCACGTTTTATTTTATTTTTTAATAGGACTTTTAAATTTTATCTGAACCAGAACAGGACCACTTTGCAGTGAAGTCCATTAGTTGAGTCTTTTGGCCATTTCTACCATCTGACGGTAAAAAAAAAAAAAAGGCAGCTGTAAACACAACTAGTTAGTTAAATTAGTTGATATGTTACTGAAGCAGAACTAAGCCTAAGTAACTTAGTTGAGGTTTTGAATTTTCATTTTTAGTAGTGTGTAATGTTAAAAAAAAAAATAAAACTCATTGTCCAGTCTATTCTTACAATTAGTATATACAATTTTTATTTTTTTTTACTTATTTTTCCCCACTCCTTTTTGTTTGTGGAGTCAACATTTGGGTGCTTTAAAACTTGACTGAGGTTATCTTGCAGACATTTAAATATTACTCTTAACAGGAAAAAAATAATGGTGGAAGTGATTCCTGTTCTTATCTAACTTGTTTGACAACTAGTGGTTGAAGTCAGTGAACTGAGGTCTTTCCAAAACTAAACAATTCTATCATTCTATGACCTTTTTGTTGTAATTGCAGATTAAAAATGAGTTGTGCATCACTTACCAAAGTCAGTAATAGAAACTGGAAGCATTGTAAAAGAACTTTAAATAGTGAGAATGGACTGTGAGCAGATTATTTGGATTATTTTGGATTTTGAGTAGTATGTTAACATGGGCTTTGCTGGGAACGAGATACAAATAACTGGATTAATTGAACTGTTGTTCATTCCCTTTCATTCAGAATAGATCCTTTGGAGCAGCTGAGTCACTGCAAGGTTTCCATCCTACATTTTTGTGGGGGAAGTTGATTATGTACCAAAGCCCTTACCTTTATCAGGCAGTTTTACTTGTACACTGAATACAAGAGATGTAGGACTGGGAGGGAACCAAAAGATTTTACTTTTTCCATTTTGGGTCACTGAGACAGGATTCTGTATTACCAAACCTTGACAGGCAGCTGTCTGATCTGCTCCTCACTCCCTCGTACTAACTTTGTTCTCGGACAGTTACTCCCCTGTTTCTCTAGGGAAATGATGCTGTGAAAAATGGACTTTTTTGTGTTGTACAAAATAGTAGAGGGAGGCCAATGAGTGTCAGTGACTCTGGATATAATGTGAAAATAGGTTGGATGTGGAGGATGTATTTTATCACTTCCTAATTGTTTAAAAAATAAGTAAATGTCTAAAGACACAAATCATAGAATCATAAAATTATAGAATTACTGGGTTGGAAGAGACCTCCAAGATCATCAAGTCCAACTCTTGATCCCACCCTACTGTGATTACCAGATCAAATAAAATAGATTTTAGAAACTACATAGGTGGGGTTCAGACCTAACAGGCCCAGCTCATCCAAGTCCTATTGTGGCATACGTGGCATAGTTGCAACC
Source organism: Lophotriccus pileatus (assembly GCA_035583135.1). Lineage (NCBI taxonomy): Eukaryota > Metazoa > Chordata > Aves > Passeriformes > Tyrannidae > Lophotriccus > Lophotriccus pileatus. The sequence continues at coordinate 110,248,924 of JAWWES010000115.1, forward strand.
TGCCATGGAGTACCTTTTTCCAAACAGCTCATTCCCTAAGTCTGTACTCATACACTGGTCTGTTAAATCCTGTTGCTTTTGGGCTTTGTCTAATTGATCAAGGCTATTGTGTTGTCTTCAAATGTTTGTGTCTTCCAGCTTGATGTCATAGTAAACTGCAATAAATACAGTTTCTGTTCTCTCATCTCTGCTGAGTGTATTATCCTAAACAAAACTGAGCATAGCATATCTCTGTGGACTCTTAAAATATCTTGTATTTTTCTTGGGAGTCATTGTTATCAGCTACAGTTTGCAGTGCTCTGTACTGCAACATTTACTCACTTCTGCCTTTCAGGTTCCCTTGGATAATATGTAGGCAGCATAATTTTTTTTTCTGAGACCAGGTTGCTTTGATTATTAGTAAAAACTAGGCAGCAGAAAGTCAGTTTCTCTATGAAATTAATAATTTAGGTTTATATGGAATTATTTGTTCTTAATTAATCTGTTTTGCTTGTCTTTTCACCTTGCTACTCTGCCTCTTTGTAGGTTTACTCTTTCAGTCCATTCAGAATCTCGGGTCTGGCAGTGGTTTCAGTGAAGTGTCTGTGTATGGAGGCAGATGCAGGACAATACTTTGTATACAGTGTAAACTTTGCTTTATGAAACTGGCTGAGAAAACACAGCAATCAAATCTTTTTTTTTCAAAATCTCATGTGCTGCTGTTGCTAAGACCAAGCCAACTCACGTCAGTGAATTTTATAAAATGTTTTGAATTTTTTTTCTGAATTTGTAGTTGCAGCCAAAACCAGTTTTCTCATTGAAACACTTTCAGGATCTAGCCCAAAGAGGAGAACAGCTGTATTTGGTGATTGTTAGCGTAACATAATCGTTAACATTGCTTTTCTCAGGTTTAAAATATGCTTACACAAAGAAAATGGAAGCATCTTGCTGAAAAATGCTGCTAAGCATTTTTCCAGCAAGAACCAAAATTACCAAGTCCTGGCATTGTGACTCATCAGTGTGCCTTTCTATTATTTATTTTTTTTAGAACAGAGTTCTCAAGTATACATCAAAAATAAGTTATCCTTGGGGGCAGCTTTACTTTGGGCTAAAACACACAGGTGCTCAGCAAGGCTGAACTGATGGTGCTGTTTATAATAAAGTTCTGCTGTTGTTACTGATTTCTGTTGTTGTATAAGGGTCATAACTGTGGATGAGTATTTTATGGTAGGTGCTGAACAAACATATAACAAAAATATAATCTTCAGAATTTCTGTTAAAGAAATGAAATATTGAGTTTTTTCTTAAGCTGTCTAGAACTTTTAGGTGGCTCTGGCTTCTTTGTGAGACCAGGACCTCTCAGAGGCTTCCCAGATAACCCTTGCCATGTGAAAATCAGACAGTTGAAAAACCTTTAGTAAGGCGCTCACATTCTTTTTGCTCACTTTGAAAGTAGAAGATTCTGATTTGTGATGTAACACCTTCAAGTAAGTTTGGAATCAGTGTCCCATGGGACTTACGCCCTGTTCTATCAGGAAATAGAGGAAAGGGTAGACTAGTGTGAAGATGCTGAGAAACACCCTTGAAAGAGTAGACCAATGGCCAAGAACTGGCATCTGGAAATGGGGCCAGACCTGTGCTCATTTCTTTCCAGACCTGAGGTGGAGAAGATAGAAGCATGAGGGATGGAGAGCAGAGCCCCACAAGACAAGTTTTCCAAAATCAAAATATGAGGCTGTGAAATGACATTCTCCTGCTACTTTCATCGTCAGAAAATGTGTGGAGAATCATTAAACCAAAAAATTAAACTGCTGGGAAACGTGGAAGAATTATCAGAATTGCCACGAAAACAAGGTGTGTTACACAAATTACAGTGTGTGCGTTGCCTGACGCTTGGTGCTCTGGCCACCCTGAGCCTCTGTGCTGTCACCATGGACAAGGGTTTTCTGGTGCTCCTCTGCTGTATAATCCTAGTTGCACGTCCAAGATAACTTTTCCTTGTCTCTACAATTTTCCTACTGAAGTCCCCATAAAGCAGCCCAGAGGCTGCTGCCTCCTGACTTTGTTTTCCCTTACTGAAAACACTGAAATCAAGTTTTAGGGTTCCTGAGGTATCACAGTTGCTTCTCTACTAGTATGCAGACTGAAGTACTCCAATATATTGCTTTTGACAGACATGTATGGATACATATGTGCGTGTATAGAACACTGTAATTAAGTGGAAATCTGGAGGCAGTTTTTCTATGTCAGAGCTGTGCAGACAGACTCCCTCAGAGCTACCACGGAGGCCAGAGCTCCTGAAGGTGAACGTGCCACATGTTCTGTTCCGATGGAACAGAGCAAAAGGTTCCCTACGTGAGTTCCTGGAAGGGCTGTGGATCTCTCCTGCCTGGACGTTTGTTAGGAAAGGAAAGAGTTTACAGGTTAAGAGCATGAAGTTAGTTTTCCACCATCTGACCTTTCTCACACGCCAGCACAGAGCAGCTTTTCTGTAGCATCAAAAGATGTTATTGTTTGTCAGGGTAACTGTGCTAATAAATCCTCTTGTACAAATGTAGCTATTATGTTATTTTAAAAAAAAAGCATGCTACCAGAAGTAGTCTTACTACTGTAACTGCATTTAAACTAGGCCTTTTTCCATCATCACTGTCTGTAAAAATTTGCATTTATGACATATTCCACTGCTTTTCAGCATCACCTTAATCCTTTCTTAAGGTGCACTGTAATAGCAGGTGACAGCAGTTCTGTTCTGTAATGTACCAGTGGAAGAGAGGTACAGCTCTGGGCACCAGGCTGTTATGAAGATTTTGGGATGTGTATCATCTGAAGGATGTTTTTTATTCTAAAATCTCTAAGTTTTTGTGTCTTCCTTTTGCTCCATTAACTGTTATTCTACATGTACTAAAGCTGAAATCAAGTAAGTACCGTCTGATATGTGTCAATGATGTTTATAGGATCTGGTACGAGTTACTAGTTATTTATTCATCAATATTGTCCCCAGTCTGTGTGTGACAAGGGGTTGAGTGTTCTCAGGCTGTGATAGAACAAAGCAAAGCGGGGTTGCATGAAGGCAAGCACTTATCTGGTCACACTTGATCTTCATGTGAACCATGAATGAAGGTAGAACTAGGCTGCCCTTAGAGAAATCACTGCTGCAGGTCACAGTAAGGGCTTAGTTTCGTCTGGTTTAGCAGAGTAAGGCTCATGTCAAGGGATATTTTGGGTGTAGATTGTTGCATTTTTGGGTACGGATTCATCTTTAGAATATTTCTTAGGAAAAGTGGATGTAGAAGCAAAATTAGTGATATAAAACTTAGTCACATTAGTGATGTAATAATCAAAAACCAAGCTCTTATTGAATAGACAAAACCAATCTGTGAGAATTTACAAGTCCAAGTTTTGTCCACATGCCATGTATTAATTACAGTTCATGGTTTTGATGTCCTAACTTGTCTACTTTGTGTAGATGAGCACTTATCTCACTAATGAAGTGGGGTTTTTTCTTTCTTTGTAGGATTGCTTCATGTTTCCTTGCAGATTAGAGAGAATATCAGGGGTGCCTAGACACTGTTGTCTCCAGTAGCACTAAATCTTCCTAAACTTTATGACTTGTGTTTCAGTGTAATGCCCACTGAAACTCTGCCTAGCTGTGCTTCTTTCTGTTGTGAGGACTAACATTCTAGAATTTCATGTTGGTAGCTATTTCTGTTAGTTTCTGGTTGTGGGTTTTTGTTTTTTTTTTTCTCCTCTCATACCAAACACCTCTCACACCATTTTCATTATAACACAAATGTATTGGTTTTTGTTTGACTGACTCTGCAGCCACTGTATTCACTTCTGCTTTACACTGAGATTTACCATAATGAGCAGCTCGGAACAGTTTACTTTCTGAAAAACAAGTGACTCCTGGTAATGCTCAAGTGTGGTTTCTAACATTCCATAGAACAGCAAATACTAAAAGGCACTATTTTTTCCAACCTGAGCTTCAAAATAATAGAATATGGATCTGGCATCAAGAAATACTGATTAGAAATAGGTATGAAATAGATTTCTGATGAAGAGGGAATTTGAGAAATACTTCTTTAAGGATTCTGGTGGGATACACAAACCACCTTCTGTAAGCTCTCTGAATATAACTAACATGCTGCTCAGTTTATTCAAAAAGGACTGTAAATTCTGGAAGTTTTAACTTGATATGTTTGCAGGTAACATGATTGATGTGTAACTCTAGAATGAAAGGAGTATTTAGAGTCTTGGCTATCAGTTACCAGTTCTTGTTTCCTAAACAAAGACAGGTCAGATATTAGTCTTGTCCTCTGTAAGTTTTACAGTTTCTACCTTCATACTGTGAATACAGACACATACAAACTCAGAAAATATTCTAACATGCAAATGCCTATCGATTACTAAATAGGTAAAAACAGGATAGTGGAGGGGGGGCTTGCCTATCTGTCCTAAGATATTTTTTTTTCATAACTTCTCTGAGGTATATCATATTATAAATGCATTAGAAATGTTTTGCTCTGAGGATATGTAGCATTCCTATAAAGGTTAAATCAATAAAAATGATTTGGCCACATTCCTAAGCATGGCTAGAACAGGTAGCCCGTTGTTTAAGGTACCCTTGAATTTCTGGATCAGATTATTATGGTGCAGCAAAAAGCCTTACTAAAGGCTTCTTACTGTCTGCAGACGTTCTGTGTTTCTATGCGAAGATATCGTCAGCCTAAAAAAACCTTCAGATTTTCTGTGCTACTGAAAAATAAGGGTATTTTTAAGTGTAGAGGTCTCAAATGTTGTGCTGTGTGTGCTGTTAAGTTTTAAAGGAAGTTTTGCAACAAGAAGGGGTGAAGACACGTCAGTAATTGATAACAACCAGGTATGTAAAGAAGAGAAAGAGACATCTTTGATTAAAATCAGTGTTGAGATTAGTAAAATTGTTGTCTATATAAGTGTCTTTATTAGTTTGTTTAGATTATTCTTATTTTATGCATATCTGATCAAGTAAAAAAGCCATTATATTATGTATATTTACTATATCTGGCCAGTTCAGTAAGCAAGTAAGATTGTTAAATGTAATGGTAGAAGACTTCCAACAATTTGTAGTTCAAATTCTTCTAATTTTATACAAAGCTGATAAAAATTTAGTAGCTATTAAATAGTGTTTATTCAATGCATCTGGTTGCTTCAGTAGTCAGTGCTGAAGTCTCACAGTAGACTGTTTTTATAGGTTTAGTGCATTTTAAAATCTTTCTTTCACATTGAGGAGCTACTGTATATTATTGTTCCAGGGCAGATTTGTGTCTTACATTGAGTGTATGTGCTGTGCATCCAGGCTCCTGACGTTTTTATATAGGTTTTATGGAGCACAAGCTTACTGTAAGAACATGCCATTAAGATTAGAGTGCAGATTCTATGGGTATTTTAAGTTTATTTCACTCAGTCTTACTGTGCCCTCTAAGAATGCTGGAACTAAAAACCAGTGCCTTTTTATCTTTTTTCTTCCTTTTTTATTTTATTTTTTTTTTAAGTGTGTGAAAAAAGATTATACTACTGTTGAGTTATATCTTAAAATGTGAAGAGTAATTCTGATGATAAAGTACAAAGCCCACACTACTGGTAACCAGGACTATATGTCTCAAGACGTTTTTCAGTTGTGAAAATTTGATCAGTGAATTAACCACACATCCGGCTACAAACATCTTTGATCAGAATTGAGACATTCCAGCTCGTGTGTGTGTGTATGTAAGCTGGCTCCCTCGAGTAGATTTTACACATGTGCACTACATATGTGCCTTGAAATTAGTTAGTGAATTAATATTATAATTCAGAGTAATAAAATTACATTCTTTCAAGCCTTTGTTTTGTACCTCCTGAGTATTATTATAATTTATCTTTTTATCTGGGCAAGATCAAGTCTTCATTTATTTTAAGATGTATTAATGCACAGGTAGCTCAGCTGTAATTAAGATTTTGTTTTTGCTTTTAAAGGTAATATTAAAATGTTACTTTAATGAGCTTAGAACCCCAAATTATTATGAGGTCATGACTGAATTAATTGCTATATGGAATAACAGAGCATGATTTTAGGTCCTCTTCCTGAAATGCTGTAAAATTAAAAGTTGTTCCAGTGTTTGCATATGCAAGGCACAGTGGTGCCCTAGAATGAAACTATTCCTGCTCCAATATGAAAATGATTTGCACTGTAGAAGATAGCTTTGTTCCTGTTTGAGGCTAAACTAAATTTTTGTTACCCAGATGTTATTTTATTACTGACAAATAACTGGACTTCTTCTGAATGTTGGTTTCTTTAATAAAATGTCAGTAGCAAGAGTGTAACTTCTGAATTGGTTTTAGTGTTTCTGTTTATGCCGTTTAATCAGGAAAGGGGGAAAATAAAATTATACTGAATAGCAAGAAAAATACAGCACTTAGTTTTGAATGTACAGAGTTGGATGTAAGAGGGGTGGAAAGGAAGCAAAGTGAATGCCCTTTATGTAGAAAATCCTTTTGGGAAAAGGGAACATTTTTACTGGTGTACACTAAGGTACGGCGCCTAAGTAAATAGCTGCTGCTTTCTGCTGCTGTCAGTTTTAAATAAACCAGTCATTGTTATGGCTTGGTTATTCCACAAGTAGCCAAACACTGCAGAGTTAAACTTTGATACCACTGATTGGAAAAATGCAGATGATGGACTCTCCTAATGGGAATTTATACTGATGGACTTACTTGGAGGAAATAAGTTTTGCAGCTTGTGTTAGGAAGTAAATACAGTGCAGGCTGTAAGTGCTCTGTCACACAGCTGCTCCTGTGCTGGGTATTACATAAGAGCTGGTAGCATTAGTTCATCAAACTCTTGTTAATAAAGAGTCACTAAGCTGGACCAGATGTGTCCCCTCAGTGTTACAGAGCAAACGTGACACTTTTTTCCTACAAGTTTTCTATTTAAAGGTGAAGGATTCTCAGTTGAAGAGATGATGCCTTTGAGTGAAAATTGCTCATGGAACTCATAGAAAATGCTGCAAGGACACAGATACCACAGCAGTTCAGTGTTATGGCTCACCTAAAAGGCTTGTGGGGACATAATAAACTAAAATAGCAAATTTTGACATGGTTAATTTTTTTTTTGTTGTTGTTACTCCTGTCTTAAAATGACTTAAGTTCTGTTGAATCCCGTTTAATTCATGCAAAATTTTTCTTGCTGAGTCTACATAAAGATTTGTGTTTATATTAAGTCACTAATCTATTATATTATTAATACAAAAATACAGTTGTGAAGTAATACCAGTCCTTAGCAGAACAGCTCTGCATTCGTATCACAGTTCCTCCAGTGCCGGTATGGTGTGCCTTATTTTTTTGAACCCTTTCAGTGGAAATATACTGTGTCAAAAACACCAGCTGACCTACAAATAAGACTCTTTTGGCTAAAATGTGTGTTTTCACTTTGAAAGTTGAGGTGAGTTAAAACTTGGCCAGTCTAATGTCCACAAAAGCAGTTTTTCTCGTCCTGGGACTATGGGAAGAAGTAAGAAGATACCAAGAGACTGACTCTCAGACGTCTTTCTCTGAAGTATCACAAGTATTTTAAAGGGAGTACTTCTGCCATCTATTAATTCACTACTGGCACTAACACTTACAAATTGTGTAGAACACTATAATATCATTAATAGCCTTTTTTTAAACAAATATTAAGACAAGAAACAGACTTTTTTTATTTTTATTTTTTTTTATTTTTTTGCAAATACTAAGACAAGACCCTGGCAAGTTCCTCCACTGCATATTAGCAGAGTTAGATGTGAAGACTGGTAAACATTCTTTGGGTATTGCTGGCAAATCTAAGCACAATAGCACATTCTCCTTTACAACTTGAGTGTTAGGGTAGAAAACATTGTACCAATAGAGAAGTCTTCTAAATTTACACTGTTACTGGTTTGGTTTTTTTTTTAACCTGAATTTCAAAATTTTACAAGTGTAAGTTAGTAGGAATTAGAGGCTTGAAGTGTTTACATGTGCATGTTTGCACATACACAGGTCATTAACATTTCTTAAAAGAAAGAATACCCTGTTCTAATAGCACACATGGATACATTAAAATATCATGTGTTTTTAACTCTGTCTCTTCTGATTTGTGCTTAAGTGAATTACAGGTATTCTGAGGGATTAACACTATCTGGCAGTGAATGTACTTAGGCATTATCATTTATCTATGTTGTTTTTCCTTAGCAAAAAAAACAAGCAACCTTTTCTTTTGCTCACATGTACGTATAGGGCCATATGTATTAAATGCATCTGAGAAAGAAATTCAGTTTAACGATTATTAATCACTTGTAACATCACCCTGCTCCGATTTGTTACCCCGGAGCCACTTCCCAGCATATGGTGATTGATGTACATGTGTGTCTGTGCATACAGAGTAAAACTCCTCTTGTGAGTGTTAACTGTCATTGTGATCGGGGCTGGGTCCTTTCCCTCTGAACAATATTACATTATGTAACTGGCAGTGGCTCTGTCTTTCTGTTTTAGTAAACCACAGAGTAGATTTAGATCTAAGATATCTGACCATGAGGGATAAGTAAACAATGGTTTGGCACACTTACTGTTCAAATAAATTCAGGGGAAAATAAACGTATGTAAGGTCATCAGCTTTTAACTTTCCTTAATCAAGAAAATGATAATAAATTTTAAGTCATTATGAAATGCTAGCAATTCTGATGAAATTTAATACATAAAATAAACTGTGTGTGTCAGAAATATAGTAACCATATTTGAATGAATTCCTGCCAAAAAATTTTGCTATGGGGTTTTTAGCTATAACATCTTAAAACTTAAAACTATTGTTAATTCCAGAACTGCCTGCCCCTAATGAATATGGCATTTTTAAGAGACAGCAGAAGAAACTGTTTTTATCCTTTGCTCTAAAAATAAGGGTAGTTTTACTGGAGGTGAAAAAATATTCTTAAGGACAACTGTTAACACAGTGAGTATCAAACAAAAATACCTTACTTTTTAAAGCACCCTGTGTACTTAAAGGAGAATTATAGCCTTTTCCCCTTTAATCTTTTACTATCCTAAAATTAATTTTTATAAATAAAAACATTTAATAAGGAGTAGGTTGTGCAAAGTAACTTAATTGCTCTGATTAAAATGACTTCAACAGTTCAAGTGAGTCAAGAGAAAACCTATGGATTTTTCCCTCCTGGGGCAAGTTCATACTTGAAATAGGAAATTTATAGCTACACGAAGACGGCTAGAACAGTACACGGTATAGTAACAAGCAGAATAAAAAATATATACAGGAAACAGATGCATGAATAATGGATTTTTTTTTTTAATTTTTTATTAGAAGTGTTAAGCTGTTTTAGGATACAGTAACCCGAGTTTATTTTGTCTTTGTGCTCATCTTTAAAATACTCTCTTTAGGGTGTGCTTTTCAGTATGTTAAGTGGTAGGTCTTGTATTTATTTGTAGAAGGGAGCGTGTTTATGTAAGGAAACCTGCTCTTAGATTTAAGCTTTATTAACTTAAAAACAAAAACACCTGAGAGCAGACGATAGACCTCTTTAGCCTGTTTCCCATAAGACTTTAGAAGGCAGTTTGAAATTAAGATATCTAATAGAAATTAGCGCTATTTTACATGATGTGAGCAAAATTAATTTTGTCAATAACAGTTGGTTCTTGGGGGGTTCTGTGGTGGAGGAGGTGGATGTTTTCTGCACTTTGTGGGTGCTGATTTCTCCGGAGGAAAACCTATGGTTAATTCCTAAGTCTGGAAAAATTTACAAGGAAAATCTCTTTGAAATAAAGCTCATCTGCTAATTTATTTATGAGTATGCTTATCAGAATAAATGTGGCATTTAGGCAAATTAACTATTTATATTGAAAATAACAGTTGTATATTTTCCCACTGCAGTTTTTTATCTGCTTGTATGAAACTTGGATTTTCTCAGTGCTGAAGTCAAGACCTTAAAATGCTTCTATCGTCTTAAACTCACTATTTATCTTGAGGCTGCCTTGATTAAAATATTATATTCCCTAGGGCATATTAAACATGGCAATTTATTGTAATTCTTATTAATGGAGTGTATTTAATGAGTTTTCAGAACCAACTCCCCCACATACAACACACAGTGTTGATTTTTACTGGGTACATAGAAAACATACTGATGGTCGGATTTTTCGGGAGGAGCCCAGCACTGACAGCTGCCCTTGGCTCCTGTCAGAGCCAGGCAGGAGAAATGCTGGTGCTCAGCACCTTTGCAGCCTGGCCAGCACAGGATAATTCCTGCCTTCCCTCTCTGCTTTCATTTCCACTGCAGTGTTCTGGATTCGAGCACAAAATAACACCAAATTTTGCTTGTGTTTTCATCATCTTGCGCTCAGAGTTTCAGAAAGTATTTCTTCTTAGTTGTTTTCGTGTTGCCCGTGTACGGGTGTCTGCCACAAGGTGTGACAGTCCTCAAACACAGTTATTATCTGGCTCTCCTTAACTGTCCGCACTGCCTAATTAGCATCTTTTGCAAGCGTTATTTGCTGCTTTATTTTTGCCTTTTCGCTTAAATGGATGCATTATTAGATGTTTGTTATTTACTT
>JAWWES010000115.1:110259592-110283153 GCA_035583135.1 Lophotriccus pileatus
TTAAGACTGCCCTGAGCTTCTTGTTATTCATAAAGTGCGACTCTCTGCTGAAAAACAGCCGGGAAAAATAAAGGTATAAGGTGCAGCTTTAAGATTAATATAAGCCTGACCATGACCAAGAAATCACACAGCTTGAGAGGAATTTCAGTGTTATTGTTATGCTCTTAATGTGGGGTGGCAGAGCCTTTAAATATTTCTGGTAGAGTAGTTAATACAGCATGGAAGTTTGATATTTGTACAGTTTGTAAAGGAATTTGAGGTGTTACCCTATTTTGACTTCAGTTTTCAAGTATGCACTGGTGCATCATTAATCATAGGAAATGCAAAAATAAATAATATAGTCCCTTTGGATTTTTCATGTGAATACTTACCTTTTCCTTTTTTTGTATATACAGTTGAGGTATTTAGGTAACCCCTAACCTTTTGCTTCAACAAGGAGGTACAGTATAAAAATATTACCACAGTCTTCATATGAGCAGTTCTCTCTAAGAAAACCTCTAGATGAATATTTATTGAAAAAAAGCAAAGTTGCAATACAAAATGACTTCGCTTGGCCTGAATATTATATTTTAGACCACCAGTGAATAAAATTAAAAGCACATGGATTTTGAATAACTAGAAAAGGTTGTAATTGATTAGCACTGCTTGAAAGTATTGAAGTGGAGTAAGTTTTGATTTGTGAATGGTTCTATTCAATAGAGATTAATCCTGTATGTTTGATAAAATCTTAGTGCCCCTAATGAGGTAGGTTTTTTTCTCCCCTCTCCCAGTTTATTTAACCATCAGATATTTCAATGTTCTTCTAACAAAGTGGAACATTTTGATCCTGCTAAATTTTACAACGATGTAGTCGATTTAAAGAACGTTGACTATTAATAGTCTATTTGAGACAGATAATTAAACAGATCAGTGCATTTTGCTGCCCAAGAAGCCTGTGAGTGGTGCAGTGCAGTTCTGCAGGGTTTGGGGCTCTCACATACCAAAAGCCTCAGTGCGAAGCTGCCGCTTTCTTGGTGCACATGAGAATAGCCATTATTGCATAGTTTTCACTATTATTTTTTTAAGAGTCCTGGCATTTTAAATTATATCTCATGCAAAGCACAGTGATTCCTGAGATTTTGCTTAGCATTCACAATAATACGGATATGTTAAACAGAGCTGGAACACAGAGAACCTTCTGCTTTCTATACACAGAAAATCAAAAAGATTTGTTTCTCTCTTATCAATATCTTAATTAAAATAAAAAAACCCTAAGATTCCTTAACAAATAATAAAGCGGTTGAGAATTGAGATGTACAAAAGGTTTAGGTTTTTTTGATGAATAAATAAGAAAGTATTGTGGAGTATTTTAATATAGGAAGAGTAATTTTTTTTTGTTGTTAACTTGAAGAGTTTAGGTTTACTGTGCGTCTTTGTTGGGATCAGCATACAGAAATTACATGGGGAATAATTGATTGAATTATCAGCTAAATTGGAATCTGATTTCCTTTCTTTGGAGAAATCCTCCTGTTCAACAAAGTGGAATTGAAAATACCTTTTTCTTTTTTAAAATTGTAACTGTTGTTGGAGTAATTTCAAAAAGATTTAACTCTCTGAAATACTTTGTATAAACGATATTTCCCAGATTTTATAATAAATAGGCTATTCGGCTTGGTTATTTTTTTTTTTTGCTTAGTGTTTATTTTGAGCCATTTTTTTCCCCCTTCAAACGGTACGGATTGAATACAATAGCCTTTGCTGGTTGAAATAAATCCACTTCTTTTAAAAAGCCTGAAGTTTTACATAGATTTGGTGCAGTCAAAACCTGGGAATAGCTAACACAAGGAAAAATTGGAAGCGAAACACAGTATCTAGTTAATGCAAATGCACTAAATTGGAGGGGAATAGGTATGTTCACATGAATAGGAAAGGATTCTTCCTCTTTGCTCCTCTTGTTTTTCCCTTTCATATGAAGTCAAAACCACACAGACAAAAATAAGTGGAATAAAAATTTTCAGGAATATGATTAATGGCAAGGATTAGCAGCCGTGCGGGTTAATCATAGCGCTCTTTTCCTGCCCTGTTAGGACTTGTTGTTATGTTTCATCAGTTAATTCTTGATTTGAAACAATTAAGTTCAAATCAAATTCAAAAGTCCTGAAAGGAGTAAGGAGGACATGGGAGCAGAAGGAGATGTAGACAGTACAGAAAGGAAGAACAGATTGTGTGTTCTGACGTGCTACTGTATCACTGAACAGCAAATTCATGAGTAACTTGCGTCTTCTGGCTTTTCTTCTTTTAAAAATAAACTCTGTCTCCCTTTTTTATAAGAGTGGGTTTTTAAAAATGTTGGCTTTAGCTCAAGATATATTGCTTACACATTGATAGAGTTGATGAGATTTTGTAGTCCCTTGCATCTATTGTTTGTGTCCAAAGTGAAATTTGGGTACCCAGCCCTATTTAGCGAAGTTTGGGGCAAGTATTAATCACAGTATCACAGTACTTCTCACTCGCTTTAGGAATTATCAGAATTAGGTGAATTAAACAGTCAGACTCCATGTTTTGATAATTTTAGCCAACTAAATTTCTTCTAATCTCTTTTGGAAGTAAAAGCAAAAGAAAGTCCCTATACATGTAAACTGTATTTCCTGTTGTAAACACTGGGATAATGTGGTCTGGCTACGCTTCTGCTGTGCTTCGTTAAGACACCAGTTCGGGTAGAAAAGCTGCTTTACCGGGTGTGTGTTTGCATTTCAGCTCAATGTTCACGGTATTACAGCTGCATGACCAGCCACGGGTCATGGTATCTCTTCTGGTATCTATAGATCATATACTAGATTGGTCTTCCTCCTGGAAGAAGCTGTTCTTCATTCCTGTTCCTACACACTGTCTTAGGGCTTATTCGCGTGCTGAACTGGGAACCAGTCAAAGCGTGTGAAGTAGGAGGGGTGAAAGGAACCCCAGTCATCAGGTCATTACAGTAATGGGGATGCATAACTGAAAATGGTTCTTAGCATTGTTGTTTTTCTTAGAAGGGGGGCAAGGGAGGAAAAGAGATAGGTTTAGCTACGGTCCCAATATAATTGCAGCATGATGGACACCATTAAGAAAATCTTGTAAGTTTTCACTATTTTTTTTTTCTAGAGCTTTTAGAGTTTTCAGTTAGTCTTCCTGATCTGCCTCAGTAAAAGATGCTTTGAAAAAATGTTGTGACTATGCTTCTTGCAACTCAACAAGAGTGACCAGAATAAAGCATTTGCCGATGTGCTTTAAAATATAACTTAATTTTACTTGCAGATAAATCACTTAAAGTCATGTTTGGTTTTATTTAATATTTGTGAGTGAGATGCTCTCTACTGATTCTGTCTCTGATATAAAGAAACTTTTCAAAGAAAGCAATGATAAGAGGTGCAATTTTATAGTGTATTTGTGATTTTTATGAGCATTTCTATGTACAGTGCATATAAATAATTACCTCAGTATACATATATGATTTCTTAAAGGAATCTGTGTTTACAGTTCAGAATATTGAAGTAAATATTTGGCAGTGCTCTTCTACAGAGTTTTTAAAATCCCACTTTCAATTAAACTTAAAATTCACCAGCATGTTAGATCATGTATTTTTTTATTTCATAGCTTAATATTTTCATGCATGAATGTTTTGCCTTGTTCATAATAAGTGCAATGAGAAGAAATTTGCTTTTACAATTGAATATATTATCAAACAAGCTTTGCTGTGAAATGGGATCAACTAAGGACTAGAGAACTGCAGATTTGCACTGATAACTTCATCTGAGATGCATGCTTAAAAATCAGATGTCTGGAACAATGAAAGGGCAATTTTGGGTAGGATAGACTGCCATATGCTACACAGTACTCATTTTCATCCAGTTTAGAGAACAAGCAGTCTGAACTCTTGTGATCTAAGTCTTTTACAGTATCTTTCATTAACCAGCCATGGTGGAAGCATCTGAAAGTGTTACCAGAGTTCTTATTGAGATTCTCTGTGCTGTTGTTGATTAGCTCACTAAGTACTTTATCTTTTGCTCTAAGATAATATTAAACATTTCACCGGATCCATCAGACCCTTCCAGATTTGTGCAGTTACACCTTGACCCCGGTGACAGCTGAGCACACACCTGCTGTCAAACACTAAGGACTAAGCCACTGACTTCCCTTTGGTCAGCTTGTCAGCTTTGCTAAGGAACAAATTTGTTCTTAAATCTGCAAAGTTATTTACAGTTACTGCCCCCCCCCCAAAAAAAAACCCCAACAACCAGGTATACTGTTTTAACTCTACCAATCCCATTCAGCATTTCTTAGCTTAGATAACTGTAACCAGCATTGTTCAAAGAAAACTCCCGACAAGGGCAAACAGAAGCTCAAATATTGCAGCACTTACCCCAGAAGAAGTTTTGCTGACATGGTGTCACTGAGCTGAACAGGCTGTTTGATGCCATAGTCCCTGTCGGTTCACGCGGAGCTTTCACCTCCTGGTGTAAATACTTCTTGGATCCTCAAACTGAAAACACAAACCATAGCCAAACCTTGTCTTAGTTTTACTGTGTCTCTAGATTGCATAGACTCTAGAGTTGGTTTTTTCCCTGTCAAAAAATTGTGTAGCACTGGTAACATGTGAAAAGCAAGGAAACAAAACAAAAAAAAAAGAGAATGAGCAAATATTTGAAGGACCTACTATTACTGCATAGACTGTGGTTAGAGAGCACTTACTGACTCTGTTGGTCTCAGTGGCTGGTAGTGACCTGCGGAGATTAACCATTTAAAAACCAGAGGCTTCTCTGCTGTCCTCCTGGAGAAAGTTTGCACCGCACTTGTGGTTCTGTGGTTGTTTGTGAGGCGAATGAAGCATTCACACAATCCAAAAAAGCAAAAGCTTTAAAACTCCTTTTTTTTGCAAGCACTGTTACTGGAGCGAGCGAGTCATGTGGCTGTGACATCAGAGGACTCCAAGTAGGACTGCCTACACTGTGGCTTTTTCTTTCTCTCTCTCCTTTTTTTTTTTTTCCTTTTTTTTTTTCCCTAATTTTTTTTATTTTTTTATTTTTTTGTATTTTGACAAAAGGCCCGTGGTAAGGCCCTTCCTGGCATCCAGAGGGATATATCTTTTTAATTTTTGTGACTCATGAGGCTTTGGAGAGAGTACAAAATGCTGTAAGAGCCCAAACTTCTGTACAGTTGAAGCATATGGACAGCAGAACTTTATTTGTACTCTCAGTTCAGGTTCCCCCCACTCTTCTTCCCTCTCCTTTTTTTTTTTTTCCCTTTTTATTTTTCCCCTCCCTTCCCTCTGCCTCCTTCATTATTGTGTCTGTGGAAAAGTGAGCAAAATTGGCACAAGTGGCTGTGTGAAATTCTGAACAACAGTGATGATTTACAATAATTTACATCTTTGGATTGTATCACGATCTTGGGTCTGCTTCATATTTGCTGGGTGGCTGGATTCCTTCTGTTTTACTTTTTCTCCTTGTCGTCTTATACTTGTGAATCTGTAACTCATTGTAAGAAACTTTACCTTTGCTAAGGTCTAGTAGCAGGCTGCTTGTTGGGCTTGTGCTTTTTACTGTAATTGGCTGTCACAGGAGTGTTAGTCTGGGGATTCCTTTGCAAATCTTAAATCATGTCTGCCTTGCTTTACATGCCTTCAAAACTACTTGGCAGTTTTATGTAATGCAAATTAAGGGCAATTATGTTTCCTTTATATTTGGGGCAAAATATGTCGTTTGGATATCATAAGTGGTTGTGTGCTGCAGCCTGAGTGATGCTTTGGAATACCAGTGTTGGGAGGATTTTCCGTGGCTGTTGTGTAGCAGAGTGAGCTTGGGAGGGTTGGGAGGATTTGATTGCTCTTACATTAATTGCTTATTATACTTTTGGTGTTTAAGAGAAATAGAACAATCTTAAACTTTTGGGGAGACTATAAATAACTGCTAATTCACCAGCTAATGTTAACACTTAGTTTTAAAATGAGACATAAATTTGATGCATATGTAAAGTTCAGATACTTCATATCATCTGTGCACGTGTGTGTGTGTAATATTTTTTCATATACTTAACATATTGTAACTTTGATTGTGTAACATAAGCCCTGACTGTACTGGGATGGAGTGGGTTAACAAAAGCAGTATTTTTTTGTTTATAATAGAGGCTTTGAAATAAATTGCAAAATGCTGTGTGTAGTAAGGAATAATGGGCACAGACAGTGTGTATTAGTAGTCTTGATTTGCTCACTCAGATTCAGAACAAAATTGGAAACATCTTTGAGAAAGTATCTCATTTTTTTGCCTCTTTGGGCATTATATCTAGAACTTTTCATATTATCCTGATTGTATCACAGATTCACTGTAGTTTTAAGTTTTAGCTGAGTGAGTTTGATTTTTTCCTTTTTTTTTGGTTATCATATTTTTTTGGGAGTAGAAGAAATGTGTAAAACATTTTCTAAATATTGCTCAGCTTTTATTTGTAAAATAAAATACATCTCTTTGAAGCTGCCATCCCTCCTTTTTTTAATTTTTTTTTTTTTTTTATTTTCCTTTGTCCTCAGCTTTCTGGCCAGCAACTGTGTGATATGAATAGCTGGAGGTGTGGGTGGGGAGCAGGTTCTCTGTTTTGTGGAAAAGAGAAAAATAAGAAAGGATTTTTTTTTTTTTTTAAATAAAGATTGTGTTTTGATTTTTGTTATATATTTATCAAAGCAGCATGAAATTGTTCCTAAAAACTGCTTTCCTAATAATTATTGTAAGGTAAATTGCATTGTTCTTAATTCAGTACTTTGAAAGTTATTAGATATTGCCACATTTATACAATTTTACCATAAAATGTAAAAGAAGAATTCTGCAAATAACCCATCTCATTTAAAAATAAGGGTGATATTTAATTCTCCTAACCATGGATTGCTTTTATTTTTTTGTATTTTCACAGTATGGTTAAGAACATCAGTGAAAAAAAAAACTTAGGGATATAAAAATGATGGAAAGAATGGTAATATTTTCATATATACAGAATATATTTGCGTGCATTTAAGTTATATATTTGTGATGCAGCAAAAGCTTTTGGAGGTTGCTGCCCCCTTTTTTTGGAACTCTTAATTGCGAGCTCAAAGTTTTTTCAGCTGCAGTTGTGCACTGAAGATATCAATTATTTGATGGTGGGTAGGTGTAGTATTTTTATATAACAGATAACTCCTGTTCTGATCTAAAATACTTGTTTTGATTTATATGAAAAAGTTGTTTGATTTTTTTTCAAACTCCACAATTTGTTCTTAGTTCACATTTTTAGTATCAGAATATTGAACCTCCTAGAGTCTGAATTTAAAAGTTTACTGCATTGAAATGCTCTGCTCAGGCTTTCCCTGGGATGGCTTTTCTGTGACTGCAGTTGTGTCTGCAGAGTTAGAGAATAACTTTGTTGCTGGTTTGATGTGGTACCTTTAAGATTTTTTTTTTTTACTGTATGTACTTTTTCACCTGTTCAGATCAAGAGCACTACAAGGATGTCTTCATCTAGTAAGGCAAAATCCATTAAAAGCAGAAAAACAAATAGCAGAACTGAATAACGGAGATGTAGTTTGTAGAAAGTGTCACTGAAAAAAAAGGCTGTTTTTTTCAGTATAGAGACATTTTAAAGCCAAACCTGGAGACCAAGTACCTGTGAAACCGGTGGCTTCCTTTGGTCTGGTCTGCACTTCTGATGGAGCAGATGCAAGAATCCTGAAAATCCACTGTGTAAACCAGTGCCGGGATTGCAGAGGAGCTTCTGACAGGCTCTTGTTTAAAAGGTAGATCTGCAAAAATGGGAGTTCACTTCTGAGTTCCATAGGGGATGCTTTGAGTCACAATTACCCTCACAAAGGAAGTATTATGCTAAGGAATTCCTCTGGTAAACTACGGGCTTGATCTTTGACAACAAATGAAATCTTAAAAGTCAATTGTAATGCAATCCTAAAAGATAATTACATCTTTCACTGGTTTTGAAACGTGTTTTGGAACTTTTAACGTGTGCTTTATTTCCAAACATTTTGCCTTATGTCACTCAAAAGTTCATCCAGCGTATAAACAGCGTGATACCCTGCTGAAAGTTTATTTGTACTTAAATGTTTGTTTCTATGCTACAACTGGAATGGTATAAATATTCTGCTTAGAACAGTGTGATGACAGACTTGTTAAATTGCATTTGCTTGCAAGTTTTACAATATATATATACTATAACAAGATCCTGATTTTCATAATACAGAAAGTCCTGGTGCAGTTTCCTCAGATGCAGGTATTCCCTGTAGGTGTTAGTAATGTGTCTGTTTCCATTAGAGCAGCTTTTTTTTTTCTTTTCGTTAAGGAGTGAAACCTCTCCCCTTGGCTCTGTTTTTCAAACTGAGGAGTGAGGACTCTGTTTTCTGATGGTTCTTAGCCAATAACAAATTAGCCAGTCAAACGAACTCTTTGATTTCAAATACGTGCACGTTTTAGGACACTTTTGTTGTTAGACTTGGATATCTTGTAGACCTCTCATTTCCAACATCTCTGTGAGAGCTCTAGTGTGCTGATACCATTTTTATACTAATCTGTTAAAGCAAAAGCTAAAACTGCCAGTTGATTAATAAAAGAACCCTGCATCAGCAAAGTTATTTTAGCATTCCTTCATTTCAAAATGGTACTTATTGGTGTCTGCAATCAAGAGCAATGAACATCTGAGTGTTACTGCTGCCTTTCCATGATGATTTTGTGTTCTCTGCCTTAGAACCTTCTTCTAGGTAAGATACAGTTTGAAGTGGACAGTGCCTGGGACCACTGAGCACATAAAGGGGGAAAAAGTGCTGTTACATTTCTAGGGTAAGCAAGTGTTGTCTTTTTATTGTACAGTGCAATCAGGCTACTGAAGATCACATTAAACCTTAAACTTAGCTGTTCTTGAAATTAAGAAGATGGTCATCTCTTCTACCCAGTGAGTACATTATGTCATAGCAGGTAGTAAAAATTGTTTTAGTTTCCTTCGAGTTGCCAGTTCTCTCACTTCTTCATAGCACAGCAAAGATGTTCTCCAGTGAAACGATCTAAGCCCTGGTCAGGCTTTTAATAAGGGGCTACATCTTAATGATCAGATGTGTCTCACCTTGATTCTTCCTGCTGCTCAGGCTTTTTTTATTTGACAAGTATTACTTTTCTTATGTTCCTCAAATACATATCTTGACTGAGAAAAAAGCCCTTGATTAAATGCACCCATTCTAAACAGTCAATATATGGTGTTTGAGATCATCCTATCCTTCTAGCTATTTTCTCCTGTCTCTCTTTTTTTTCTATTTTTTTTAAAGTCAACTTGCAGAAAATATGGGAAACTTGTCTCATATAACAGCTGAGGATGTGGCTAGGTTAAGGCAGGAAACTGCTACCCACAATGCAATGTTACATACACTACCACTTAATAAAATTTATTTCAAACATGCTACTGACAAAACCAAAGAAAAATAATATCCTAACTATGCTAGTTAGTACACTAAATATATCTAGGGAAAAGTGAAAGTAATCTCTCCAGAGCCTTTCTAGCTTCTGGGATATAATGCTATTGGTAGTTAAACCAGGGCAGCTCTCAGCAGTTGAAAAGCAGTGACCTATTTTTAGAAAATATTCACACTGCTCTGGAAATTAGTGATTATGTGCTTTTTAATAACAGGCAAAGTTATTTTATATAGGCAGAATTCAGATAAGCTCTCTCCTTAGATTTTTCTGGTTGGCAAAATATCCTCTTATGTCGTTTTAAAACTGGCAGTTTTAAATGCTCCATCCCATTTTCAGTGAATCTTACCTTTACTGTAGCCAACCAGCATTTTACCTTTCCTTCCCACTTAATCTATTTGTAGGTTGGTGTGAAAATATTTTCCATGTCGTGTGCGGGAAAGGAACTGAGAAGAGGAAAGTTCATCTTCCTTGACTATATGAAGATTTGAGAGTTCTAGTTGTTTTATTTGATTGCCTGCCGTTTGAAGAGTGTAGCAGTTTGTGAGAGGTAAATAAATTAAGTTGAATTCTAAGATAAATTTAATAGACTTGAATCTTCTGTGAATATTTCCAAATCTCGGACAGAGATAAATGAGGTCACTGATGCTGCTGTGCCATAAATGCCCTGAAAATCTTGTTCTAGGTACATTCTGGTTTCTGTTTGGTTTTAAATGCACGTATGTTAAGGGTGATCCTCTTACAGAACATTTTTGAAGCTCTTGCCTCTATAGTCAGAGAACACTTATCAAGAACAGCTGCTGGAGTGCTGTGGATCCTATCCATGGACTCATGGTGGTCTGCTGAACAACGTTCTTCAAGTTTGACAGGTGAGACAGAGACTCTCCAGTGCCACTGCTTTTGGATGAATCTAGCTGTGGTTGGAGAAAGTGCATCTTGCCAAAATATATGGGTAAGACCACACACAGCCTTTAAAATAGTTATTGTAAGCTTATTTTTAGGCAGTATATGTCTTGACAGTTCTTTTATTTGCATGCCAGTTTCACTGCTGCTTATAGATTTTTTCATTTATTTTAGTAATGGCAATTGCAGATTTAGATCTATGTTTGTAAAGCTTTTGCACAACATTTACACTGGAAAAATACAGACTTGCTACTTTCAAACCTCAGTCAAGATTAGAGAACAGATTTTAAAAAAATGTTAAAGCAGAGTATTCACACTCTTCAGATTTGGTGTCAGTGCTTTTTTTATTCAACCCCATTTTCAGGGGCATAGTTCAGCAATAAAAATTTGCTTCTGGTTTTAAAATTATACCAGTTTTAGTAGCTTCTGTGCTTGTATAAGTCTGCAGCAGTGTAGATTTAAGGCATGAAATTAGTTCAGTAAGTAATAAAAACAAAATGTTTTTTTTTTTAAATTGCGTAGCTATTAAATACTGAATTTAGAATCTGTACTTTTTTATATGTTATAACCCCTGGACAGTGTTTTTTCATGTATATTTTAATGTGTAGAATATTCTTTGCATTCTAAGTGCCTACTTCAACAGTTGGCTCTATAATGTGTATTTAAAATATTGTATGTTTAACTGACAGTGTAGAAGGGCCTTGCACCCTGTAGAATTTCTGAGTAAACAATACCCATTTGGTAACTTTCAGAACAGATGTTTTTTAAATACCCCAAGAGAAATTAAATGTAATACTGAAATGGAATATCATAAACCATTCATTGGGTAGTGATGCTTAAAAGTTATGGATCCACAACGACATGATTTTTTTTCCCCTAGTTCTGTATTTTCCAGATAATCTTGCATAATTAATGCATGACTATTTCTCAGCAAAACATTACTCATTTTTTTATTACTTAACATTGCATAGGACCGTTGTTTATAGCAGTGGACTTTACAGACAATTAAGGAAATAGTCCCTGCCCTGAGGAATATACAATTAAATATATGCAGCCAGCCATTTAAGAAAAGTATGAAAAAGAGGGAGGGGAAAAACCCCATTATAATGAACTGTAATAAAAAATGAGTGATTTGAAGAACTTCATGGGTTAGGGAGAGTAGTTACTTGTAATTTTATTATTAGCTTTCTCCACATATTCCAGCGTGAAGGGTGTTGGTTCTTTGTGTGCAATTGGCTGATCTTGGTTTCTGCTTGAACTTGAGCAGGATGGCTGATCATCACGGTTGCTTCTTTATTTTTTTGGAAGTAAACCCTCAAAAAAACAAACCCATCTCCATAACATTTCCTTATGCAGTGAATGCAAGGGAAATACTTCTGTGCTATTTGTGATGCTTACATAAGTTTGAGATCCTCAGATCGGTAAACAGTATTTTCTAGGGGAAAAGAAGTAAAATCAGGTACTTCCATCCTGTCTCCCACTTATTTCTCAATGTCCTTTTTACTTTCTTTTTGTTTGTTTGTTTGTTTGTTTTTTTAAATATTTAATACCTGCATTTACTACTTTGTCACAGCTTGTCAACAGTCTAAGCTTTCCCTTGTAATTAAAAATGTATTGTGGTTTTCTGTTGGAGAAAAGATCTGAAGATCATTCATGAGCAAGAGTTGAAAAGAGGATGAAAAGGGCATGGAAAGAACAAAATTGGAAGGAGAGTTAAAAAGAAAATCTTGGGGTTTAATGAGTTTTGCTTTTAACAAAAAAAAAAGTTTTGTAGAGAGGGAATACTGAAGGTGAAGAGAAATGAAGACATTGGAACAGGATGAAGAACAAGAAGATGCCCCTCCTTTCATGGGGTCAGCACACAAAGGAGAAAATTGCTCTCTGGTCTCCCAGGGCCTGTGAAACCCAGTTTGTTCGGAAGGCCCTGGCTGGGTTCAGGGAGGTGCTGAGCTCCTTTGGAGGGAATTGGGCTGTCTCTGCACAGCCCTTAAAATGGCCTGCACAGGTTTTCCTAGAGAGGAGCTTGAGGGATGTTGGGGAGAGTATGGAAGGTGTTTGTACGAAATTTCCAACGCTTGATGGGTTGTGTGGAGAGTTGATCGGTTGATTTTTCACACCTGGAGGAGAAAGGCAGCATTTATAGATGGGCCATTCACCGTTGTCCAGATAAGCAGGTGTCAATTCTTTTTAAGATTATTTTTTGGTGTGTGTGATACTTTGGAAATAACAAACTGCTTGATAATTGACTGTTTGTAATGGAGAAAAAGTACAAAAATGAATTTCAGTCATTCTTGCCACTCACAGCTCTTCTTCCTCTGACCTTCCAACCCAGCAGTGAGGAAGCAGAGCTGTTTATAGAGACCCTGTGGACTGGTTGGCGGAATCCAGACCTGCAGCTTGTAAGATAAATGATACAAGCTTTGGGGAAATATTCTGTGTGGAAAAACAGTATATGTGTTATCTTATTGTTAAAATTTAGCTATTTTATCACTTTAACCATTTATTTCTGTTCTCTTTAGATGGATAAATAGTAATTTGTTTTAAGAAGATAAATCAGTGCATATACTTGTTAGCTCCATGAGGGAAGTGTCTAGTGAGCACCCACTGGAACTGGTTCTTTGGAGCATTGACAGTTGGGTTCATTTAACTTGGAGACCCAGCTTGTAATCGAAGTGAATTGTTGTGTTTCCATTGCAGGATGCAGTTCTGGCTCTGCTGCTTGGCTGTGTTTAGTGTGAGGGGTCAGAGGTGCTAGGTGGGATGGAATCCTGTGTTTTGGCACAAAAAGATGCTGATGCTTCGCTGTGTTTAGTGTGAGGGGTCAGAGGTGCTAGGTGGGATGAAATCCTGTGTTTTGGCACAAAAAGATGCTGATGGGACAGCCCAGAAACTGTTGGGAATTGCCTCCTGATCACAGCGTGTGTGAGGACAGGCCACTAAGCTCCTGAATTGCTCTTGGAACTTTATGGCCAAATTCCTTGTTAGTGAAGGGAACAGGAGTGTGTTGGAACAGGAGCATTGAAACCCAGTGTTGTTGGAAAATTCGGCAGCATAGTCACAAATTGATCCAGGCTGAAAAAGAAATAGCGTTTACTTGTATATTTTAAATTCTTTCCTGAAATCATTCTGGTTCTGGAGTGGTGTTTCAGTTATTCCAGGCCTGAAAAGACTTTGGAACGAAGGTTATCACAGTCTGAAGAGTATTTCAAGACTCAATCTGATCTGTTTCATGTGCTTGCATATCAAAGACCGTGATGGTTGGTTAATATTTGCATGAAATTATTTTTTTGTACCTTATGATGACCTTGGTATTTTAAAGAAATCTTTATTTTAGGGGTGTGGGATCTACATTACAGATTATTTAAGTAACACTTACTTTATACCAAAATCCGTTAGAGGAGGTTGGTTATACGAGTTCTGCCCTCTATGACATTTGTCTCCTTTGGATTCCGTACCCTGTATTTGTGCTGCCAGAGCAGCTTCTTGTGTCCAGGCTCTTTGTGTCTTTGGGGTACTCCTGGGGATGTCAAGGTTGGTGCTTCCACAGCTCAAACAGTGCTCTGGGCAGTGTCTGCTTTGCCAAAAACCCCAATGATAAAGGAAATACGGCTTTTCATAAGCCAGAGTTCATTTCTTTGGCATGGGCTGTAGGGCTGTGGCCCTCAGAAATAACTAATCTCTGCAAGGTGTAAAATAAGCAACTGTTTTATCTTTCAGAGTTTGTGCCTTGATTGCTGCATAGGTGGACTATATCTTATTTAAAAAAGAAACTTCAGTAGCTCTTGGGATTTGGGAACAAGACTGGTTTATGTTGCCCTCTTTATCCTGCTCATTTGGTAAAATGGCTAATTGTTGCCCTTTCTTCAAAGTCTTTTAATTAATTTATTTTTTTTTAACTAACATCTCAATGTTTTCTTGCTTTTTAAGTCCAATTTTGCCCAGTGTGGCTTTGAAGCAGCTTTGCAGCTGAATGTTTGTATTTCAGTTTCGGGAAAAATGATACCAGTCTGTTCAGAAATGGAGTATTTGCAGTAGTAAGTGGCATCTTTACAAGCTAAACATAATGATCAAAGAGTTGAAGAAATAACAAATTTAGTTGTCTTTTGGACAAAATTACAATGGAATAGCCTTTGGTTTGTCATTTAGCTTCAGTATGATTTATTTTTCTTCTCTTTTAATTGAAGAACAAATCCAATTCATAACTGAATGCAATTCAATCTTCTCATTTTGTGATGTGGGTAGAAAATATCTGTTTTATCTGTGTATAGGAGCTACAGTAATTCAAGCTTTATTTTTCCATTTGAATAACAGAAATAAACTGAGAGTCAGACATTCATGACATGGCATTATTATGCCCAGACACTTTTTTAGAATTCATGAATTTACAGAACATTCATTTTTTGGGTGCTTTTCTTTGCTACTTTCATCAGTAGCTGTTCCTGGACTGGACATGTGACAGATCTGCTGCTAAAACACATAAAGATTCTCTACAAGGTTGCCTAATTATTTAGAGATGAAATCTGAAGAACCTGTAAACAGAACTATTCCCAGCTGATAGTGGATTTGGTGGTTTTTTTTTTTTGTTTGTTTTTTTTTTCCTCCTTTATATCTGTGTTGCTTTTTTTAAAAAAAAAAAACTAAAAATTGCTAAACCTGTACACTGTAAGAATAAGTTGATTAAAAGAGCAACTCTTGAGGTTTTCAGTGATCCTCCTTACAACCCCATTGTGTCTGGTATATTACAATAGTGTTTATTGATTGCATTTTATTTTTGTCCCTAGAACTCCTGACTCACTCTCTGCATGGAAGGAACACTCCAACTTCAGAGTTAGTTATTCAGAGATTTTTCTCGTTAGCAGTTGCTCATTCTGGCTTTCTGCCATCTTTCCTGCACAGTATTCAAACTTCAGTATGAAGAATTACTAACTTTCATGTGCTCTGCTGGCACGTGCTACACTATGAGAATATTTAACAAACATTAGTTATTTTCTTCTCTTCACAGTACTCCTGGGAGAAATATGTTACTGTCTGTATCAGATATATGTATACAGCTTGGTTGGAGGTACAGAGCATAAAATTTAAAAAATAAAAGGCAAGTAAACCCCCAAACTTCTCATTCTGCAGTACACAAATAAAGGTGTACTTTTTGTGAAAAGGCTTAGCTTTATCTCCACGTCTTTATAAGGTGAAGGAGCTCATGTTGTCAGTGATGGATATTGTCAGTGCTACAAATCAAATACCTCAGTTTAAACAAGGAGTGGATAGTTACTGATCACTTCCTAACAAGGGGCACGGTTGAAAGGAGTATTCTGGTCTACTGTGATGTTTCTGTGTTCTTCTACATAGATGAGCTTCATTGCATGTGTTTTCCAAAACAAAATTAACAGTTTGGACCTCAGTGTGTCCACTTTTATGATGAAGAGCCTGTGCAGCCTTCTATAGGTGCCAGTGGGTAGTTTTGTGGAGACCCAATTCCTTCACAATACCGAAAGTGATAGATTGAGGATACAAGTCTCCTTCACCTGAATATCAGGATCTTCATGTGGCCTTAACTCCTGATACATTGGCCCTGCAGTTCTTGATTAACTTCCCCTTGAAAATAGATGACTGTGTTCAGCTCTTAAGGTGCCCGCAGTCTTAATTTAGGTCACTGTTACAATATCTCCACTTTAGTTAAAGATGATAAAAAAGTATGGAAATGTGTTGATAGAAACAGGCCTTCTGTAGCATTACTGAATACAGGTCTTTATTAGATGCCTAAATACTGGATCTTAAAAGTTTCGGTCCAAGCTTTTGACCAGTGTTTTTTTTTGTTGCCTTTGGGTAGTCACTTGAACTTGATGTGCATTTGTCTTGGCTGGATTTACCACAAAGCAGGAGTGATTATGCTGAAGTTATTACAATTTTATGGAATTAAGAGCTGTAAAAAAGCAGAGAGAATGGCAAAGGGCTGTAATCTGGTGCTTGAAAGGTGAGTTGAGCTGTGGGGCTGAACCACAGACTCCTCCTTGAACCTTTGGGATGGGACTAAATTCTTCTGTGCTTTAGTTTGTCATCTGTAAAATGGGAATGGTAATTTTTTGGTGGGTTTTTTTTCAGCTTCTTTTTTATATCAATAAATTTTTAAATCAATAAATAGATACCAGTGATGAGGGCCATAGGAGTACCAACATTAGAACTGAGTTTGCCTCTGCTGTGTCTAATAGAGTTTTTAGTGCTTTCTTGCTGAGAAATGAAGAAAGCTGCCTGATACTTTGCCATAAAAGTAAAGATTTACCCCTCCTTAGCTGAACAGATAAGTAATACTATGAAATTCTTTTTTACTTTATCCATTGCAAGAATATTTGCATTGAAACATGGAAGAAGATTTGTTTAGTAGAGTATTAGCATCTTTGAATTGATTTAACCCCCTTAATGAAATCTCCTACGAGCTTTCTGATGCCAGGTTTTCTGCTGTTTTTTTTTTTCTCTGCTATCAAAGTTAATATCCTGGGAACTGCTTGGATCAGCTGAAGGAATTGCTAGTGAGTATGGTACTGTTGTATTACTGGATTTATGTTGCTATTGAGCCTGTAGCTCTAGGGACTTTCTCAAATTTGAGGAGGGTGCAGAACATAAGCAAGTGCTCCACTTAATCTTGTCAATTAAACATCACCATGGAGTCACCACAGCACAGTCATTGCCTGGCCCTCGTGCCTTTCTCAGTATAACTTATTGCTTTGTTTAAAAAAAAAAAAAAAAATCAAAAAAACCCGGGGCACTTACAAATCTTCTGTAAAACTAGACATTTCAACCCAGATCAACATTTTGTTGTTCAAAACAGGATAACAGCTGTGACTTTGTAAGCTACTGTTAGTGGTTTTTGGAGGCTAATTTGTCAGCTCGCTGGCACGCTGAGCTCATTTGCTGAGAGAGGTTGATGTCATCTCCCATCTCGTCCTTTGTCAGAGCTCGGCTCCTCTGCTTTAACCAGCGAATCCCAAATAGAACGTTACAGGCCAGGGCTGTTTGCCAGTGGCATTAGTTTTCTGTTTATGTAACTTCAATTTAGGTCTTTCATGACTAAACACAAAATTCCGTCGTCATGTGAGAGTTGATCACCCCTTTCTTTTTTGTATCCTGTGTCTGTGATATGGGGCTCCTTTTTGTGTGCTTTGAATTAAAAAAAAAAATAAACGTGAAGAGCAGAGATGTTTATTATTTTCAAGTATTGCTACTTAATTTATTCAAACACTATTCAATGTAGTTTATTATTACTTGTTCTGCGTCGAGCACAAAATAGGGATTTTGTGACTAATTATTTAATGACTACAGCTATTGATTAAAAATAAGATTTCTTGGAAGAGTAAGTAAATGTCTAAAATCAGTGACTGTTAATTAAATGTCAATACTGTACATTGTTTCAATACAAAATTACTAAAAACTTGTGTTGAGCATCTGTTCAAACTGCAAAGCCACGTATTTTCAGGTTCTGTCTTATTGCTAAGAAGTAATTGCAACATTGTCAGGGTATTTGCTGGAACCCTGGTAAGTTTAAATCCGATAAATTGCTCAGTGGCTTTTTAGTACCCTCAGTGTCTCAGTAGTTTTACAATATGTACTGGGATATAAAGAAGAGATCCTTTTTTGTAAGATATCAGCTAAATAATAGATGAGACATTAAGGGTAGAAGTAGTTAATTTTCACACCAGAGAAAAGTTACATACAAGATCTACCAGGGAACCTGGAGAAGTGAGAAAGCTCATGGCAAAGTTATTTAGGGAAATGAAATGCTGGTTGTGTAGAGCCAGCCAAGATATTGGACAGAATTGGTTGGGTGGTAAAATAGGTGAAATTTGTTGCTGATAAACCCAGTGTCTCCTGCATGAACCCTGTGCTGTTTCTTTTCATAGAAAAAGAGGTTCACATTGGAGACCTCTCAAATCTGAGTGGTTGTGCCTTAGTAGTTGTTACAAACTGATTAGATTTTAAAGGAATTAAGAGTGTCTGAGGAAAACAGTATTACTGATAGTTCTGCTGTTGTGTTTACCCTGTTATAAAAAACAATATTGTAGAACTGAATGAATTCTGTACAAGGAGGAGACACTAAACTGGCAGGGTGCTAAAAGCCTGGGAAGACACAACTGGGAGGGGAATGTGATAGAAATCTGGAATTATGAGGGATGTGGAGAAAGTGAATGGAAACAATTATTTCCCCTTTTCATAACAAAAACTAGGGGCACCTAATTAAATTATCAGATGACAGGCTTAAAATGAACACAAGGAAGTAGTTTTTTAACAGTGCATAATTAAAGCGTTGAATTCATCATCTTGTTGCCACAAGGTACTGAAGAAGCCAAAAATTATAGTAGTTTAAAAAGGATTAAGAGAAGATCATGCAGGTGAAGTTTATCTATAGCTATAAAACACAGTTGTCTAGTTGTAACCTCAGGGAAAACTTCAGGTCTGTTTGAGAGAAAACCAAGTTGGGGCTTTCCCTAAGAATTCACTACTGGCCTTTATGGAGAGAACTTGATCTCTGTGCAGATTCCTGTTCTGAAGGGTTTGTGTACAGATAAGGTGATAACAGCACTGAGACTATAGAGCTACACACTGAACAGCATTTTACCAGGGGGGAAAGGTCACCAGATCTTCAAAGATCTGGTGTTAGTGCCTAAATGAGTAAGTGCTGTAAAATCAGGATGCAGGAACTTAAGAACTTTAATTGCTTATGCCTATAAAGGTGAGTGAGCTTACCTTCCACCTTACTGCAGAAGTATTTTCAAAAGCGTGTAAACTCAGTAGTATTAATTTGATTTGTAATTTATCTGTCATTCAAACATTAATATTTCACTGTGAATTTTTCAATCAATAAGGTGTTTTCCAGTTTCAATTTATCAGATTAGTCAATCTGAGGGTTTTCTGATTTCTCCTTTTATACATCATCTTTATTTTGTTAACATTTTTAAGCCTCTTTCTTTGGTGATATTTTGTGTTCCAGTTGTTCATCTTTTTGATTATTTTGTCTGGCCTTTCTGGAAGAAATGGCCTGTTGAAGCTGTATGACTGCTCTCAATAGCTATGTGTATCATAAAAGTGAGGATTCAAATGGGAAAGGAATTACTGTTTCAGAAAGTCTCAAAAACGGTGGTTTTAAATAATCTGCACTTTAATCTTATCACAGAATCACAGAATGGCCTGGGTTGGAAGGGACCGTAAAGATCACGTAGTTCTAAGCCTCTGTCATGGGCAGGGGCACTTTCCACTATCCCAGGTTGCTCCAAGCCCCTTCCAACCTGGCCTTGAACACTTCCAGGGATGGGGCATCCACAGCTTATCTGGGCATCTGGTACCAGTCCTTTTCTGAAGGAAATAACCCCACTGAAAGTTAAGTGAATACCCATGATATTAAGGCTACTAAAATTCTACTGATCCATCTAAAATGACTGACTTTTGGTAAAGATTCACGTGTGTATTTACTATATCCTACTTTTTTTCCCTAAAAGTGTGCTTTGATGAATCCCCTTGGGCATAAATTTGATTCCGTTTCATCATTAAGTATGAAAAAAATTAAGCCTTAAGATGTGATTAATAATAAAAAAAAATTCAATATATAACATTGTAGATGATAATTTATAATGTTTTAACATGCTGGATGGGCAAAATACACAGAAACCATAATGATTGCATCTGTTATTAAATGCTTAATTTGAGATTTTTCTTCTATTTCAGTTTTGAATCCAGCATTTATCATCTTAGATTTCAACCACAGTTTTGTATATGCCTGAGGGTGAACTTTATACATCTTTTTATGGAGTAGAAACACAGAAAGGTATCACATTGCCACCTGGACTGATCTATCCTCATGTTGTCACAGATTTATGATGATCATAGTCAAACACTTTCTTTGTCAGACATTTCAACACAGTAAACGAGTAAATCACAACTTCCCTTTGAAAGATTGATTAGTTCAAATGTATCTGATCACATCTGAAGTATATTCAGGACTCACTTTAAAAGCACTGGTACCGTGTT
Source organism: Lophotriccus pileatus (assembly GCA_035583135.1). Taxonomy (NCBI): domain Eukaryota; kingdom Metazoa; phylum Chordata; class Aves; order Passeriformes; family Tyrannidae; genus Lophotriccus; species Lophotriccus pileatus. The sequence goes on from JAWWES010000115.1 coordinate 110,279,953, forward strand.
TTGGGATTGGAGAAGGACCACACATATTGTAAGTGGTTCTTTAATGGTTGCATAAAACACAGACCTGTTTTCTCTGAATCATGATTATTTTCAGAGGTAGTAGGTAAAAATTTCTAACTTCCCCTTCCTCTTTCCCATCTGTTAAAGACCTTTATGAGGTAACAGTTTTGTGACCTGGCTGATTTCTACATTGCCAGGTGTTTGTGTAGAAGCCTCCTACACCTCTGTCAGTGTGGGAACAAGGGAATAGAGCTGCTTTTCCTTTCCACTGTTCTTAGATTTAAAATGGAATATCTGTAGTAAGACAGGCTTAACTGTAGACTTCTCTTCCTCCTGCTGGTGAATGATCCCACCCCAAAGAACTTTTTAAGATGGTCCATGGATTTTTTTTCTTTTTCCCCCCTTTGTGACAATGAATATTTAGATCAGCACAAATGTCATTTTTATATTTTGATAAATTACTTTCCAGGACTGAATGGTAGGATGAAATTTTTGTACTGTGACAACCTGCCTACAGTTACCTGCATGCTACTGTGTTTATTTGTTGGAGATGGTGGAGGAGGATATTTTAGATTAAATAGTTACTCTTTTCCTTGTTAAAAAGGAATATTAGTTTTCAGCATCTGATATTACTGTAATAGTGTAATACTAACAGCAAACACAACCCACTCTTAAACAGCAAATTCATTTTGATTTTGCCAGAATGCCGTTACATTTTTTTATTTGCTTTATTGTTGTAGGAATGTGAATGTTTTGTAAGGATGTAAAACTGAAAACATTTTAGTCAGTTGTACTTGCTGATTGCTGAAAAAGCCTGGAGTATAACTTGAGCCAGACAATTAGCTTAACATTGGCATGTGTGTTGCATCATTAGTATTTCCAAATAAGTATCACCCAAATATGTGTTGGGGTTTTTTTCTCCCTAGAAGTAGCAAGTAAATAGCCTTGTTAAAATGTAAGCAAAGTGTTTAATCGTGAGGAATTTGGCTTGTTATCGCAAAGCCAGACTGAGTCTCTTGTTCATGGATTTCACTATTTTGTCTATAACAGGGCCAGAATCGGTAAATTATGAAGAAAGTACAAGAATTGTGCAAGAGGACAGCTGTGCAAACCCCACTCATGTGGGGGAAAAGAAAACCCACCCAATCATCAGTTAGTGATTGAAGTTTGTGAAATACAAATACATTTCATAAGTTATAGGTAACAGGAATGTAGGAATTGTTTAGTTCAACTTTAACGTGAGGTATTGTGTTGTATTATGGCCATCACCACTTTTTACAGAAAGATGAAAGCAACTTTGTGGTAAATAGGTGGAATAACCAGCTTTCCAAGAAGGTCTCATTGTAATCCTTAACACAGAGATAAAATTTTAAACCTGAGATCATGAGGTTTGTATTTGTTTCAAAATGTGTGTCAGTAGTAGCTCTCAAGGATCCAAGACATATTTGAGTACTAATGGGTAATTGTCCATGTAAACGTTGAGCTGTAAAACCATCCAGCAAATTATTCGATGGTCCTGTTTTTCTTGATATTTGAGTCCTACTTTCCCTTGTCCTCAAGCTCCAGGTCTAGTCTTTGGTGTTTTGATTTCGCAAGGGATTTGGATCACAGCTGGTTAAAGGCTCTTCTTTAGGCAATGGTTTGTCTTTGTGAACCTTCTGCATCCCTATTACCCCTTTGCTCATTGGCCCATTTATGCAAATTCTGACAAAATTAAGGGAAATGGGGGTGGTTGATGGCTGGGCAGTGTAATTCCACATGCCCTCTTCTGAATCCTTCAGCAGTGCTGGAGAGGGATACTGGGAGATGGGTGAATTCATCTTCCTTTTTAAATAGCAGCTATACTTAATATTGATGGGTGTTACACTTGTAACCTTTTCAGGTTTGTGGAAATTTTCTTGTCCCATTTAGTCTTTTCTAAGGCTGCCCTTTCTTATTTTTGTCTTGCTAACTTGTCCTCATCATCATCTGCAAATGAGTTAAGCAACATGAGTACATTGTGTGGGAATTCTTTCTTTCAATTAATAGTGATCTGAGAGTTGGGCTGCATTCTAGAAGGAAATGAGCATTTCAATTCTTTTAACAGCGAGAGAAGAGGTCCCATGAAGACTTTCTGCTTTCCATCAGGGCCATGATATACAGATGATGTGCAGTGACATAATCTCTCATGGTTTTGATAGTATCATCAAAAGATTCTGGACCAACAGGTCCTTCCTTCTCCTGTTGATTTACAGCTCTTACACCTCCTGTTAACTGAATGATTTTGTATTTTACCCATCACACAGATGTTTCAGATTGATATTGGTAAGTGAGAGATTTGCTTTCAAGGCCTGTGGGTGAGAATACCCACAGATCAACAGATTTTGCTGTGAATTACAACAGCAACCTCTCCTGTGTAACAGCAGGACTGACTGCACTCTTTCCATTGGATGAAGAGAAACATTTAGTGTGTTTTGCCTCTGAACCCTTCTGTTACCCAGAATATTTTAACCTCATAGAGTTATATAGAGTTTTAAAAACTGAAGCAGTTAGTTCCAACATATTTTGGGTCTTTTGGTGAGGGCTGCTCGCTGCCTTCAAGTTCCAGGACAGTGTCTGTCTGAACTTGCTGGTTCTCATTACAGCGTCCCCTGGACCAGGGTGGGTCTGGTGAAAGCCATGTCTCTCCTCGGTGGTAAATCTCTCAGTGGTGGAAGAAACTTCTGTTGTAACTCTTAAGTACATTTTACTTCTGATGTTAACCAGGCATGAATCTTCTCTTCCTGTTCTCTTATGGCTGAATAGTTGTTGCAAGAGGGATTCATTTCATTAACTTCACATTTCTGCTTGTCAGCGAATGCACCTGAGCGAGTGAGCACGACCCTCCTTTCTGTAGCCAGTGCTTTTTGTACTTATGGTGGTGGACAGCAGGACCAGGAGCTGCAGTCTGGTACTTGGATGTTACTGTCAGAATTTGTGCCAGAAATGTGTGCTGCTGCTGGACTTGTCACACTGTGTTTGTCACTGGGGCAGGTCTTTACAGTACTTGTTCCACTGTTTTGTGTGAACAGTGTAAAATAGTCTTGTTATTGACTTTGAAGCCTCTCTTCTAGGCTGTGTAGCTGGACCTTAATCTCAGATATGCTTCTCTCTCTTTTCTCTTCTCTTCTCTTCTCTTCTCTTCTCTTCTCTTCTCTTCTCTTCTCTTCTCTTCTCTTCTCT
>JAWWES010000115.1:110283163-110326179 GCA_035583135.1 Lophotriccus pileatus
TTCTCTTCTCTTCTCTTCTCTTCTCTTCTCTTCTCTTCTCTTCTCTTCTCTTCTCTTCTCTTCTCTTCTCTTCTCCTGATTTAATATCCTTTTTTTTCTTAGAGTACAACCACTTCTTTTTTTCTTAGCGTACAACCACTTCTATTATATTTTAGTTAAAATTGACTGTATACTTCTATTACATTTCCATATAATGCTTGTATCATTAAAACATCTTAAATAAAGACAGCTAAGAATTTTAAATTTTTTTAGAGTAGTCTGTGTCATCCTTCTTTTTCCTTCAGTAACTAAAAAAAACCCCAAAGAAATAAAACCAATCCATCAGTCAATTCCAAGGCTTATAATGTTCATCATGTTTTTTCTTTGAAGCAGATCCTGCAGCCACTTTTGTAAATCATCATCTTTGCTTGTGGAAGCAACTCAGAGAGGCTTGGCTGGGACAGGAACGTGTCCTAAGGCATCACAAATTTAACACCAGCCCATTGAAGAGACTCTCACCCAACAGAGAAACTACATCTGACATCCAGGTTCTTTAGAACCTCTGATTTTTCACTCAGACCCTCAATTCTTTGAAATCTTGGGAGGATGTAATATTAGTGACAATATTACTGACTGCAGCTGTAGTTAAACTGAGTTCTGAGCTAAAGGCAATGCTTACCTTTCCTCTTAAACCTCACCTCTCTTCCTGGTGTGGATGATATGTTCCCCTTTTCCCAAGTTTGTGATTTAGATGTCATCTTCAATTTCTCCAAGATTTACCTTGGAGCAATTATGGCATATCTTGATGCTGAGCAATTTGCAAGATAACAGTATTTCCTTCAAACTTTTAAGTCAAAGTTTAATGCCTTATGAATTATTTTAATTAACTCTGAAAGAACTTGATTATTTTTAGATTTTTTTTTCCTTTGGCATGTGAACTCCTTTGGAAATGTGTCTGCACAGCTTCTTTGTACTCTGTCATTGGAGCATGTAAGTAATCTGTGATAATAAAAATTAAAGACCATTCCAAGAAGAATGAGAGTAGTATGTAAAATAAAAAGCATCATCTAAATTAATTTTTGTGGGTGGATAATATTTAAAACGAGAAATTCTTTTAGTGCAGGTGTTCCTTTTTTTCTGAGTTACTATTTCAAGTTCATTTGCATTTGCATTATTTCCATTGTCCTCTCAATAGCAATTGAAACAGTGAATATATTCTCACTGCACTACTTGTGTTGGTTTTAGAAAGTTTATTTCTTCGAAGAAAATAGGTGATGTTAAATATTTGATCATTTCCAGGTGGAAGTAAAATAATAATACAAACAAATCTTAGCTCTAAGCTTCGAAGAAAATTGTTTAAAAGCAGAAAATTCATATTGGGACAACTCTATAATCTCAGAGCTGCCTTCTGTTTAATGCAAAGGCTCTGTGAGTCCTGCTCAGCCAAAGCTGAGAGCAATCACTGGAGTCTGGGCTGCTGAAAAGGATGGATTTTTTTTTCCTTCCCTTTTTTTTTTTTTCATGTGGACTGAATTCCCTTTTACAAAATGGGCATGTTTCCCAGGAAAAACATGATACTTCACTAATCAGGATGGAGCCTTATCCTGCAATGGGACCTACATTTTGGTCTTTTCACCACATCATTGCTGTTTTCTACATGGACAAAAATAGATATAGAGTAAACCAACCCAAAAAGTCAATTATAGGGTTTTATAGTGATGTACTGTGAAAAATTTGGTCATGTTTTTCATTATACAGAATGTTCTTTCCAAAGACATAAACAGAAAAAAGCACATATGTTTGATTTTAAAAATAACTGTGCTTAGCTGTTTAAAAATGCTGGAGACATTTTGGATAGTTCTAAATGATCAGCATCATAATTATATGATAAAACTTCTGTGTAAAGAACTATCTGGTTTATAATTATTTAACTGTTGGGATTTTGGGGTTCAAGAGATATACTTTGAAAAATTTCTCATACATATCTGAGAAGTCTGAGTTATTCATCTTCCTCTCCTCTCTAATCAGGAAGTAACTGTTAAATCTGTGATGTCAGTTTAGGGGGAATGATTTAATTGAAAAAGTATTAACATGTGAAAGAAATATTGGAATGAATGAAAACAGTTTGGTCCACTGATGTTTAAACTAGTGGTTATGCTGGGATAGCGTAGTGCAGGAGAGATGCTAAGGTAATAACTACAATTATAGTATCAAAGCAATAAAATTAATATATAATAATAGAATTATAAATGAAAACCACGTTTTTCAATTGCGGGTGTCTGAAGTTCAGTGGATAAATCCATAGTTGGATATCAATGGAAATGTGGCAAGAATTCCATAGGTGTGGAGCTTTGCCTGTGCTTCACATGGTTTTCATGGCAAATGGCAAATGCTCAGGCCTTCTGCAAATGGGTCCAAATCCATTTAAGTTTGTAAATATGGGCACTAATGTTTGAAAAATCGGAAACATTTAAAGATGGTAAAAGTTGTATCGATGAGAATAACTACTTTTCAAAGAATAAATGCAGTTGGCTTTTTTAGGTTGCTTAATTTAATTTGTTACATTTAATTCTTGCTGAATTTAGAGCCCTAGAATCACGGAATGGTTTTAGTTGAATGGGACCTTAAGGACCACGTGGTTCCAACCCCCTGCCACGGACAGGGACACCTTCCACTATCCCAGGTTGCTCCAAGCCCCATCCAACCTGGCCTTGAACACTTCCAGGGATGGGGAGCCACAGCTTCTCTGGGCAACCTGTGCCAGGGCCTCACCACCCTGACAGGGAAGAATGCTTTCCTTAGATCTCATCTAAATCTTGCCTCCTCCAGCTTCAACTTCATTCCATGCCCTTGTAAAAAGTCCCTCCCCGTCTTTATTGTAGTCCCCTTTAGGTACTGGAAGGTCCTATAAGGTCTCTCCCGAGTCTTTTAGTTTGAGTCTGATCCAGTTTCTACTAAATATAATGGAAACTTTTGGAACTTTGTATTTATGTATTTATTGCTAGTATGTTTCCTTCTTAATTTGCTTGTTGTTTTGCTTGACACTGAAACTATTTAAGCAATTGCTTGCTTAGATTTATATGAAAACACCTTCAATCTTATGCTTTAAAGGAAAATAATTAATAAAAATTGCTATTCCTTGAGATTTTTACATGTGTAAAAATCATCAAAGTATAATTTAATAATAGAGATACTAAGTTGATTATTAATTTTTTAATGACTTTAAGCAGTCTCTTTCTTGTTTGCAAATACTTTGTGTTGTCAGTAGAGTGACCACAGTGAAAGATATTCTATTGCTTGGGTAGTGCCCTCCTACTCCTCTCCATTGTCAGTCTCATCTCTTTCATTTTTCCACAGAAAGTAGAACTTGCCACATCTTTTCATTTAAATGCCTTATTTATGAGGTGCTTGCTTTGCATGTTCTGGGTAATTCAATATATATTTCCTCCTGCTTCCTCAGTACAACTTGATTTCCCCAAGTGATACTGCAGTTCAGTTTCTCAAACTTTTAGTATTATATTAATTCTAAATATCTTCTAATTAATCCATGGGTGTCTCAGGCTTCCTTGTGCTCTAACTCAACCATTGAACATGTCTTCAGTTTAGGCATTTAATGGCTAAAAAGGCACTTTAGCTTCTCTGGCCTAACCTGCTCTATCAGTTAACCCTGATAAAAAGTACTTCCACCAGAAATGTTACAGAATATTTGGCTGAAGCCTTTCTTCCAAAATACAATTTCCAGATTTATAACATCAGAAGACAATGAATGCACCTTGTCTGTTGGTATTCTGTTTAATCAGTCAATCAATCAATCAATCCCTTAATTAAAAAGTAGTTGTATTAAATAATATTTGAGTGTGTCTGGTGTTGATTTCCAGTCATTTTTGCCATCTCCATTCTTTGCAGGCATCTTCCTCCAGGAAATAGAGCTTCATTAGGCTATTGAGTCACTTCTTGATGGTTTTGCTAAGCCAGGAAACTTGGGTTCTCTCTCTTCTGTGGTATTTTCTTGTCAATAACTTGTTTCTCTTATTTTTAAAAATGGATCTCGGGACTGGGCATGTGAATTTAATATCTGTTGCACGAGTGAGGCATTGACAGGTGAAATAACTTTCCACTTTTACATCTGGTGATTGCATTAAAAGTTTTTTATTTAATATTGTAGTGGATACTCTTAATAAATGGAATATCTGCTCTAAATCTTATTTTCTATTTAGTGTTGCCTTCTATGTGTTGCCCCTTTTGCAGGAACAGTGTATTTTTCTCTGAAGCTTTAACATTTATATCAAATTGCGTTTGTTTGAATGGGCTCTTGTCTGCTGGGTAATCCACATCATGTTAAATGACTTCCTTGTACTGGATGATCACATTTTGGGGGCAGTGTGGACTGAGGAGGAGGTGAGGGAACTGGAGAGAGATGGACTAAATGTAAAAGGAAAAGGTGGTGGTAAAAAAAGGAGAGGGGTGGAGAGGGGAGCTCCAAGAACAACTGAAGTTGCCTCATTTCTCAGCCAAAAACCAGATGAAGTCTCAGTTGCAGCATTCCTGGAAACTCTGATGTGAACAGAGATATTGAAAAAAATGATTTTTTTAACTAGGTTAAGTTGTGTCAGAAGTAGAACTGCAGGAGAGGTCCTTGGGGTCAAGGTGGTGCAGGAATTCCAAAGACAAAATAAATTATTCAGATGTATGCCCATAAGTATCGCTGCTGGGCTTAATGGAATCAAATTGTGGTTACAATAAAGGGAACTTTGTTTACATTCTCTGGATCCATTTTATGTAGTTAAGTCTAAGTAATGTTTCTTCTGTAGGGATCATCACAGACTTTAAACCGGGGCCCAGCAATGGAATGCAACAGAAAAAGAGTGTGACTGAAGTATCTTTGAAATTCACTGTTCAGCCTGTAGCCAACTCCTTTAAATTTCCGTCAAAATCACAGCTGCGTTCACTAATATTGTAAGTTAGCCTGACCACCTGCTTTAACATCCAAGTTTCTTTCAGGAAGATAAATAATTTTCAGGTATCTCGTTGCTGGAGAAGATCAACGAATCTCTGGGAGTTTTTTTGCTTCCTGTAAATAAATGCATTTCTTTGTGACCACAAAGTAGGCTTCAGGTACTGTACAATATTTTAAATTATTCCATTTGCATTTTGTACAAGTGAGAGGATGCATTCTGATGCTGCATTTGAACTGGATGAGACATTGTAACTTGTCTAAGGTGATGACCCTTGTTTCTAGCTCTTTAAAATACTTTCTTGTTAACACCATGAGAAGTTGTGTCTATAGGTAGAAATGGTGTTGGGATGGGAATGAATTTCAGACTTACACATCCAGTTACATGTGCTCACATTTTTGTGTAAAGATGTGTAATGACTGTAATGTTAATGGAATGTTGGAGCAAACCAAGCTTTTGGAGAAGACATTTGGGGTGGCCTCTGGCTGTGAGAAGATGTTGCTGTAGAGATAAAACACGTAAAGGGTAAAATAGGACTCTCTAAGCATGGCTTTCTTCTCACTGCTGCTGGAATTATGCTGTCTTGTGATGCTTCCTGAACAACCTAATCTCCAGGCACCATCTCATCCAATAGTTTTTTAGCATTGGCTTCCCCCCTCCCCCCCCACCCCCTATTTTGAAATTCCTCTATGATGCCCAAAATAAATAACTAGCTTGTAAGTTGTTTTCTAGTTCAGATTTTTGGCTTTATGAGTAGATTCCGTGTTTTAGCACCAGTGGCCTTGTTTTACTCTGACACCTTGGATTTGTGACTGCGGACCAGAACAGTTATTTGGGTCTGTGAAGATCGAAACTGCATCCTGTTACTGTCTAAAAGTGAGGTAAAAGGTTGAATACAGACAATCCATATCTCTGTATTTTGCTTTCTGATCTATGGCAAAGAGAGTGGAAAACCCTTGATCATTCACAGAGCCTGTCTTAGGAGAAAGTGAATCTAAAGTTCCTTATTTACTTCTGTTGAGAGTAATAGGACAATTAATGTAAATGTTTATTTATCAAAGTTTGGGCTGGTGGACTGAATAAATGAACAGAGTAATGCCTGCTCCTCTCTTAGCATTGGGACTTACTGGATCTCTCTTCTCTGTCTAGCTGCAGATTTTTTGTTTTAAGCTAAACTACGGAAGGACTCAGTTTTATTTGGGTCATCTGCCTCTCTAATAAGATGTTAATGAGCTTGTGGTTCATGAGTCGGGAAGGAGAGGCTGGCATACTATGGTAAAATATATTTGTCATCTGTTTTCTTAGAAAATTAGGCTCAAGAATATAAAGGTGTAGATCACTGCTACTCTTGAGTCTGAACATAGGAGCAAGTCTGAAGAGCACTAAAGTTTTAGAAACAGCAACAAAATAAGTAATCAGAAATTCTCAGAAAGTTTTGGGGAAGGAGATAATTATCTTCATCCAGGGATGAGCAGCATGTTCCCTGAAACATATACCTTTCTATGGGCAGGTGTGTTGGTTAAGTGCCATCAGACTGTAAACAGAACTATTTGTGAACTGAAATAAATTTGGAGCATCCTTGGAGTTGCAACTTAATTTTTCACCAATGATAAGTTTAAAACTTTGTTGAGATCAATTTTTCCATGATGTTGCTGCTCACCTCCTTTCAGAATAGTGTGGTTATTAATGCTGGCAGAAGGCAGAAGGCAGTTGCATCCACGGATACGGCACTGAAAATCCAGTCCTTCAGTCAATCTTATATGAGTTCTTCCAGTATTTGAGCTTTTATTGTGAGATGCTGCTTGGTGCATCCCAGTGTTCATTAACATTGTTAGCATGACTTCACCTGGCAGATTTTAGCTGCTTCTTGTAGCATTCTGAGGTTCAGCAGACACTGGGACTGTTTTGTGGTAGGGACTCTGCTGCTGTGGTAATCTTTCAGTCTGTAATGATTAATTATAAAGGGATAGAAGAGAATTAAGTTGGTGTATAGATAAAAATCTCTACTTTTTGTTATGATTTAAAGTTTCAGAGCTGGCCATTGGTGCCTTAGATTGCTCATTGTGCTTGGTAAGAAACTGGCCCATGAAGAGTATAAAGGGAATGACAACGATGGTATTACTGTTTTTGATAGTAGCATCTAATATTCAAAATATCTGTTAGCAGTTTATTTGAATGAAATCTGGTAATGTTTCAGGTGAATAAATGGGATAACTTCTTATATATTGTAAGGAAATGATCTGCTGAATAAGACTTACATACAGGAATGGAAGGAAAGAAGAAAAGTGCCTCCATGACTTTTTGGAATGAAGACCTTATAATATTTTAGAAGTAAGAGACAGAACAGGAAAATGGGATGCTCATCCTTCTGTTACTTCTTCACACTTTGTATCATTTTATCTCTTCTTATTTGGACACTTATTTTTCTTTGTGCCTGATGACTGTTTTCAGAAGTTCATTCACTTGGGGAATGATCTGATTCCCTTGAATATATATCTGGGCCATGGTTTGACTCCGTTATTTCCCAAGGACTAACCAGTCTGTTTTCCCTGGTCTAAAGTAGACTGTACAGAGTCTATTGTATATGAAAGTAGAAGCAAGCTTGCTGGACATGTTCTTTTTTGGAATGTTTTTGCTGTTTTCCAGTGATTCTGAGTCTTTTAACTCAGAATGAAACAGTGAGAAGGTACATGATTGTGTTTATACCCAATTTTCATTTTTCCTGCAATATTGTGAGAAGTGCAGGTTAATTGAGACCCAGGCCCTTGGATGCCAGTTGTTATCAATTACTTTTTAACACAGTGATTACAGAAAAACACATGCTGGAGGGAAGGAGGAAAACCTGGACAGAAGAAATTCTTGTGTCTGAGCAGGAGGAAGCGAAGAGCATCCAAATTCCCTTTCCATCTTAGCTTTCCTTAAGATTTTTTTTTTTTTTTTAATAAATCAAACAGTCACAACCACAAGTTATTTCTTTACTGGTAGAATGTTGCCAAAATGTTAACTATACAAAATCCATAGTAAAATATGTACACATCGTATCTGTACCTTTGGGCCAGTAGCAAGATGGGTTGGTAATTTTAGAGCAGATAGACCTACTGACCTGTGCAGTGGATTTTGAATTCAGAATTTAGAGGGGAAAAAAAATATAATTTATGTAAAGAACAGTATAAGCTGCTGAGATTTATATCTGACAGTTGCATGCATAACAACAAATACTTTTAAATCCTCAATATTTTGGGACCACCAGGCTAAGAAAAAGGAGTGAGCTTTTCCCTTTAAAGCAAGTGTGTCTTTGTGTTTTGTCCCAAAATGGTCCTGCCAGTTGATGTTAATATTTTTCCATTTGGTTTCTGCATTCATAGGTGAAACTTCTGGGGTTAACTGTTGCCTTAAGACTTTCAGAAAGTTTATGGTGGTAGTTGCTGCTAATTTCAGGAAGGCAGTATTAAATATTTATATTTATCCTGAAGAGCTTTTGATCACAGCTCCATCCCACTCCATCTCTGAAGCCTGCATTTTTCTCCCGTCTGTATCAACAGTCACAACTTCTTAGAAGTTGGAGATCATAAATAAGTATTTAAAGATATCTGAAATCTGTGTAGTTCCACAGATTCCTCTCTATTACCCGCCTCCGTGCCACACACATACATGCAGAGGCAGAGCTTGGTGGCCCCATAAAAACTCAATATTGACCCTAAGGCCCTCTGAAAATCCGCTTTGAAATCTTGGTTTTATTTTCTTCAAGTTTTTAATGGGTAAAGTTCATATTCACAAGTATTTAAAAGGTGTGGATCAGCACCTTATTTGCAGTGTTATTTAAAGTCCTTCGTGTTCTCAAATCTGCTGAGGTTTTTTTATTTTTTTTTTTTTCTTTTTATTGGGATAATTACAGTGGGATTTTTTATTATTTTTTTAATAATCTAGTAGTATTTCTTTGTCCCTATGCCTAAATCTTGAAAATTCCCAGGAGAGGAATTCTCACATTCTGGAGTTTAGGACAGAGTTTTGCAAGACGCCTACTGTGTTTGGCTATTTCCATCTTAATAAGAAGGGCTTTATGTCTACTAAACCACTATTTCTATGTTTTTATGGAATTGGGCAGTGCCCAGTCCCATAAAAAGCCATTGTACCATAGCTGCAGCAGCTACATGATGCAGTTTGTAGTCACATGTAAAAGAAGTTAAAAATTGAATATAGAGACTTCAGGAAAAACAACTTTCCTTAGAAGTGAAGAAAATCTGTAATTGGTTGGGTTTACTGATGTGATTTAACTGGAGTATTTTTGTCACAGTCACTCAGACATTTCACAGAATGAGAAGATAAGGACAAAATTATCTACCTGGAACTGTGAATTACTTCAGTGTTTTCTGAATCACTGTTGAAATGCTTTGGAATGTATTTGTGTTTAGTGTAAATCGTTCCTTTATGTTCAGCATAGCATCCTGAAGCTTTATATTTGTAGGTTTAAAGGTGGGATTTTTTTCCCCTGTCATTTAATAGTTTCTTGTATTTATACTGTTTTTATCCTGAATATTTCCATAATAACTTAAGGGAGAAAAAAAGGACTTTATGATGTTATTTCAGAGCTGGGGAGTGATAGTCAGGTAGAATTTGGGTAGCTTGGAGGTCCTTTTCGCACCTGTCACACCTCAAAACTCTTCAGTGCTTAAAAAAACTAAGCTCAGTAGCTTATGGATACCTACCAATGTTGCTGATACCATAAGAACAGCTTAACTTTCAGCAATACTGAAGCTATTTTAAACTCACATAATAAAATAAATTTCTGTCTGAATACTCTAAAGATTTCTGAGGTGTTTGGAACTTCTCAATAGAAACTAGAGGAGTTAATATGAAAAAAAGATTATAACACAGCAGTTTCATGTTCACTTTATAGTGCACAAAAGAATGTCAAGCTATGGACAGAAACTACTCATGTGTCAATATACTGGTTTTAAAAATAAAACAAAAATTAGTCTGTTAAGACCAATTTGTTCTTTTGCAGGATTTTTGTATGTTACACATGTAATTTTGCAAGAATGAAATTCTTGTAAAATCTGTTTTATGGCAGTTGGCTTCCTTTAGAAATGTTTTTGATCTGGTTTTATAAATGGTGTTAAGTGTAAATGCAACATGTATGGGACTGAAACACACTTGTGAAAGTTTCAGGGACATTTTGGTTTTGAAGCCCTATATGAATACTCTTCTAAGTCCTCCATGTGACTTTGTCTGCAATCTGCAGTGAAATATGGCATCTTATCTTCCTGTGAACTCAGAGTGGCTGTAGGGAAGATTGATTAGAGCTTTATTTGTATCCATGCACTGGAATGGTCTGTTCCACCACTGATCAAACCATGTCTTGTGGTGAGGCTGGAGCAGGAGCTGGGCTTTACAGGAGCTCTGAGCTGGGGTTTAATTCTCTGTGTGACCACGTGCAGCTTCGGCACCTTCCAGAGTGTTGATTGACCTGCCATCTGTTCTAAGAGCAACCTGGATACCTGAGCTCCAGGCAGGAATTGCAAACTTGGGCAGAGTGTGTTTGTATCAGGAAACCAAATAAATATTGCTAAAGATAGTTTACTTTCTTAACTTCATTTTATTTTCCATTGAATTCTATGACTTTTTTTTTTTTTTTGGTTTTCAAGGATCATCATTTCAGGATTAAATGCTGTTTCCTGAGAAAATTTTGATGAAATAACAGAAACATTTTTCATGTCTTAACTTTCAGTGTGGTCTTTTTAATAAAACTGTTAATATACCAATCAAATACCAATTTCTTGCTTAAAAAGAAAAAGAAAATTCAGACATGGAGCCAGTAAAAGACACATTATCACATTATTAGTGAGTTATTATTTGGGGCAAAAAAATCCCCACAATTTCTACAGCACACCTAAGTGGATTATGGAAAAGTTGAAGTTTGAAAGAATCTCCAGTGTCATCTGGCCCAACCAACCTTTTCAAAGGAGGGTCAGGTAGAGCAAGGTGCTCAGAACTGTGTCCAGTGGTGCTTTTAATATCTGCAAGGATGGAAAACTACCTCCTTAGCAACCTGTTCCAGCAGTTGACCACCCTCAAAAAAAAAAAAAAAAAAAAAAAAAAAAAAAAAAAAAAAAAAAAAAAAAAGAAAATCATCTATTTCCATTTCATTATGTTTAAGTGAAATTTTCTATATTTGAATCCATGCCCGCTGTGTCCCCAGATGTCTCTCTGTTCCTCCTGGGTTGCCTGTGTTACTTCCACCCCTGCTGTGCTTTGAGCAACCTGGTCTGGTGGAAGGTGGCCCATGGCAGGGGGGGTTGGAACGAGATCGCCTTTGAGGTCCCTTCCAACCCAAACCATTCTGTGACTCTCTGATTCTATTACTATGATTCCTTTTGTTTGCATTAAGTTAGGAGCTCCTTGTGTACCCAACCAGGCTTTCTGCCTCCTTTGCTTGATTATCTGCTCGTTGTGGTGAACCATTCTTGGGCTTGGAGGAGGTGATCAGCCAGGATCCCTGGATGCCTCATCTCTCCGGGTCTTACCCCTTGGATACCTCTCCAGCCTTGAGTCCTTAAAAAAATTAGTGATCATTGTCCTCACATTCTGTTTTTTGTCCTAATATATTTGTAGTTTTTCAGTTAAAATTGGCAAGGTTTAAGCTTTCCTTGAATTTCTTTATTTTTCTTTCAATCACAAATAAGTTTCATCTTGTTAAATCCATATTGTAAAACTAGTGCTGTTTCCCAAGCCTTGGGGATATCCTGCCTGTGTAATTACAGGTTTATGCTGCAACTCTGCAGACGTGATTATTACCAATAGTAGGAATAATTGCACTGCTTGGCTGGTTCGTGGTCAGGCACTGTCTGGTACCTCACTGTGGAACAGTTAAAATAAAAAAAATAAGAGCAGAAAATTGCTGAAATACTTGTAGGCAATGCTCCTGACTGGCAGATTTGTTTTCTATAGTTGTGCACATACGATGAGATTTAATTGACAATAAATCCTGCAAGGTAAAAACTAGATTTTGTCCTAGTTACTAAAAGAGGATGTTATTAATTTTGAAGCAGTTTTTTCCTACTCCTTCCAGAAATACTACATATAAACAGAAGTAAATAGAGGGCAGAATATGTTCCATGTGAAGTTAGTTTAGATTAAGAAACTACTTGGCAATAGAATTGATGATTAGGTGAACATTAATGTTTTTATTGCCTTATATTGTTTAATGATTTTTCTTACTTTTAAGAAGTGCCCCAATTTTTTCCCCCATCCCTCTGGCAAATCTTGACTTCATGGGCTTAGAAGAGGATGTTGTTCCTGTGTCGTGTTTCCCTCCTCCCCAGCTGTGACTGTGTGTAATGATCTATCATGAACACATGCCTGGAAAACTTCACATGTTGAGGTTTCCTTTGCACTCAGAAACTTAGAGAATATAGGGAATTAATTGTAGCTGAAAATAGGATTAATGCTAGTTAGGAAAGCTGTTGACTGTTAGTATGCAATATCAAATGTCTCATTTTTCATTCATCAATTTTCAGTTGTATGTGCTGCTTGAGTGGCATTTAAACCTAACTCATTACTATGATGGGGTAAATGATGTTTTGGAAGACAATATTTATTTCCACATAAATTGTAGGTTTAAGTCCCAGTTAGTACTGTCCTTAATGGCAAAGCAGGTGATAGTCACAGCTGACTGTGACCAGAAGAAAAATAGCATTCCTAGTGTAGGAACACTAGGGATAAAAGCAAAGTTAAAATACCTTCTGATTGAAGTAAGGATTATTCAGCATTTGGATTAGAGAAATTGAGGAGGTGTTCACAGGGAGAAGGAACAGAAATGAACCTGTACAAACACAAGCCCAAAATCTTGGGATGTTTATAAACTGTCACTTGGACTGCATAAACTGAGAGAAACCTTTGCAGCAAAACTAAGCAGCATTTATATGCTTATATTTCCTTTCTTTTTGATTCCCCTGCTTATTTAATTTCCAAGTTTCTTTCCTGTATTTAGTTTTTCAGGGTAAATGGTAACCACCCGTAGATCCTGTTGCTGTAGGTCCCGTGGTCACGATGAGATGGACACTGGTTTACCTGAGCAGTGCCCAGTGTCCTGGTTATGTTGCTGTGGGTATTTAGAGAATATTGTGTGTTTCTTCACTGCACAGTTTAGTGTTGAAACTAACTGCAGAAACCTGTATGAGGAAAGCTTCTGATGGCTTGAATTGTCCATGCAAACTGCCTTGGAGTTTCCAAATGAACACTTGAATTGAAAACACTGCCAGAAGATGTATGTACACTAAATGTAAAATCAGATCTGAAAATCATTCTGTGATAACTTAAGGGTAAGAAATGAGAAAAGCACAGGTAAGTTAGTCATTGTACAGCTTCAATAATTTAGAGTCAGCTTAGTTCTGGAATAGTTTCAGTCTCATAGAAAACAGTCCTTTGCTCTTTTTTCAAGCATTTGCTTTTTCTGAGGAATCCTGTAGCTGTAGTTCTACCAAGAGTAACAGAAGGACCTTTATTTATTAATTTCTGTAAGATGTTTCATGTTTATTCCTCTTATTGTTACAGAATTCCCCCTTGGTAAGGGATTTCCCCTCTGTTTCTGAAGAGGATTTGAGAAGGGGAAACTGAGATGGAAAACAGTGATTCCACAGATAATCAGGAGGGGAAGACAGCAGCTAATAAACTAAAAGAGATGTTCCTGTCAAAATAAATGTCGTAAGAAGTAACCATCTTTTTAATCTTCATTTTTGTGGTGTTATACTAGCCAGTGCTTTAAAAGTAATGTAAAATCTCAGTTACACATGAATATTTAACTGATATGTGAGCTCTAAAGCTTTGGTTTGTGATTTGTCTCCAAAATGGTACTTTGAAAGAAAGTATTCTGAAGTGGCAAATCACAAGTATGCGTTGAAGCTTAAAATGTTTTTCTTTGCCCTTAGTGGTGTTTTCTCATCAGTTTTTTATATATCATTAGTTGTTTTTGCTAGGGTTAATTCAATTTAACGTTTGGAGAGAACAGTTCTCTCAGAAATAAAAGCCACTTTCTCATGGCTCTTTTTTTTTTCCTTCTTATTTTAAAAGTAATTTTAAGATTCTATGACGTTGATGCCACGTGAGAGGAGAGACTGCTGTTTTGCAGGTTCATGTAAGCACAAGTGGGAGGCTAAATGAGGTCAATCACATCAACACCGGCTCCTGCTGTAGTTGGTATAACCTGCTCCACAAGTAGAGAGAGTAAGGAGAAATAATTTAGGTTAGATTAAATGTAAATCAGGTTTTATTTTTCAGTTTCTCACTTTTAAACCCTGTATTGATACAACGGAGTGCTAACCTCCCCTTTATTAACAGTTTTTTCCAATATCTGGAAGGATTCTTGTGTTTAATATGAAGTCTGCTTAAGGTATTTTTCCAAAACTGGAGTGCAAACACTGTGAGTTGTTGCCATTGGAATTAGTTGCTTGTTTAATTCTGTGGCAGTTTTCAGACCTGCAGAGTGTCCTGCTCTCAATGTGATGCTCATCCAGCCCTCCTTTAACTCTCTTGTCACCACCAGGTGGGTTCCAGCACCTGAGGCCTTTGCAGAATGGTGCTGTTGCTCCTCCTTTGCCCACAGGCTGTTGCACTGAAGGAAAGGTATCCCTATGGTACCATTTCCAGTCATTGGTATCCCACCACAGTCCTCTGCTGGCCGTCAGGTACGTGTGACTGCAGTGAGGGGCTGTCCTGCCCCAGACTCTGTTGCGATGTGGTGACGTGTTTTACAGGCTTCACAGCATGGTTGGGGCTGGAAGGGAACCCCGGAGATCATCGAATCCAACCACACTGCTGAGGCAGGTTCCCCTGGAGCAGGTTGCACAGGATCACATCCTGTTTTTGGATATCCCCAGACGACACTCCACAGCCTCTCTGGGCAGGCTGTTCCAGTGCTCTGTCACCCCCAAAGACCTTTCCTCTCATATTCAGATGAAACTTCCCACGTTTCAGTTTCCTGTTGCCCCTTTTCCTGTTCCTGGGCACCTCTGAGGAGAGCCCAGCCCTATCTTCTTCATACCCACCCTTCAAGGAATATTTATTCTTTCCTGTTTCTCATCTATAGGAGAAAGCAGCTCATATCTGTAAGTATTCTAGATTTGGAATTTTGAACTGACACGTGCACCTGTAATCCTCAAAGATCACTTTCTTGGATCTGCAGACTTTTTTTCTTTTTTACAACACACGTGGGAACCAAGCCATTCCTTTGTCTCATTCATAAAATGTTCGTATCTCAGTTGAATATATTTAATAAATAGAAGATTCTGAAGTGTGTTGCAGATAGAGAGTTTGAATGCATTTTAACAAATAGGATTACAGTATGAAGGGATTTTTTTTATGCTGGTTTGAGATTTAATTACTTTTTTGTCTATTTCCAAAACACCTTTAACAGTTTTTCTTCTTTGTGTAGCATACCGGGTTCTTCATTCAATTGCTCAGTAAAGCATTTACCTAAAGAAATAAATATCAAATGAAAATTTTGTTTGGAGAAGGGAAGGCTTTGTTTTTGTGCTCTGATTTAAAAACACTGTTTGGTCAAAAAGTGCAATGATTTCTTGGAAGAAGATGAGCTTCAAAACTGAACTCCAAATTTTACCTGTATTAATGACAGTAATTATTCCACAGAATTGGAAAATGTATGCAACTCAGGTTTAAAATGTGGCTTCAGTGCTTTCATAATTTGTTTAAAAAAGATGATAAATACAAGGGAAAGACCAAATTAAAAGACAAAATGTAAGGATAAATGAGCATAAGCGTAAGTACACATAAATCAAACACTGAATTAATCCTGTTTAGAAATACCACTAAATAGCATTAAACAATATTGACTGATTACACAAGAATAAGAAAACCTATCAAGTAACTTATATTAAGAACACCTTGTAAGAAAAATTATGCCTTAGTAATAGGCTTTAATCCTACCTTAAAAGGTAGGATTAAAAATTTAAAGCTTTATTCTTGAGGCATCCAGACTGAGATTGTTAAACTTTGTGCTTCTTTTGACCTGTTATATCATCTCTGGTGCTGGCCAGCAGTGGATTTCAAGGAAGGGGTACAAGAAAAGGGGAAACATCAAGGGATACTTCCCCAGGATGCTTTCCTAACCTCTACCTACGTGTAGTTCAGACTTCCTGAGCTAGAGCTGTCTTTGTTTTTAGTAGCTCTCCATGAATGGTTCTTCCATGAGTTTATCCAGCTGCTGTTTTAACCTGGCTAAACTTTGAGGAGTAGCTTGCAGTAAGTCCTTTAATTCTGTAAGTCTCCTCTTCCTGCTTATACAGCACGACTTGTGACAGGTATAAAAATTCCCTGATCTTTGGGTAGGAGGAGTGATTGGAAAAGTTAATGGGTTTTATCTGTTATTTTTGTAAGATAGTCTGGTAACAGCAGTTGGTCTATTTATTTGGTGTGTGATAAATAAAGCAACTAAAACTTGAGTGGGAATAAAAAAATGATTGTTTTGTCCTATGTCAGTGGCTGATGAGTTGCGCAGTCCTGGACAAATTATGTCATTTTTCCATGAGGTTTAATATCCTGGGACTGACTCTTAGTGCGTTAATGTAGGTGAGTGTTTTCTGACCCAGGACTGAGTCACGTCCTCCTGCTTTGAGCAAAGTGCAAAACTTCCTACACTTCTTGATGTAGACATGACTTTATTTCTCCTTTTATGAAATAGTCATCAAGCTCATGTTGAGTAGGCTAAATCCAGGGGATATACTCTGACAGCTATGGGTGAAAGTGTTCTGGAGCTACTTAGTCCCTTTAGACCATGTGAGGAAACTACAATGCGACTCTTGCACTTGGTCTGTGGGTCATCTTATAGACATTTTAAATTCTATAAGCCACATTAGCACTTGACTCAGGTTTTTAAAAACTGGAGGATGCTGGCAGTAAACCAAGAAAAAGAACTTAATACTTTACATGTTGGGTACGTTCTGCTTACCTTCTTATTATATAAATTCCCCAAAAACACCTGTAATGCTCTGAAGCTCAGTGTTTATTTTCCAAATGCAATTAACATAAGACAATGTAGCTCTTGTAACCTGTTCTTTGAACACCACGTACATTCAAAAAAGTACAGCTGTGACCACAGAGGAAACCCTTTGACCAACGCCTTGTAAAGTTGTTCAGTGCCCGTGTGCTCCCCCAAATGTAATTAAAGGTGCTGTCTTATCACCACTTGGCTTTATGGAATTTGGCTGAATTTTGAGCAAGTTAATGCTAATCACTGGCACAGAATTCCATTTACTTTAACTTAGAAGACAGTGAAATTAACTGACTCTAGCTGACCAGGTTAAAGGTTTAGTATTTGTAATGAGCAGAAGCTTTGGATAAAAGCTTGATTTTTAATTTTTTTTTTCCCCCTCAGTGGAAGTTTCTGCTTGTAATGTGTGAAGTGAGCTAGTTTTGTCCAGTTTTTATTTTTAAGGAAGTGAAATAGGGCCTCTTGTGACCTTCATCCAGTTACCTGGAAGGTTTTCCTGCCCATAGCAGGGGGTTGGTCCCTTCCAACCCAAACCATTCTGTGCCTTTATGTAAGCTCCAGTCTTAGCTTTTAAGGTTCAAGAAATTACAGTAATTAATCTGTCTCTTGTTCTATTGGATGACACCTGTTTTTAAGTGAAATAAAAGAATTTTCTTTTTCAGCAGAGTATTTAGTATGGAGGCCAGAAAACCCTCTGGCCTTTGTCACGTAGGAATGCCCATGTAAAATACACAATGGAACAAGCATGACTTTCAGACCTTTGTACTGTTATGAACAATGGGTTTCTAAGTTTAGTACCAATATAAGGCTTTTTTACTTCATTCTTGGACAGCAGTTGTGGTGATTAATTTTTTTTTTTTTTTTAAACAGTAGTAGATCCCTCAGATATCCACGTAAAAATCTTCAGAAGTAATAAATGACCTTTCATTTTTGCCTGCAGCTGCATTAACTCAAGTGATAGGTGATAATTTCTTGGTTCTAAGCATTACAAAATTGCTCACAATTCATATACGTGGGAATTGTTTGCCTTGAGATTAGCACGTGAGTTTTTATTTTGGAAGAAAGAATATGGCAAATTGCTTTTTGTGAACTATGTTAAAAGAGCACCAGTGTTGCAAAATGAACAACAAAAATTAAGAAATAATGCAGTAAAGGTTACCTCTGTAACTGTGATTTATCTCCTTGAACTGGCACTAATTCCTGCTTCCATTGTGTGGGGATGCTGCCCTGGGAAGCTGGAGCAGTTGCTTTGCACAGATTAATCCCATCTCACCGACTCACCCGGCCATCAGGCCTTTGCTAAAGCCATTTACAGGATCAGTCACACTGTAGATAAGTTTGATATGTGACTTTCCTCTCTCAAAGGATTTTGTGAATTATCTTTAAGCAGTCAGTTACTGGAATCTTGTTTTATGTAGTACTGCCAAATCTGGCACCTTAAATAAAAGTATTGTGCCAAACAGTGAAATGCACTTGTTCTTATTATCTCAGAGCATGCAAACAGTGAGGATTTATTCCAGACTGAACTTCTGCCAGAAACAACTACCAAGAATAATGATGGGAATAGAATTTATTTTAAAAAAAAAAACAATGCTGCCCTTTTTGTATCTGACTTGTCATCTCTCCCACTTTCTACTTCAGAAAACTACCTGTAATTCTGGTAATATTTAATACATTATGTTGAATACTTTAGTACTTGTGCAGATCTGCCACCGACCATTTTACTTTTTCAGTTCCAGTGTTGGTGGTACTGGTTTTCCAAGTTCCTGTTCCAGTTTTAGTGGTGCTTGAGTGATTTTCTGTACGCAGAGTCCATTGACGTGAAATCGCCACCAATGGCTACAGCAAATTCTCTTAAAGCAGCAAAATCCTTGCTTTGAAAAGCCAGACTGGTTTGAAAAAGCATGTCCCAAATTCTCTGCTAACTAACTCATAACCCTAAAACTTTCTAATGGGGAAAACCAGGAAGAAATAATGGTTGCCAAATCTTTATGACATCACTGACTATGATGGTCTGTATTGGGTCAAGAGCACAAGTGAAGATGCAGAATTGACATTTATGTAAACTGGGAACCTTCAGTCCTTCAATACATCATAGTATCCTCTGGGGATGTATTGTCTTGTCATAAGTGATCAGTGTTTCAATACTTGAGAGCACATTTCTGTTTGTGATTATCTTATCAGACACTCTAGAAATATTTCTGTTGTGCAATTATTTTGTAGAGGAGGTGCTACAAGTTTACGGTAAAATTTAAGCTTGGTTGATTTTGTTTTCTAGCCAGACATAGTTTATTTGAAAAAAATCTGAATAAAAGATCCATTCTTGCAATGCTTCCCTTTGAAGGCTGTGTAAAATCTTGTTTTGCTTACTTCAGAGGCTTTATTGAGCAGAGCTTGATTACGTTTTTCCATTCTTTTTGTCCCGGCTGTTAGAGACCATTATATTTTATACATATCAACATTTTGGTATTTAAAGGCTTATTCAGAATTTCCATTCTTGGATCATTATCTGGAAAACCATTGCTGCATTTCAGTTATTTATGTTTCCCTATTCCTTAAAATTTGGCATTAAATAAACTCTTAACTAACCTGTAAATAGTCTCCATCAGGATATTTGGAAACCACCCTGTAAGCACTTTCAAGCTTTCTGTTCATCTGGTATTCTGAGATAATAGAGAGTGCTACTTTTATTTTTATAATAGTGGTGCATGTTTCAAGGCTGGAGTTTATTTTAAGTTGATAATAGTACACCACAGGTTGTTAGTTTTTCCCCTTAAGATGCTGAACACTTTAGTATGTTGGTCAATAGCTGATGGAAAGATCTCTTTGATCAACATGTGTATGTGGTGAATTTTAAGACAGAGACAATATCCCAAAATAAGAGATTTTTCTTTCCTAAAAGGCTTCCTCCTTAAGATGTGAAATGAATCTTGCTGATGAATTGTGTGTTAGTATTTGGTTTTGAGTGTGCAGCTCTCCATGGCAGAAATGGAGAGGAAAGACTTGGGAAGACTGGAGACTAAGTATTTAATTAAGCAAATACTTCTTTTCAGTGATCTGAAATAATAGTTTTTATTTGAGTGTAAAAACCTGATTTGGGTGAAAATCAGTGTTTAACAGTCTTGATCTTTTTTTTTTTTGTAACCAATTAAATGAATCAGTGTTGGCAGACTGGAAAAAGTAATAAGTAAAAAATGAGTTGTGAAAAGTTTGTTTCTGTAAAACAGTAGAAATTAAATGCTGGCCATTTTCAGTGCATTGATGCACTTTCATGGCTGAAGGCAAAATATTTATAGTATTTTTCAAATGTGGAGATGTTCTGTGACACCTGCACTTTGAGTGTTTTTATTGAGGGCATTCCCCTATTAAGGAAAATAGAGGGATTTTCATTGTAGCTTAGTTCTTTTAACACTTGTAAGCTTAGAGGCAATGCTGACAGAACTGTATCTTTACACAATTTCTGAGGGGCTTGGCCAATCCAGAACACCATATGTGATCTGCAGTAACAGAACTGTATTTCTGATGTATTTTAATATGTTCTGCAGGTAGTACAAGGCATTTCTGTGTATTATAAAACCAACTCTAAACTAGAAACATTTTTTAAATGCTTAAAATATAAATATAATTATTTGCTTGCATGTAGTTAGTGTAATGTTGTTATAGGAAATGTATATAGCTGGAAAAGAAAATAAGTATAGTCCTAATTTTCAAATTACAAGTCTAAACAAAGAAAAAGAAGCAGCTGTCTGCATATGTATAATTAAACTACTAGTAAACTCCAACTTTGTATTTTTTAGTACACTTACAGTACCATACTTTGGAAACAAATAGTATCCTATATATAATATGGATGTATTTTGTTTCATAGCACTATGGAAATCTATAACAAAATTTGAATACTTAATTTTTGCATTAAAAATGGCTGAGAAACATGATTATATATTGTAACAGGCATGTATACTGTATATTAAAACTAGAGCTTGCTAAAGGGTTCTTGTTTAATCGTAGTATGTATAAGATAATTTTATCTATAATATCTTTATGCTACCCTTCAATTTTACTTGTTTGCTTCTGTCACATAGAAGTCTGTATTTGATGTGATAAGTAGATTTTAACAACATTGGAAATACATATTGCTACACAGTATCAAGTGCTTGGCATCCCATGCAGATGAAGGAAGATAAAGTGTGATTACAACTATCAGTGAAATTGTGGTTCTCCAAGATTCTCCATAACAAAAAAAATGCAGGTAGAAGAATTTGTGAAACAGAGAAATGTTCCAGGATTTGCAGCAAAAAATAAAGGGTGTTACCTGAAGTGCTAGAAAGCAGCAAAAAGGTGAGGATCATGGATATTTATAAGCATAGTTCTTTAGTGAATTTAAATTTCTTTTGATGTCCTAGCTGTAATACCTACAGGCCACTACTGAAAGTCATTAGACAGGTAACAATTCGTGAGTGGAAGAAGTTTTTATGATGAGGATAGTGAGGCCCTGGCACAGGTTGCCCCATCCCTGGAAGTGTCCAAGGCCAGGTTGAAAGGGGGTTGGAGCAACCTGGACACGTGGAAGGTGTCACTGCCTGTGGCAGGAGGATTGGAACGAGATGATCTTTAAGATTCTTTCCATCCTGAACCATTCTATGATTTAAAGGTACCTTCTTTAAAGGTCCCTTCCGACTCAAACCAGTCAGATTTTATGCTCCCTTCATGTTCTTAGGTTCTTACTGTAATACAACAAAAATCATTCTTGGAGATGCTGGTTTAGGTCTCTTGAGTAAAGGATTTTCATACTTGTATATTCTACATATGGTACCTCTACCTATGTAGTGTTATTTCAGTGTGCTTCGAGGTTGATCTGCCTGATGTATAATTAGAATGCATATATTAACTATAGATTTGAAATTCACTTGTAATTAAATTTCATGATAACATTTCAATACTTTCAGTGAAGACTTCATTAAAAAGTGAGAAATGGTTTATGTCACCCTCATGTTAATGTCACTTTTTCATGGCTGGCTTTCTACTCATATTTCAGGCTCTTGGATGTTATCAATTAGGATTTTTTAATAAAACACGTTTATAAACTTCCGTTTGCTTAAACTGTTAGACTGCCTTTCTTAATATTTTTATTTTTTTGCCACACAGCCTGTGTGTGGTCAGAAAGTTTTGAGATTGTTGTAGGAAATACTTTACATGCTTCTAAACTCCTCTGTGCTTGGGTGATCGTTGAGTGGCCAGATACTGTCACTGTGAGCCGTGCTGCTCATTTATACACAGCTTTAGTGATTGAAATCCCTTCCTGTTGTTAATTGCCCTCATTATATTGACATTTTTCTGGTTTACAAAGGTTTCATTTTCAGTTTTATAAAGGTTTTGACAGTGTGTTCTTGTCTTGCTTAAGTTTGTGGCAGTACAGCAAAATCTAAATGAGCAAATTATGTTAAGTCGAATGGATGGTAGTATATTTTTCATTCATCTTTTTGCAGCATCTTTTCGCAGCATCTTTTCATCAGCCATACTTTTCAAGTAATTAGGAGGGTTCATAAAAATCTTACGCTGTTATTTAGATAGTTAGATTTAGCAGTAGATCAGACTGGTATTTTAAATTCCTTTTTTCTCTGCCTCTATATCTGTAGTGTGAAAAACAAGCTGAAAGGATCTTGGCTTGTCTGCTTGCTCTGTTCCCTGCCAGGATGGATGTGGATGGTCTGGGGCACAGTGGTTAGTGTTTGACTTACCCAGTTCTCAAAGGAGAAGAGTTAGACTGGCCTTTACAAACACTTCAGAATTTATGGTAGGGTGTTCTTTATGGGATATAATGAAGTACTTTAACATTTGCTGAGATTCCCTGAGAGGATGTGGAGTGTCCCTCACTGGAGATATTCCAGAACCATGTGGGATGACCCTGCCTGAGCAGGGAGGCTGGACCAGATGACCTACTGTGGTAATTTCCAACTTGACCCATGCTGTGATTCTGTGATGTTGTTCTCTGTAAGCAGCAATATCTTTCAGAGGTGCCAAGTATTGGGTGACTTCTACTTTCTCTTCCTGATCACTGTCAGCACAATGGTGTCCATTTGGCCTGGACTCTTCTCAATTACATTTTCTATTGTGGGGAGCTACAGAGACCTAATAATTTAAGCTAATTTTTGCATTGTATCTTTACAGTCTGTGGTCTTCTCAGAAAAGTGTAAGACATACCTTGTTTTGGAAATCTTACTTGCCATGCTGATCTAGTAGACAAGGAATCCAGTCACTTTTCGAAGAGGAAGTAGCTGAGTAAGTCTGCCACTCATGGGAAGTGTAACACTCCATGGGTAGATCAAAATTTCTGTCTTGCCAAATCATCTGACTTGATCTGCCAAAATGAAATAAAAAAAAAAAAGTGCATTTTTATGAAGAAACAGTTTGTTGAACCTGAAGGTGAGGTGAGTGGATGGTGAGGCTGGAGTGGATGAGAAAAGGAAGCGATAAAAAATTTAATAGTGGAGAAAGAATAGGACAGAAGGTGTTGAGCAGGAGGAAGTGAGTTGCAACTTTTTGCAGGAGCATAGTTACAGTGGGAGAGTCAACTAAGGAAAATTTGCATGTGAAGGTGAGTGTAAAGCATTGGAAAATCTTTTGCTGACAAGTTGAAATACCTGTGATACTTTGAAGTGATAGAAGAGTACAATCGTTTCATCAGCACTGGAGGAAGAGAATAAGCCAGAAGAGAAATTTAAGGGGTTCAGGTGGAAAATGAACAGCGTATGCTTTGCTAGCAGGGATAAAGACAGATGGATTCTGGAATATCCAGGTTGTTACTATGCTCTGTTGGAAATGAAAGTAGAGCATTTCAAATTGCAGCTGGTTATACAGCTGATGTTTATTTGCAATGGCAAGACACTGGATTGTGTAAGTAAGTAGGTTCCCATTAATGGCCTTCATAAAGAATACTTGAGGCAGAAAAATGGAAATTTCAATATATGTGAACTTACGGAGTGTGTTAATGAAAAATTAAGGTCAGTATTAGATAAAATTTAGTCAGACTGAGTTGAGATTTGGACACTAAATTCCACCTAAGGCTCATGCAGTGGTTGAATCCTATAAGCTTTTGAAGGCTACCTGGTCTTTTGTACAACTTACATTATCATACTTTACTAACATTACTTTATCATCCCCTGTGGAAATTTAAACTGAATGATGATCAGAGGTCCCTTCCAACCTAAATTGTTCTACAGTTGTATTTAGTTTGATGGTTTATAGCATACTTAGCTTCACTTCCTCAACATGTGCTCAAAAATGCCTGTTCTGGGAAGTGGGCATCTGTCTCCCAGCTGTCTCCTACCTACAAACACTTTTAGGAAGAGACACTCGAATACTGCCTCTGTATTCCAGATAAAAGTTAAATGGACCATTTAGTTAATAATGCGCATTTTTTCAGAGTGCTGTCATGGCATCTGCCTGGACTGCAGACACCTGGATGGACCTTATGTCCAGGGATTTGCCCTGTGTCCACAGAACGGGGATCAGGCTCCAGAGGCTCTTAATAGTTCCTCAGTTCCTTGGTCCTGTTGAGCTGGACCAAGGTGCCCCCAGGGACAGGAGTCCTGGGTCCCAAACTGAGAACCTGACCCTTCATGGCACATGCATTTATGGAGAAATCATGGAATTCTGGGGTTGTGGTCCTATTCATGGAGCTGGTTTTATCCAGCTGGGGTTTGAAGTGAATGTGCTTACACCTGGTAGGGGGTTTGGAAAAACAGCTTGTGCTCTTCCAGCTGAATGTCCTACACATCTCCGGTGGCATGGCTTGGGAATAGTATTGGTGTGGAATCATCACAGGAAATAAAGTTATCAGAGGAAAAGATAGAATACATTTAATGAGCCACTGTGACATTGGAGTACAAGAGGCTACTGTGAAGAACAAAGATATTTTTTTGTGGTTTAATTCTCTGTGGAGTGTTGGCTCCTTCTAAACGTTACTGTTGTTGTTAACTCAAATTTCTTCTGAGATGCTACAATTCGGAAATCAGTGGGTAGTGTGTTTCATAGTCAAACACACTGTAATTAATAGCTTTAGCCTGATTTATAGCAGCACGTATTTTTCATTTAATTCTGAAGTTTACCTTGTGCATGGTGTCTTTTTTCCTTTTCTCTTTAAATACATGTTTCATTCAGTGTCTGCAGATCTTACTTCAGTGCTGACTATGTGAAATCTTACTTGCTGTGATTTGAGTTGTGGCATCATAAATTAAAGTACTGAGAGGTTACCAATTTTATTTTCCTGCCTGGGCAATGTGCTGCCGAGAAAGCAAAACAAATTTAACAAATATAGAAATTTAAAATGCATAGGTTTCTGTGCTGTTAACATAATTTTTGAATGTGAGTATTGAAGTTGAGACCTTCTCTTCAGTATATTGATGTTGGAAAATGAAGAGACTGTGTGGTGACTGAATTTCCATTGACACTTTTTTTGCCATTTCTAGCAGTACTTACTTCAAACATTGAACATTTCGCCCCTGTTATTTCAACTGTTCCTTGAAAATGGCTATTTCAAATCAATATTAAAGCTACATGTCTCATGCTGGCCTGTCACGTGATAATGTCATTTATTTTCTCTTTTAAAATCGCTGATCACAGTGGAAAAATAACTTTAAATACATTTTTAGCTATTTTATTATATCTGTCGGTATTTTTACAGCTTAACTCTCTTAAGAGGTGCAAAAGAGGAAACCAATTTTTCAAGTACTGTTTTATTCTTTGCTATTCATTTAAATAATGTTTAGCTCAGAAATGCTGCTTCTGAGTCTCATGTATTTTGAGATAAAAAGCATTTAAATGAGGCTTCAAAACAAAATCTCTTACTTTTCTTTCATAATAAAAACATACTCTAGAGATGGATTAGGAATAGAGTTCATATTGATCCAAATTAAAAAATATAATAGTTACAGTTTTATCTTTGTAGCTCACAGAGGAGAAAAATGTGATTTAGTGATTATTACAAGAGAGTAAAGCAACATTAAGATCTAGCCTGGCTTTCTGTTATTTAACTGTGAATTTATATATTATTTAAATGTCACAATTTAGTAAAATGTAGGGAATTATTGGAAGCTTAAAATTATTGCCAAAAAAAAACCAACTCCTTCTTTGGAGTAACTCGTTGGAATTTCAGTGTTTCAGCAACATCAAATTTTCAGTGATTTGACTTCATTTAATTTATCTCAGCAAGTACCCATGAAATAATTTTTAATAAATCAAATTCAAACATGTGCTGGAACATTTGCCAAGATTATAGTGTAGTACCAGCTACTGCTACCTTAGACATAACACTAAAATTCGGAAAAGAAATTTTATATTATTTTTATTACAGCAGGAAAATATTTTTGTGGAAAAATAGTACTTAAGCAGCCTATTTTTCATTTTCTATTAATGTTGTCATGAGGAAGAGATGTGAACTCACTGATCCTTCCATCATTCACCCGTTCTCAGCCTTTCTGCTCAGGGAAAAAGATGCCACCTTAGTTTATTCTTACAGAATTCCAGGTATTAAATGCTATTGCATGGATAGTGTGTGTCAAAAGCTGTTGATTCTGTTCCTAAAAAGAGTACAGTTATTCTAAATACTATTTTATTAGAAATACATGAAACTGAATATCTGAAAGCACCATGTTTGGGCTGTAGGCTGGTTTTGTTGTGGGTTCTGAAAGGCAGGATCCTGCTGTTATTCCAAATATAACTGGACTGAAGTCACTGTGTAATAGATACACACTTCTTTTGGCATCTGATCAGCAGCTTCGAGTGTGTCCTGACATTTAAAAGTTACAGAAAAAGTGGCATAGTTAATGGAAATTAGAAATAAATTTAGCAAATTAAATTTTACAAAGAATCTTCGTGTGAAAATCAGGAACAGGATAAACTGATGAAATAGTTTTAAAATGCGGTTCTCTTCGGGGACATTTTCCAATCACGGCACAGTAACGACAGTTTGTTAAAGTTGTAACATGACTGCACTTAGTAAATAGCTGTGTACATTTTTCAAATCAGAAATCCAAGGACTGAAGTGACTTCAGGCAGCTGCAGCTTTTTCGGGGAGTGTCCTTCGGTGCAGCCGAAAGCAGCACGAGTGTGGATGGATTAGCTGAGGGAGCAGCTCTTCCATAAAAGCTAAAATAACTCTGTTATTTTAGAGTTAATCTTAAAATAAAGTCACCTTGGATATCAATTTATTTTGGTGCTTTACTCAGGTTGGGTTTTTTTGTGGGTAGCAGTGTGAACAATATGGAATTGAGAAAGCTTTAAAAATTGAAATAAGCATCTCATGTAGGTGAGGAGCTGTAGTAAAAAACCATGCAGACGAGTATCTTTGAATATTTCTTGGGGGTTTTTTTATACTTTACATGCTTTAGTGTGATATAGTTTAAACACTGTTTTCCTTCTTATTAGAAAATCTTAAATGTGGCTTTTGAAATAATTATTTTTGATACAAAGCAGAATATCAGAACAGCAGAACTAAATCGCCACTTCTTGAAATCTGAAGACAGTAAAACTTCTTGGACACTTGATTCCTCCTTTCATGTTCCTGGGAGGCTGGGCATTATGTGTAAGCATTTTTAGGCTGGGCATGATGAGCTCAAATAACTTGCAAAGTGTACACATTGAGGTATATGGGAGGAATAGTTCATTTTCCATTGTCAACTGCCAGGCAAGTTAAATTCCGAAAGAAGAATGTTATTAGTTACACATAATTTTAAAGGAGTCTGAAAAGAAGCAGCATGTTTACATAATCTAGATGTGAATATAAGGATGCAGTTTTATGCAGTGTCCTTTTCTGAACAGAAGGAACCAAGGAACTGTGATCTGCTGTAGGCTTAGCTCAAGGAAGCTCGATAGAAGTTAAATAACATTAATGTTTTAGTTGGAGCTCGTGTAGAAGAGGTATTATTTTAAACAAAAATGAAGCCTACAGCTATCTGGTTGTGAATGTCTCTCAATTACAGTGGCGTCCGTGGATCTTGGATCTGAATGAAGATTTGGCTAGAAATTCTCCACATCCTTAGTCTGTGTTTTCCTCTGAATAAGAAACAGCATGTGTGAATTACATTTGCTATAATCCGCTCCATACAGGAGGCTCAAAATGTCTGTGAAAAATGATTATGCACGGTTCCAAAACAACTTTGATTGAGGTGGATAGATGCCTTTCTAGCTTAGCTGGTTGGAAGCTAAAGGTATTTAAAGGAGCACTGCTGAGTGGCCAACGTTCTGATATTCAGCTAAACACAAACCTACGAATAAGAAGTCACTCTGCCGTGTCAGACAATCGCATTCCAACGGTGGTGTAACTTCCTGCATTTAACCGAACATGAAACGTTATTCAGTGAAAAGGAAAAATACTCTTTTTCCTGAGTGTGCTACCCAGGCAATTAGAATGAATTGCTACTACTGTAAAGTGGGGAGTTACTGAATGAGATAATCTATATTTAAGCTACCCATAATACAAGCCTACGGAATAAAAACATGTTTCTCTTCTGCATCAGCTTAAAATATTTTTACAGTTGTAGCTACCAAGTTTATAAAGAGGTTTCTTCTGCTTTCATGAAAACGGAACATTTTTGTGTGTTATGGAAATAAATTTCAGTGTAAGTACTGCGAGTGCTGCGATGCTTCACAGCGTTTTCAGAGGAATCACTGCCTCGGAAGATCTTCCCGGCTCCTCACTTTCCAGTTTCAATCAAAACAAAGCAACTTTTTCTGGTTGCTGGATGTATATGAAAAGTGCCAAACTGAAATGATGGCCGTGTTGGGCATTTTCGGGGGAAAAGATAGTGCTCAGTGAAGAGAAAAAAAAAAATCTGTTTGCAGAACTTTGGAACTATCAGTGATTTTTGTAAAGTGCAACAACATGAGTAACTTTCTACATGATACTGTTAGACTAGAATCAAAGAGTATAGTTAAGACAAAAAAATAATGCTACATATTTAGTGCCTCATTTCCAGTTTCGTGTTCTATAGGGTATGTTGTGACCTTTGTGTGGAAATTTAGCCAAGTATTATAATTAAAAATGGCATTTGCTTGTTTTCTCATTAGGAACTGAGAGAAGGGACTGTCTTCATCTTGTATAGGCGAAATAATAGTCTATATACACAAAGTTTAGCTTAGTTTTATTTTTCAAATATGCATTATGAATAAACTCATTATGGAGTTATGCTGTATTCATAATTCCTGTTAAAAATTTTAAAAGAAATGGATTTGTCTTCATTCGTATGGAACCACTTCAGGTAAAGGGGGAATCCAGTTTGTAAATGTCGAGTTTGGGCTGTTAGCTGAAGATTCCTGAAAGAAAAGAAAGTGCTATTTAGCTTCAGATTCTAATTCATGCAGAAATGTTCCTTCTCAGATGTTACTTTTGAATTAAAAAGTCTAAATTGCAGCTTTGACTGCAATTATTGTTACATCTTGGCTTCTAGATCAATGAAGGCTATCCTGTGTGAGAGACCACTATCTAAGAATTGGAAAATCTCATGTGAATATATCATACAGAAACTCATGTGAAAGAAATGCAGAGAGAAAATATTCATCCTAGTGAAAAAATATAATTTTCGAGGTGCTGTTTCCCTGTCTCCCAGCAAATTAAAAAGGTCAAACTCCTGGCAGCTTGTAAAACAGAAGCAGTTAGCCCATGGCCTCACATAAAAAATTCAGCAAGCTATTGCTTATATCCCACCTCTGTATTTAAACCAAGAACTGACTGCTGTTTGTATTTTTAAAAATAGAAGTCTGTTTACTTTGATTAAGCAATCCTGTGAGCTGCAAATATTTTTGACCCTCCCACACCTCTCCCATATTTTTTTTTTCTTTTGTCTTGGGTACAAGTAATGAATCTCATGGATTGTATCTGGACTGTCAGTGGGATATAATATAATTTACTTCACCAACTGATTCCCTTCCAGACGTCTACATGGGTTGAAAACTGGATTATGGTATTTAAGATACAAACTGTCTGCCCTTACTTGTCACAGAAAAATACTTGTCAGTTAAGCCACAAACTCATATAAATAAGACTTTGGTCTTAGAGCAACATATTTCTTAGCTGATGTTTGAAAATACGAGTTCAGAAGCTCAGTTCTGCAGAAGTACTGACTTGTATAATCCTTGTGTGCCTAATAGGAGAAAGTTTTTTATTTATGGAATTTGAAAAGACAAATAGGGAAAGGGAGATGGAAGTATGTGCTGCACACTTCATTGCTGAAGGAACAACTATAGCATAACTGAGGAGAAGTAAGAAATGAGTAAATGTATGAGGGATTAGATAACAGTACAGTTTTTAATATTGAATACATTATTCCTAGTATTTAGTCAAAGTAGATTTTACCTAACATATCCTACACTGAAGTAGTAATTTTTAGATAATATGAAATATTGTACATGCCTTATCTAGGCATTTCTCTGAGTGTTTCATAAAACCAGCCAGAAATAGTATAGTTAAATGATTACATATCTTTATCACTCTTCACTCCATTTTTATTTTTAAATACTAACTTCTGCTTGATTAGAACTGATTCATACTTTCACACTGTATTAGGCAGTTACTATGCTCTGCAATTTCTACCACCCTCAAGGAAGCAAAAACCCCACCAATTTGCTGATCTTACCAACATTTTAACAAAATACTTATTTCAGAATATTTCTGATATTGCATTTATTCCATGTCACTCCTTCCTGGAGGCTTCTCTGTGTAGCAGACAGATGTCTATGATTAAAAAATCAGAAAATTAGCTAAATGTTAGTTTTGCTTCATCCTGTGAAATATTTCTTGTCATTCACATTGGACAGTCCTGTATGTTCTTACTGACTGTGCAATTCAGCCTCACTTAAGAGAATTTGTTGTGTTTGTTGCTAAATGATCTAAACCAGCAGAAACACATAAATGTGTTAATCTAAATAACCCAGCCATGGTGTCAGGAAGACTTGGATCAGCACTGCTGCCTGAATTAAGGTTCATTGAGCTGCTGTGGCTCCTCTGGTTCAGTAGCTTTGCCATTTGAGTTGATAACTCCCATATGAAAAGATGTCCTGAAAAGTGGCTGGTTGCTCCCACTCAATAGAAGGGCAATGAAGTGCTCTCTGTGGTGGATCCCTACGGAGCACTCTTGGCATTGGGGCTGTTGGGGTATCAAAGGTGCTTTTTCTGGCAGCTCAGAGAATCTGTGACACCTTCTCTTGGTGTCCCAAGACCATATTTAAATATGTCAGTTGATTAAAATGGAGAGCATATTAAAGTGAGGGAAGGCATCTGCTGCATGAGGAGTGGGACCAGGCTTAAGCAAAGACCATGTATTAAGTTGTGCACCAAAATAAATTGTTTGCAGCAGAACATATTTCCCTCCGTGATATAACTCAGGATTTCGGTTTAACTCTGGATACTTGCAATTTCTTTAATGTAAGCAATTATTTGTGAAAGCTGGAGAGTGCCTGGAAGGGGGGGTGGTACATGGTTTGGTGGGGTAAGGACCACACTCTGCTGGATGAGAGGGATGAAATCGACTGGGAAGACAACGGCATGGGAAGCAGGGCCCTGTTAGTGGGCTGGGACAGAGACAGGCATTCTGCCACTTGAAAGGGGAAAAAAGACCTGTCATCTTAAGACAAGTAGTCCCACCTTCAGACTGATATTTCCAAATGTATGAATGCAGGCTTTGGCAACTCTTGATGTTGTTTAATGAAGTTTTTGTGTGTAGTTTTATTTGTTTGTGTTGTGGTAGCGCTCAAAGAGACCAGTCATGATTATGGTGGCTTTATGCAGATGGGAAGACAGCCCCTGTTGCAGAAGATTTGTACCCTAAGCCTTGGTGTGGACCAAATGTTACGCTCAAGAGCAGTTCCTTTCCAAGACGGTGGCTGAGCTCATATGGCTCAAATTGAGCAAAATCTGACATGTTAGCAGGGGTTTATCCCTAGGAACCACCCTTGGAGCTGTGCCAGTAAATTCTAAGGGGCTTGTCGTTTTTTGCTGCTACAGACCTGTGATGGCTTTGAAGGGCTGGAGCCCAAAGTCTTCTGCATCCGAGTTTGCCAGTGAAGAAGACCTTGTTCATTTTTAGGATAGCATCTTGTTAAGATTAGGAAATACATGCCTGCTGCCTGTTGCTATAGGTGACTGTGCTATTTCCTGTCATTTCTAATGTTAGAACATTGCTAATATTGGGAATGCATGTTCAAATGCACCATAGCAAGGAAATAATTTATTATGTAGAAGTTACAGGGACGTTCAGCACCAAAGAGCTCTTCAATGCAATGTATAGATTTCATTTATTCAGCTTTTTCAAATTTAGCTGCAGAGCTGTCCTGCTGCATCTCAAGAATCTACTCATGAAACTTTGAAAAGTGTTCAAGGAAAACTGTACAAATGATTTTCCTGAATTGTAAATATTGCTGACAGACACTTACTGCATCCAGAGAAAGGTTCTGTTCCTGCCTGGTTGGTTTAAGCCTTCATGTTTCTAAAAGCCAAATGTTTGACTATTCCTATAAGAATGAAGATTTCTCCCGGCTTTTGTGTTCATTTGCTGGTTGGTTGTTTTTGTTTTGTTTTGTTTTGTTTTTTTAATTTAAATTTGTTTAGGGAGACTTGAAGGAAGTAATGAATTAAATATTTATAAAGGGAAAAAAGCAAGACCTAAGTTCAAAAAAATTATGTGGGTTTTTTTTTTTTTTCATTAAGAAAGCCCCGTAGAAAATGGACTGCAAAACCCAAGGGCTGTACTGATTCTACACCATCTTTTTTCCACAATCTCCCAGTAAGAAATATGGCAGACTTGAGAATTTTTTTTTTATCCTGTGATACTTCCAGTGGCATTCCCCTTCTTTACTCTTCTGCTCTGTTATTTCTTCTAAAGAATGTTTTTGTACTTCAGGCAAAGATTTGATGCTTTCTACACTCCTCTGAATAGCGCTTTGTGTGAGGTGTATAAATTTTTGCATCGTGCATATGGAGCGTATAATTTATTTAAGTACAGCTTGTAGAATAAAACATTTTCTTGTGCAGTACATTATGGTTAGAAGCATCAAAATTCTCTTTCTCTGGATTCAGTGGGCTTAGGTTGTATCTTTTTCTATTTCAAATATTTAAATTTTTTTCATAGCATATTAGGTTGTGGTTTACAAAAGTAGTTGATCCTATTAACAGATGAGCAAACAACATTGATTCTGTGTTACACTTATTTTTTTGTGTGCATTAGCCCTGAAGATGACCTTAGAAAATCATGTATTTAAATATTATTCTTAATATAAGTGCAAAAGTAGGCACTTGAAGTCAGGACAGGTAGATATTAGTAAGCTGGATGGAGTATTTCTTTAAAAAGAACTGAAATGACTGCTTAAAATGCATGTCATCAAACATTTATTAGTACTCTTGCCATTATTTGCATCTCTCAAATAATTTTTTCCTTTAATGTCTGTGCATAATATTGCAAAACCCTTTTGGGTGGCAGGTGCAGTTAACCACATCACAGTATTCCAGTTCTATATTTACAGCAGGAATTTTCCTAGTTTAAAATTATACTTTGCAAACAGTTTAAATTTTAAACTA
The DNA here is from genome assembly GCA_035583135.1 of Lophotriccus pileatus. Classification (NCBI taxonomy): domain Eukaryota; kingdom Metazoa; phylum Chordata; class Aves; order Passeriformes; family Tyrannidae; genus Lophotriccus; species Lophotriccus pileatus. The sequence continues at coordinate 110,316,669 of JAWWES010000115.1, forward strand.
ATATTTTTCTTCTAATGAGCAGTCAGGAAAGTTTTCCATCACAAAGCATAATATCCAATGAAAAATACCTGTGTGACACGTTTTTTAAAGCAAAGCTCAGAAACTGCTGCTCCCCCCAAGCAGAAAAATTCCTAATACTGCAGGTAATTGTGTAGTGATGCAGTGTGATGTGCACGTCAGCTTATTCACAGTTAATTAAGAGAGGGTTTTGTGATTCATCTTTCTTTATGCAGGGCATAATTTTCATTCTGAAACATTACTGATAGCTTAAAAAAAAAAATCCAGGTCTGATATAGCAGCATTAAAAAATAAAACGTAATATAAATGATCTTTGAGTTAGGCTAAAGAACAGAGACAAGTGCCAATTGGTGATTTCATTTTAAATTGAGTTTAAACCAAGAGCACAAAATTGCTGTGGTTCATTTTTAAAATAAGGGTTGTGACCTGTCCCCATGGCTGTAGCAGGAGCCTTCACAGGCTCATGATACTAATTCCATTGTTGTTCCCTCTTGAGCCTTTAATTTCAAGCTTGGGAATTTTTATTTGTGTCAAGTAGCAGTGGGAAATTCTGTACAAGAGCACATTATCCATTTCCAGGTTTTTGGGGGGTGAAAAAAATTATTTTGGGGGGGGTCTGTTTTAATCACAGGATCCTATTGACAGTCAGAAACATGCAGTATTTCAGATTTAGTAAATTGGAAAGAAAAATACTATTAAGTCAACAGCAAAAATGTATTTAATGTGTGTGGCTTTTATCCAGTGTGTCGTGGCCTGTTGGGCAGATTTTTATTTCATGGGCTGACTGGGATTGTCTTATCTTCAGGTTGTTTTTTTATTTAATGTACATGGCAAAATCATGCATATGTAAATATATGTATCAATGTGTATATATGTTTATAATATATATGTATGTATAAATAAATAATATGTACATATATATATATGGCTGGGATTCGCTCAAGGTTATTAAGAAATACACAAAGTGTCTACTCAGGCAAAAAATCAGAAGTATATGGAGTTGTTTAAAAAAAACCCAAATATGTAAGAAGTAAACATAAATACATAAAACTTTATATATAAATATATAAAAGTAAACATATGCCTATGCTGCCTCCATACTGCGTGATCAGTAAAGCTTGTAGTAAGGAACCTCTGTACCAAAACATCCCAAATTATAACAAGTTGTATATATTTTTAGCTTATCTTTTTAGCTGCAAGGGGTCAGAAAAGACAAAATGCTTTTTCTCTCCATCGTTTATAAAATATATACACTTAAAAAAAAAATTCTTGGTGTGAACTCGTGGATTACTGATCTTTTTTTTAATTATTTATTTTTTTAAGCTTGTTGTATCCGAAAGGTTAGGGTTTCGAGGGTTAAGCCACTGATAGAAGCAGTCCATTGCAGGAGACCACGTTTGATCAAAAGGAATTATGTTTTACTTGTTTCTACTTTTAGTTGAATTTGTGTCAGGATAAAACAGTTCACAAATAGCACTTGAAAGAGGTATTTTTCTTAGTGAGCTCACTTGAATTTACACATGCCAGGCCTGAAATCTCAGCCCCATCAACTTCCCTGGGATCCAGACTTCTTTCAAGAAGTGTATTTGAGGCAAAAAAATATTGACATTTCCTTCAGGTTTCCAGACTTTTGATGTTCATTAAAAAAAAAAGTGTAATCACGTTTGTTAACAAGTCCACTCTTACCTTTACTGAGAAGATACTTTGCTATTATGTGCTGAGATTCTTGAAATAAATCCATGTAAAAATATGATATTATTGGATTACCTCAGCTTTTAATAGAAATATGTACATAAAGCTCCAAATATGCAAAAGTAGAATTGAGAAGTGTTGGATTATTTTGAAATGACCTGTGAAAGTGGGGGAGGGAAAGAATAATTTGTACATCTCATTTGCTGATGGTCATTAAAATAATTTTGTCCCAGGGTAATGTGCCTGAGAGTATTTGAAATGAAACACACTAATGCAAGAGGATATCTAAGGTGAAAGATGTTTGTGTAATGCTAAACATAACCAAAGAAGCTGTGGTTTGAGCAAAGGTACCATGCTCTATTTTATCAAGTGCCAGAAGTTGCATAATGAAAGTCTTTCAGTTAAAAAAAATATAAGTAAAGAAAACACAAAAATGCCACCCAGCTGGTAGAGATCTTCCTAATTTTTACCTGATTGTATTTCTGAAGAAATGTGGCAGGGCCCTCGTAAATTTTCAACATGAACTGCATTTTTGTTGCCAATTTCCATATCCTTTTAAAAGTGCTGAAGCGTGCATTTGCTATTTATGTTTGCAGTAGACTGAGTACACTTTTACTATTTGTGGTTTCAGAAATTGGAAACAACCAAACAGTGGTGCTATGGTCTAAAAAAATAAATTTTAAACAGCTGTGGGACAGTATTTTTAGAATGGTAGGAGTCCTTCTGAAGACAGACTTGTAACTGTGTCTCTGTGCCCAGGAAAGCTGAGAGGGGTTTGCAGAATTCCAGTTGTGTTGACTTCACACCTCTGGCTGTATTGTCTGGGATAATCAGACTCTGGGACAAATAGAGCTACTTGCAGGAATACCTTTACCCTGATATCTTCCTGCTATCCCTACGGGTATCTGAATTGCTTCAAGCAGTTCTTGTATCAGATTCTGTGTATCCAGTTCCCTCTAGCATAACAATTCCTTATAAATGTCATACAAGATAGATAATTAACTATAATCATATTTATAGAGGTAATAAAATGTTGTAGAAGACAGAAATCCAGTGTTATAATTCTGGCTTATTTTGGCATGCCAGTTCTATTTGTTCCCTAAAAATGCTCCTGTATAGTGAATTATTTATTCAGATATAGCAATGCTTTAAGAAATTTGATTAAAATAGATATTTTTAATTTCTTTGCCATTTCACTGGTGAATGTGGTCCTGCCACAGATAATACCATGCCACACTTTGGATATAGTGCTCTGGAAACAACCAGCCATTGCAATGTTTTTTAGTTTACAAAAAAGAAGTCTTATTATTTTTTCTTGCAACATTTCAGCAACTGCAGAAGGTTTTTTTTTTCTTTTACTCAACCCAAGTAATTAAATTACATAATTAGTTTAGATTATAAGCCTAGAAAGCATCCAAAATGATCACATGACTTAACCCTCTGTATAAGTGTGTCATTGTAATGTGGCAGCTCCTTTGTGGAGGCTGATGAATTTAGTAACTTAAATCATAATGTATACCATGGTTTGCTAATTTAATTAATTGGTACTTTTGATTTTAGTTGCAGCCAGCTGTTGATTTAGAGCTTTTGATCTAGGCTTTCGTTGATATTAACTGTAATTACTTAATATAAGTTTAAAATCAAATGAATTCTGATTTATAACAAGTTTTTTAATGTCAGCTCTTTCTGGAACTCAAATTATAACCATATAACCATTCCAAATCTTTTTTCAATGACGGAAGAAATACAGTTACGCTTCGGTCTCAGTGACAACGTTGAGTTCTGTTCTTGCCACGGTCCTGTGCCTGGAGCACTTTCTGCCCTCATCCTGCAACCTCCTGGGTTATTTACTTTTCTGTTTGTAGTCCTGAATCATGTGGATTTGTTGTCTTTAGGACCCAGCCTTCCAGCTTTGATTTCAGGTGACCATCCTGGAATGGTTTGGGTTGGAAAGGACCTTAAAGATCATTACATAAAGATCATTACAACCCCCTGCCATGGGCAGGGACACCTTCCACTAGACCAGGTTGCTCCAAACCCCATTCAACCTGGCCTTGGACACTTCCAGGGATGCAATTTGCATTTGAATGTGAGTTGTACGTAAATAATTTATCTGACTGCGTGTTGTATTTTGGGATCCAGCAGTAGCATTTTCTGTAGTTTTTAAGGCAGAATAATATTTAATTATACAAATAGTGACTACCCATTGTGTTGAAATGGTTGTGTGATTATACTCAGCCAAGAGTAAAAATAAAGCAGACCACTGACAGTTACTCTCTGAGGTTGTGAATGACCTTACTGTAACAAAATACTGTAATTTAAAAAAAATTATATGCCCTTGTTTTCAAAAGTTGAGGTCAATTTAATATTAGTTTCAAATTCTGACAATGAATGGCACTTTATCTCAGTTCCAAGAAATACACTGTGTGTTCAATGTATTTGCTGTCAGTACAAGATGAAAGGATATGTTGCAATTTTTTACTTTTTAATTTTGAGAAGTAGAGGAAGATACTGCACTTTCTCATCTGAGTTACAGCACTTTGATAAAGTTACTTTTCTGAAAAGTTTCCCTGAGTACTTTCTTGGAAGAAACAAGTGAAAAGGGAAACTAGGGAAGGATAAATTGCGAGTAGGGTTAGATGGTGTCGTGCTACTATCAAAGTCATTTTATAACCCACATCAGCACTAAACTCTGATAAAACAGTATTTCTTTCTACATGGCCTTCAGGCAGTGCTTGTAATTCTTTGCATCTTCTGCCTATCAAAGAGCTGGTGTGCCAAAAATAATATTTCAGACATAAACTTGGCAAGTTTTGTGTTGAATTCGCTTTGCCAATGAACCTCCTAAATCTGGTGCACTAAGTCCTTATCATTGTCCCCAAAGTATTAGAAATTAAGCCCTCAGTATTTAAGGAATGTGTATCTATTACAAGATTTAAAAAGCACTAGATGATCAGGGCATAAATGTGTGTAAATATATGCAAATACATATATGTGTGTTACTGAGTTAATAACTTCAGATGAAAAGGTCCTGTAACAATACATTACAAATAAAACATAAGGAATGTTTTTTCGCTAAAAGAGAATATAAATTATTCACAGGTAGAAATTAAATAATAAAAAGGCTCCAGAAAGCTTTCTTGATAGCAATTGATGTCAATAATGGAAACCATATATCTATCAAGTAGATATTTGGTGTAGCAGCTTTAGAGCTATTTTTGACAAAAGTATTTTTGGTGCATTTTCAGGAAGTTGTGTTAATGTAATTTTTGTGACCTTTCAGATGGTCAAATGTAAAAATATAAAAATTTTTGGGAGATTCATTTCAGAACAGCTGTGTTTTGGCTGCTCTTTGAATTATGGTAATTTGCACTTGGATTTCAGTGCCAGAATCCAGACATTCTTGAATTCTGTGGACCAAAAATTCAGGTTGGATCTTGAGTTAAAAGCTTGTCATTTAAAAATGGCAATGCTCCTCCAGTGTGAAAGGAATAGCTGTTAATTGATATTTTAAATAAATATTTCTAACTGTATTTTTCAGTATATTGGTACAAGCCATAGCTTATAAAAATTTTTTAAAATTGAGTATATTTAAATAGAATAAACCCTCCCTTTCTGTTGATATAACATTCCTGTTGGGTTGTGTAGGTGATCTTATACACCATGAAAATCTGATTGTTTTATCATATTGCTGCTTCAAAAGAAAGTCTTACATTAACTCAGGAGAAACTCAAGTTCTGTTTACATAACATATTCTCTACTCCTAATTTTAATTGCCAGTTAATTACATAGCTTGTATTTAGATTTCCATCTGAATTGGTATCTTAACAGGATCTGTATATTTTTGATTAATGTGTGAATATCAGTTATCAACCAAGGTAATGCTTATGATAAATGGATTTTATCCCATAGTTACAGACGAGGCAGAAATTTAGCACTTTGCCAGATGTGAGATCCTGGCAGTGACCCTCTACTAGGACTTGGTGTTAAAATTTTTAACTAACTGTGGTTGCCACTGAGGTGTTGTGATCCTACAGCTCAGGTAATCTGCTTTGGTCTGGGTCTGCCTTGAGTTCCAGCACGGAGCTGACCCCTACTCCTCTTGATTTGTAAAGACAAGGATTGTTTCAGTGATTGATTGATTCTCCCAATAATGTTCATATGGTTTTCAATGCTGTAACAAATGTTATCCCAAATCCGGGCCTCTGTCTTAATACATCTAGTTAATTCCTTCCTTTTTTTTTTGGGAATCTTAAATCTGGATCTAGCAAGTCATGGTGATCTCAAAGTGGACTTTGTGTGTGAGTTCTGTGATTTTTGTCCTATTCAAACAGGTAGATTCAGAAATGTGTTTATTCCTGGCACGGTCTGATGAATGCTAATCTGTAGGTCAGTTAATCATAATTTCTTAGGGTTTTTTAAGGGCTTTGTGTTGGTCCCTACTCACTGAACACGAAGCGTTCTATGAAGTCAATAAACTTATCTCTAAATTCAGGAAGGTGTTTAAGAATTGTTTTAATCTGGCATCTTAGAAAGGGTCCCAGCTTTAAGGACCTCAGTTAGACCCACCGTCGTTTCTCCTGGAAGGAGTGCTGTTTTCTTTGGTCCACAGGACTTCCTCTTTAAATTTCTGAGCTTTGACCAGTTAAAATGTCTTTGTGTGGTCTGATGCCTGAGGGTTTGGGAAAAAAAAAAAGAAAAAAAATCTGTGACTTTGCCCTTAATTTTTTTTTTCCATAGAAATAGCAATTACAGGCATCTCTTTTCCATTCCCATCTTTTTAGTTACTTGTAGTTTTAAGCCAAATTCTGGGTCATAGATGAGAGTTTTAGAGTCATTTTTCATAGCAAGCAATTCTTCTTGGCTTAAATTAGTACAATATAGGTGTGATAACAGCAAAAATGAGAGAAGCCTTTTAAGGCTTACTACAGTGTTTCTGTAGTAATATCAGAGCCTTATTTTAACATTTGTAACCACATTGTAATTTGATTTGTGATTAGATTAGGTGGAACATGGTCCTATCTTCACCAGTTTTAAAAGGCAAATGAACCAACCTTCGTGCCTAGCTTTCCCTCCTCCGAACATCTCACTGGTGAAAACCCCTGAGCAAAACCTGTGGTTTGGTGGTGGAGTAACAGGGGCAGAAATCACAGGATCACTTGGGCTGGAAGAGACCTTTAAATCACCAAGTTCAGCCTCTAACCCAGCACTGCCAAGCCCACCACTGAACCATGTCCCCAAGTGCCTCGTGCAGGGTCCTGGCCCTGCCTTCCCGTGGTGATCAGGCTGCAGGGTTAAAGAACTGGGAATTGATACACTGAGATAATTAGGGAGTGACAAAGGACAAGGCTGTATAGAAGGAGAAAACGGAAGCCTCTTTAAAGCAAGTACTTAGGATCCAGCCCAAACATCACATAAAGAACCTCCTTGAGGTCCAGCAGTTGAAACTGTTATGTGGGAGACAAGTTGCCGTGTGGTTGGAGCGGTGGTTTGGGTGTGAAGAGAATGGACACGGCCCTTTCAGCATTGCTGGTGGTAGTTGTTGTAATCTTGAACAAACCTTTCCAGCTGTGTTTTTCACAGTTTGTCTGTATCTGAAGTAACTTTCTATGTGTGTGAAAAGCACTACTTGCAAATTAGAAGGTATGTGAAACTGATGGTTTTTACTTATAGATACATCGAAGTGTGATTAAAGGACATTACTATTCACTTTTATTATTGAATCTTGAAATTCTCTTCCATGCAGGAGGGTTGTAACTAAGGATTTCCATTCTGGTGTGGTGTGCTGAGAGGATGAGTTTATGCAGCTGCACTGTCTTGCTCATGGCAATCAAGATCCATCGGCATATTTTGACCACATTTAGCTGAGTGATGAAGATATCAGAAGTATTAAATTGCCCCCTCACAGGCACAATGTCTGGGCAGGGAGCAGTTTGTTTGGCCCAGCAGCACCTGTGAGATGTGGGTTAGATGTAGCACATGCTACACCTTTCCTAGCAGGATAAGGGACAAGGGACATGTGACAGGGAGAGGTGGATGGATAGTTACTGAGGCAGGTGATGTGTCATGGAGGTTGAAAAATCAGAAAAACAGAAGCACAAGGAAAAATTTACACTTTGTTTAAAAATGGGGTTTCAGCATTTCCTTCCTTTGCCTCTGAGATTGGTCTCTGTGATGTAAATAAACTTCATCCTCACTTTTTTCTGTCTTTGGAGATTTTCTTACCACTAAAATATTTATTAAGGAAAATGCATTAATCCTTCTCTAATCTAAAATATTGTCCCAGAAGACTGGTTTCACAAGGTATCAACTGTAGAGTAGCAAGTTAGACTGTGTGTCTGTGAGAGTTGTGGTGCACTGGGGACATCTGGGTATCACGTGTAAGGGCTCACGGGATCACGCAAGAGGACAGGGTTGCACTTGGAAAGGTGCAAATATTGCTCAGGATCTCTGAGAAGATCTCTTTGGCAACAGATGATGGGGTATCTACAAAGCTGGGCACCAGAACAACCAGCTGGGAATCCCTTTCCTATGCTTTGTTCCGTGTTGGTTTTAACCAGAACGTTATTGGGGTTAAAGGTAAAAAAGAATGGTTACATAGCAGTAATGTGAAAAGAGTCATAAGAGTTGCTTTTGATTTTATTCTGAATTTGTTTGGGTTTTTTTCTAGCCCCTAATAGCCATAATAATTAGTCACAATCGTGGCCCATTTCCAAAACTTTGATTGAAATAAATTAGGTGGTTTGAGTGATCATTGAGTTCTTATAGAGCTTGATTTAGGTGAAGCAGAATTTGTAGAGAGGGGTGCTTTATTACATAAACTGAGACAGCTGGTTAGTGGGAAGCTTTTAAGTGTTTAAGCTCTTTTTCAGACCTTCATGCTGTTCTCTGGGTGATGATACACGATGAGCGATGCAGATTATGGGCTGAGGATAAAGATCTCCTGCAGAACTGTTCTGTTATCAGTCTGGGATCAGGCATGTGAGCAAGAGATTTCTCTCCTTCTTTCCTCCCTTTCCCACTCCAAAGAGTTTGATGCTCTGACATTTTTCATTCTCCTTTTGGCTACAGCAAGCTTACAGATGTGAATCTGTGAGATGAGCTTCTAAAAAAATCAAGTGTTACCGTAAACAATCATGAAAAATTGCTCCCAATCTCCCTCTCTGGACTTGCAAATCTCACGAGCTTTTTGGGGCAGCTCACAGAGCTGAGGCTCACGTGCTGCTCTGGCTCTGGTTGTGTGCCTGGAACAGCTCACCAGCACTTTCTTTATGACCCTCCCCTAAGACCATGGCTTTGCTTCCTACCCTGCCACCGTTGCAGTTTGTGCTGCTTCCACTGCTCTGTGAGAGCTCTGCTTTCACAGCAAGGTACGAAAATGGAGCTGAGGTGGCCAGTATGGAAGAGCTTCAACACAGTCCTTTGACGCCACCCTTGCAGCAATCAGAGTCAATAAGGATGGTCGTGCACAGGCTGGGAAATTTTGCATTTTGGCACATACGAAGGGCATTTGATCAGGATAAGTACTCAAGCATTATTTTATATTTTGATTTTTTTCTGATTATACCTCTAAGTGGAAATTATTTAACGAATACTTCCACATATCTCTGAGATTTTAGGAAGATGCCCTTCTAAACTTGACTCTTTCAAAGTCTTGCAATGACTTCTGAAGTAATCCAGGGAAGTACTTTCGTCTCTTGACTGAAATCAGCCTTAGTGACTGTCACATCAACACATCAACACAGAAGAAGAAAAGAGAGATTTGCTCTAAGCTGTGGACAGTCAAAGTTTTAGCTTTGTA